>JAJTUS010000032.1:0-363111 GCA_021399465.1 Hyaloscypha sp. PMI_1271 | reverse complement strand
ATTGGAATCGACGTAACCGGTTGCCTCACCTTCCCAGGAATCTGAGAGTAACCTCAAAGAACCCAGGACGTTTTCATGGGTTTTTCTACACGAATATCTCAACCAACATTCGATTTGAAGCTATTCAAAGCATTTCAGACCTGCATCTGACAGGTGGCGTTGATCTTGTGGGGTAGCGCCTTGGCATTCTGAACGGGCCAATCAGAGCGCGTATCCCCACAAACGAAATCGCGATCACCACCTAGCCCCTACCTCCGAGCCGTAATTACGGTCGCAACTCTTACCTGATTGGACGCCCTCCGAATCAGGCCCGTACAACAAAACCACCTCCCAAGACACTGGAAGTTTGCTTTGACGGAGTCGAACGCGTTTTTTACCAGGATGTTTTGATAGATCTTGGGGGCCAAGATCCTTGGAGGGGGGTATACTGTGATGTGTAGCGGGTTACACGTGACATTAGCTCATGTGATATACCTCGGCTCTCGGGCAGCATGGTCGGCGATCAGGAGGATTGACGATTCCATTACATCACAGGAATACCACTGATTGGTAGGCTAGCTAGTGCTTATCAATTACTAGATTGTACGTACGTCATTCTGGGCTCCTATTTACAGGAGCCCTCCCTGGACCTCTGAGGAGGGACAGAGATTAGTTCTGTACTGAATTTGACACTAGTGATTTTTAACACCACAACTCTGATTCTACCATTGCCTTATTGCCTACCAACAACCACCTCACATTCCCCTAAGGAGTTAATTAGGAATACCCCTATTATACTAACTATACTTAACCCTAGTTATAAACCAAGTTATAACTAAGTTAATTTATTGACTATTAATTTACTATATACTAAACTAGTTAGTAACTAGTTATTTACTAGAAGGTTACTAGTTAATTACCTTTTTAATATACTAAGCTAACTTTAATAAATACCTATTTAATTTATCTTTCGATAAATAGACTTAAGAGTATTTATATAGTATTATACTAAAATAAATAAGTCATGATCTATTAAGCTATAATACTTATTAAGACTACTAAGAATTAACTAGTAATTATATTAGTATATAAAGTCTCGGACTTTTTTATTAGGATTAGTCTTTAACTAGTTAAAGAGTAGTTAAACCTCTTTACGAGATTCGAGTCTTAGAATTAACTTAATATTATAATATAATAGATAACTTTGAAATACTTGAATATTTCGCTTAAAGTAAACTAAATAGTAGATTAAAATATAAGAGATATATTATTACTAAGTATATTAAAGGTTAAGAGAGTAGAGGTATACTCTAAGGCCTGAACCGGTTAGCGACTAGTTAGCGACTAGTTCGCGACTAGTATCGTCGTGGAAGCTTACTATACGCTTGTTTCCTATATATATTAGCTAATATACCTTAAAACCCTATATAATAAATATAGTTAAATTGAATTAATTACCCTATAACTTTAAATAAGTTTCGGAAGAGTATTATAAACGCTTTTTCGTATATTATAGTCGTATCCCGATTAATATAGATTCGTATAACCGTAAATGCTATTTAGTTAGTAACTAGTTACTAACTAGTAGTAAACTAATTAGTAGTAAGGAACTTATATTTTTGCCTATTATTATTATAGTACCTAAAGATAATCTTAGTTATCTTACTATAAATTCGCTTAAATATTATATTAACTTAGATAAACTTTAAATGAGTAAAGTCCTTTACTTACTAGCGAGTAAAACAGTATATGAGTTAATCTCTATTAGTATTATTAATAATCTCTTAAATATAAATATTATTTATATAGTATTATTAGTAATATTTATAGATTACACCTAGCGACCGGTTAGTAACTAGTCTAATTCTAGTTAATAACTAGTCCAAGACTACTTACTAACGAAATCTATTCCTTATAGATATTCCAAAAGTTATTGAGCTTGGATATAGTATTACTATAAGTTATTATTATTTAAAGATAAGTAAATATTAGAAATAAAAGAAGTATTATACTCCTAAAGAAATTATAGTATAGCTAGGCTTCTGAGAAATTCGCCTATAGGGGGATTCTTAGTATAACTAGTTCCTAACTAGTTAATAACCGGTAAAAGACTAGTCCTAACTTACTACGTGTTAATATTAATAAGTTTTATCCCCTTATTAATATAGTAATTACTTGAAAAATCTCTTATAGAGTTTTTATTAGAGGTAGTAGTAGATATGTGTAAGATCCTTTAGTAAATAGAAATACCTAAGGATAATTCTTAATATCTATAGGAACTATAAAAGCTATATTAATATTATACCCACGCTTCTTATAGCTTTTTATACTAGTAACGTGTATCTCTACTAGTAAGAGATTAGTTAAAAACTAGTTAATAACCGGTTCATAACCGGTAGGCTCACTTACTATATAATCTTCTTATCGCTTTTATCTTCTTAATTATTATATAATACTATACTAGCGCCTTATTATAATATGAAAATAAGGTTTAAAGATAAGGTAGATTAAAGATATAAGATACCTTAAAGTTATTCTAATAATAGCGAATACTATTATTAGATTAATACTTAGAGTAACTAATATTATATTAAGGAGCTCCTATAATCTAAGACTAGTTAGTGACCGGTTAAAGACTAGTTAAAGATTAGAAACTAACCAAATTTACGGAGCTTCGAAGTATAGGCTTCCCTATATATCTTCTATATAGTATATAAGGCTAGTTTTCGTAATAGTTCTTCTATAGAGTAAGGAAAAGGCCTTCTATTAATCGAAAAATTTCCGAATCTTAAGCTTATAGTAATGGGTCGATAACTAGTTACTATCTAGTCGCTTTAAGTAATATAAACCATATATTATTAACTATCGTATAATTAGAAAAGTCTCGTAACTATAGGTAGAGGTATAGGTAAATCTTTATACTAGTATATTTAAACTTAATTAAATATATTAGTGTATTATTAAGGAGATCACTCTTTATATCCCGGTGATTTAGCTTTCGTTTACTATATTAAATCTAGGACTAGTTAATAACTAGTTCATAACTAGTTATAAAGTAGTTACTTATATCTCTATATATTACTTTGACCTTAGCTCTTATATGACCCCTTATATTAATAATATAAAGTATACTATTTAGTGAGCTCTTAGGATATTTAGGTATAGAAATCCAATATCGTATATTATTTATAGCTAGCTCCATAGCTCCCGTTCTTCGTATAAGGAATTGGGTAGGTTAAGAGAAGTCTAGAGTATTAGTTATAGTTTAGTTGACCTATAACTAGTTAGTAACCAGATTACTTTCCTCGTAGTTTTTTGCCTATTAGCTCGTCTAGTCACGAAACTCTTTATTAAGAGCTAAGTCAAAGATAAGTTAATTCTCTATTATAAAGAAGGAAGATTATAAGATAAAGAGACTATAAAGAAGACTTTATATTATTATTAAGATATTTAACTTTTAAAAGATAACTCTCAAGGCTATATTTAAAGCTAGAACTAGTTATTAACCGATCTATAACTAGCTATTCCCTATATTGGCGTTTAGTTTTGAAATTAATATATATCGCTTACTATTATTAGAAGACTAGTTATAAACTAGTTCTTAACTAGTCTAACTACTATTTGGCTTTGAAATTAAAGCCCCGCTCTTTACTAATAGGAAACCGGTTATTAACTAATCCATATATAGCCCTACTCTTGTCTAGCTTTAAAGTCGAAGTATACCGCTCTTTAATAACTATTCGCTAGTTATAGACTAATCCCTAACTAGTACTACTCCTATATCGTAATCTTGCTTTAAAAGCAAGATTATTTTAAGTAGCGGTAAGGGGGAAAGCAAAGTATTGGCAGCCGATAGCGGTCCGTAACCGGTCTGTAACCGGAAGTGAAGCTACCGGATACTAACCGGTTAGGACCCACCTGCCATTTTTTCCATTTTCGCTTAATTTTAGCGCGCATTGTGGGGCAAAAAAACGGCCCCGAGCTCTAGATACCGTGAGACTTGAGGAGAGTCGACATTGAGCTTGAAGTCACATGACTGCCAAGAGGCCTCCACCAAGCTAGCTTTTGAGCGCCAATTCAGGCTATGCAAGCGCCCTCACGGGGCGCCAAACAATTCGTAGCCATGCCACCATTCAGAAAAATCCCTAAGGCCGTCTTCAAAACAAAGTTTCAGGGTCTTTCGTCGGCCGCCAATTCAGTGGCTGTCGCTTCGCTGGACCCCTGAAATTCGGGCGCTTCTCTGACGCTTCGTTTCTCGCTTGGCGAAGCCTGCTTTTTCGATCGACCGCCCAATGCCAACACACCTCGAACATGACGTATCCAGACCCTTGAAGAGAGACTCTAAGATCTTCACATCCAGCAAATCTATCCAGATTGGACGAACTGTCCGTGGCTGAGTCAGTCCTACCCAGTGGTTGGGCCGGCGATGGTGAGGAACGTGGCAGGGTAGGTGAGGACAATCAGGGCAGGTATCCTGGAATGTGGCTCTCTGCCTGTCAATTTTTCCTGTCGCGCGTTTGTATGATGTCGTTGCAAGACACCATGGTTTGTCTCGTATTGCTACAGTATTCATATTCACTGGCTCGCTGTGGCTGCGAAGCAGATTAAAGCTCATCTCCTCCCAACCCATCTTGCTTATGGACATACCCAACACATAGCACCACTACTCATCAACCAGTACTCTAATCACCAGTCGCCATGCGTCTAACAGCCCTCTTCCCCCTGGCCTGTGCCATTGTGGCCTTCGTGCTCTCCATGCTCTGTCTATTTGCGGGTCACAAGCCTGGCTTCATGGAGGATTATGCCATTGTGACTGTATGATCTCTTCTCCTCAAAGCTCAAGCAAGACTGACATTTCTGCTCCAGCTCAACACCTCTACTCTTGGTCATAACCTCATTCCAACAGCAACGACCTCATCTGGACCTTCACCGACTGCAACTTCGATCGGTTCGTTCTTCAGCAGTATCGCCCACAACATCTCAAGCACAATTGAAGGCGACTTGAACAGCATAATTGGCGATGTTGCAGACAAGTTGGCAAAGGAAATCGGCATCAAGCAATGGTACAGCCTTCACTTGATGGATCTCTGCGAAGGAACATACACTCCAAATGCCACGCATAAGGGTGCGCATGAGAACGTGACCACTTGCTCAAACCAAACGGCAATGTGTAAGAAATCCTGACCTTATTCCCCGAAAAGCTTAAATTAATAGCTTCTTGAACAGACCATTTCGACATCTCCAAGCAACTAAACCAAGAACTCGAAATCGGCCCTCTACACTTAAACTTATCCGATATCAACTGGCCATCCGAGATCCAAGATGGCCTCAATGCTCTTAACACCGCTCTCGATGCCACTTTCGTCCTCTACGCCATCGGCATCGCAGCAGCAGGATGTGCCATCCTTGCATCACTCGTAGCCCTCTTCCTGCACGGATCCCGCCTGGTCTCCTTCGGCAACTGGGGCCTTGCAACGATAAGCTTCCTCGCGCTGCTCATTGCATCAATCATCGTCACCGTCGTCCAGTCGAAAGCCACGAAGCTGATTAACAAGTACGGGAATGAGATTGGTGCGTATGCGTACAAGGGAAATAAATACTTGGTTTTGACGTGGGTCGCGGTTGCGGTTATGTTCTTGGCGATGTTGGCGTGGGTTGCGGAGTTTTGTGTGGGGAAGAGGAATAGAGGGCGTGAGTATACTGAGAAGTCGTCCGGACGGGGATGGGGACGAAGCCGGAGGAGTGATGAGGCTGCGTTGAGGAGGAGTGGCGTTTGAGTCAGGAGCGTGGGGAAGTCTGGTTTGGGTTTGGGGGAGAAAATCGGTGAAGGCTATAAGACGACAGACAGATGATATGATGATGGATATCCATACCTTGGATTTCGGCGATAGGTGGGACTTTTGACTTCTCAGGCGAAATCGGCAGACTTTCTCTTGGGCATCAGAGCATTGCAGTTAGATCTCGATACCCTACATAATTTCAAATTTGTACAATACCTTCAAGCATGGAATTTCTTTAAAAGAAAAATTGGGTTCTCTCTGTGTCTTTGACGTTGGTCTTCTCCCAGCTTTGGTTCCGTCGATATAGTTTTATAATCTTCTGTAAAGGGCGGGCCGAACTGAAGATCCTCTGACAGTTTACGCAAAGATACAGGTGGGCCGCAACATTAATTCCTCCCAAGGTTATCCCACAAGAGATGAAGAAAATGAGAGGCAATGAGGATGCGAGTCATTTGAGTACCCCACATTCCTTAGTCGTTCACTCTCATTCGTCAGCTTCGTAGCTCATCAACGATTCAATCAAGCTTAACCTTATCTGATCCGCATCCCTGCACAGCTGAGTTTCGGCAGCAATCGCCATTCAAGCTTCACCACGGTCAAGGCCCAGACTTTTGCTGCCGGCCCACATGCAATTGTCAATACCCATTACTATCGGGCGCCCCGAGTAGCATCAATTGGCGTATTTGACGCACTCTGTACGCGCATGGTGAGGAAATGAAAAAGAAACAAGTAGCGTGGTTAGCGGGTGCAGATCTTGGGATCAGGAAAGCACCATGAGCAAACGGAAACTGAGACCTGACCTTAGCTAGCTTGGTAGCGCCTTGGTAGGATACACTTCACCTCTTTTCTCTGCAGAATCGCCTTCTTCTTTTCTTTTCTCTTGTTGACTTCTGGTGGAAGTATTGATTGCAGCAGAAATACTGAAGACGCTCTCACGACGCAACGCGTTTGGGAAGGATAGCAACCATGGCATACAATCAACCTCAACATGGAGGCGCCGCAGACGCGTATTATCAGGAAGGCCAGCAGGACATTGGCGCACAGCAGCAGGGTCAATACCAGCAGCAGCCGTACGGTTATACTGTAGCGCAAGGGGGGCGTTTTCATTCTCCACCTCCTCAGCAACCTCAATACCAGCAGCAGGCTCCCCCACCACAGCAGTACCAACCGCAAGCCCCTCCACCGCAGCAATACCCTCAACAACCTCCACATTATGGCAAACAACCAGAAACCGGCAATGGCGAGAAGATGGGCTTCGATCAGACGTTCACAATCGATCGGCCAAAATACAATGACGTATGGGCTGCGGTACTTTTTATCTTGACATTTTGTGGATTCATTGCGGTCTCGGTTTTGTCAATTCGTGGCTATGCCACTACAAACCAGGGGAGTGGGATTTACAATGGTGGCTCTGCAAACAGTGTTGCGTTAAACAGCAATACTATCATTCTCTTGTCAGTTTTCGCGAGACGAGCTGGTGATGGAGGCTGACTTTATACAGTGCTTTCATCCTAGCGGTAGCATTTTGCTTCTCGTTCGCGTACTTCTGGATTATTCGCGCGTTTACCAAGCAGTAGGTTCCCAAAGTCCCAATCAAATGGTGGAAGACTGACAGACCATTCCAGAGCTATCTGGATCACTGGTATCCTTCAAATCGTCCTTGGCATTGGCACAGCGGTTGTATACTTCGCCAGACATTATTACAGCGCAGCCATTGTCTTCCTTATCTTCTCGGTTTTCTACATAATCTGTTTCATCAGCTGGATCCCACGAATACCTTTCTCGGTTTTGATGCTCCAGACCGTAATTGATGTCGCCAAGAACTATGGACATGTCTTCATCGTCTCGCTGGTGGGTGGGCTCGTGGCGACTGCATATGCAGCATGGTTTTCCGTGACATTAGTTGCGGTATATGCGAAATACTACCCAGGGCAACCGGGCTGTGATGCCAGTGGCGGTAGCTGCAGCAAGGGCAAGGTCATAGGACTTCTGGTCTTTATCACCTTCGCCTCGTACTGGATCTCAGAAGTCATCAAGAACGTAATGCATTGCACTATCTCTGGTGTCTATGGCTCCTGGTACTTCTGCGCCAACAAGCCTAGCGGATTCCCGAAAGGAGCAACTCGAGGAGCTTTCAAGCGTTCAATGACCTACAGTTTTGGCAGTATCAGCTTTGGAAGCTTGATCGTTGCCATTATCCAATTCCTCCGCCAGGCATGCTCGATTGCCCAACAAAATGAGGCTGCGCAAGGAAACCTCATGGGTCAAATCTTCTTTTGCATCTTGGGATGCTTCATTGGTCTTCTTGATTGGGCTGTTCAATTCATCAACGAATATGCTTTCTCCTACATTGCTCTGTACGGGAAGGCATATATCCCAGCCGCTAAGGTACGTCCCTTACCCATTAAATATATCATATGCTGACTGAGCCAGACAACCTGGACAATGATGAAGGACCGTGGCATTGATGCTCTCGTCAACGAATGTCTCATCAATCCCGTCCTCACCATGGGCGCCGTCTTCGTTGCCTACGTTTGCTCTTTCCTCGCCTATCTCTACGTTTCCTTCACAAAGCCTGCCTACAACGACGGCGATGCCTTCACTGCCGTAATTATGGCCTTCGCCTTCCTTGTCGGCCTCCAAATCGCCAATATCTTCTTGGTGCCGATCAAGAGTGGTGTGGCTACGTTCTTTGTCGCCATGGCGTTCGATCCGCAGGTATTGATTCAAGAGTTTCCCGATTTGTGGCAGAGGTTGGTGCACGTTTACCCGCATGTGCAGATTGCGGTTCACGCTTAAGGGCTGAAAGGGGGAGTTGAAGCATTGGGTGGGCTTTGATGAATGGAGGCGGGATTTTATACACGGGAGATACCCTAGATGGCGTTTAGGATGTTGAACGGTCTACCAGGATCATGGCATCGTATTAGGTTACGAGTAATACGGATATCGTGTTGATTGTTGAAGTAGACAGGTTACGTAATAGAGGCTTAGCATTGACAAACTCTTTAGACTTTTCGTATTGAGAGAGCGAGGAGGTAAGCAAATGCTTCTTTACTTTACTCATTCGAGACTGATTTTGCAGACAGCGACGTTGCACCGGGTACTTCGATGATCTAACGCTCTCGAACAATCCAGTAATCGCACTTCGATCCCCGCTTCAAACTCCTCGTGAGCGCAGGACATCAAAACATTTCACTAGCTTGGACACCAAAGTTCCCACTGGGCCTGCCAGCTTAAGCATTAAAAGTCTCTCACTTTATGGAACATTCGGGGTGATCATGCTTGATTGTACCGAGTCGTTTCCGAACACTCTCCAAGCTTTCGCCTCCTTCGCCTACAATTCGGGCAGAGCAAGAGAGGCTGCAGCGAGGAGGGAGAAGCAACTGGCACCTGAACTGTCCAATATCGATGCTTTTGCTCTATTTACGGAGATATTGTCGAATCATTTGAGTCAGAATTCGGGAACCCAAGGCGCGGCACCAATCGAAACCCCCGTTTCCAGCCGAAAGATCTCGAATGAAAACAGAAACATCATCCAAAGCTTGTTCAATTCCACTGAGGATTTATATGTGAAGCCACTGGTTCAAAAATATGGCTCAAATTTGCAACTTGTACAAAGTCGTCAAGTTGGGGGTACCTCGTCAGCATTGACCCATTCCAGGATTCAAGAGGTAAGTTATATATCAATTTACTTTAGTGCTAGGTTTTCGCAAACGCTAATTTGGCTTTTAGAGCGTGGTTTTGTTCTCAGAACTACATCAAACGCTGGCTACCTGTGTGTTGTTCGAGCATTAGCAGATTCCTTGATCTTTCTTCGAACCTCAATTGCCGAGGATTCTGGATTGTTGAGACCAGAATATTTGAATCCTTACAGCCTATTGGCTCTGTCATTTGATGGTCCGGAACCGAAAATGAGACAACACGGCTGTTTACAGCCGTTTCAGAAAACAATGTCAAATTCAAATTTAACATACAGTATGTTTGCATCAATAGTTGAGTGAGGCCTAAACCACGAACGCCAAAACCTAACGCCATTGAACAATGTCAAGCAGGAACAAGCACAACAACCATTCCCAGCAAGTCAAACAGAAGTACCAATACAAAACAAGAACGACAACAAGCGAAAAGAAAATGAGAAGACTTCACTTGAAGAAATAGAGTTCAAACCAGCCAGAAACTCAAAGCACTTGCAAAATTTCCTCCCAAAACAGCAAGCATAAGGCCGAAATTTCACACATAAAACATACACTTATCAAGAGCCGCGCTCCAAGGATTCTTCCTTGTGACACTGGTCTTCCCATGTGCCTTCCAGACCCGGATATCCTCCTCATGCGCCTTGATATAACTCAGGTCCTCGGACGTGTCTGCGGGAGCTGATACAGAGAGTCTCGTTGATGACTTCCTCTGTGGCGAGGTCGTCTGTTTGGAATAGTCAACGGGCTTTCCTTCATCTTTGTCGTTGTTGAGTAGCCCGTCAAGAGCAGGCTTCATGTAGCACCTAAGACGGTCACAAAGGAGATCTGCATAACGTGCTGGAATGCAGACCGAGACTGCCTTGGTGGCTCGGGAGCTGGTGTAGCAGAGGTTATTCGTCTATGTGAACATTAGCATGAGAGTGGGAATTTCAGATACATGGAATGCGGAGTGACTTACGATTTGCTGGAGTTCTAGAAGGGCGTAGTTAT
Organism: Hyaloscypha sp. PMI_1271; assembly: GCA_021399465.1. Lineage (NCBI taxonomy): Eukaryota > Fungi > Ascomycota > Leotiomycetes > Helotiales > Hyaloscyphaceae > Hyaloscypha > Hyaloscypha sp. PMI_1271. The sequence continues at coordinate 352,667 of JAJTUS010000032.1, read as the reverse complement.
TGTCATCGTAGAGAACAACATAGTGGCCACTACGAGCTGTGCCGAGGCCGCTGTGGTGGCTTTGAAGGTAGAAGTCCCGATGGGTTGGATCAACCACTTTGGTATCAATGACCTTGCCAGAAGTGAGGCTGAAGTCAATTTTCTTATCTCCTGCTTCATTTTTCTGGAGTTCCTTGTATGGGAAGAAGCGAGCGTGATGCCGTTTCGTTACAACCAGGAGCGTCAATTTCGGCATCCACTTTTCGCCCTTTTTGAATTTGTTGTTCTTGAAGTCTTTCTTGACTTCCTCAAAAGCCTGTCGGCATCCGTCGAGAATCTGGTCCTTTTCTTCGTCCAAGACCATCCCATATTGGCTTTCGCTGACGCCGTCACGGTAGAATAACAAGTGAGTAGGAACTCTCCCTTTCCAGGATGCCACCTTCAGGGTGGGATCCTCTTTAGTTCTGTTGTACCAAGCGATGACGCGTTCCTTTATCATTCCCTCCAGGTCGACAATGTGCTGGTACAAGGTCAGTCTGAAGTCATCAAAAATCAGTACATTTGTTTTGGATGCTTACCTCTTCCTTTCCTTTTTGGAGCCGTGCTGAACCCAAGTAGCAACTCGAGTCGTCCTGATCAGTTGCAACGATACCTGCCATAGATGGACAGCTATTTTGGTGTCCTTCTTTCGGATGTGTCACATCCCCACCAATGATCATGGTATTTTTTCGAGCACCGGAAGATTTTCCTCGCTCTCCTCCACTTGTTGCAATTCCACTACCTGTAATTTTGTGGCTCACGCCTTTCAATTTCGAATTGATTTTCAAACTTAAAGCCCAAGAGTTAGTCCCAATCAGGGTATTCTGAGCGAGAACACGTACCAGATATTGGCACGAAGCGTCGCATCACCACCAACTTTCTTAAGCTTGTCATTGGTGATGCAAACCGTTGGGATTCCAACCTCGCAGTCACCCCAGCGTTTGATCTCGGAATACAGCGGAATGTCTCTTTTGGGTAGCACTACCAGCATGAAAGGAATTTTAGATGGATCTTGGTTCAGCGAGAGGAAAGTCTTGTTAAATAATTTCCGACACTCCTCTCGATATCCTTGGTTGAAGACATCTTGTGAGGAAGGTTTGGGTAAGTGTGGTGGGCTAGGGGATACTCCTGGTTGTGACACAATAATTGCAATGTTTCTGTCTGCTAGCGAATACCGTGCCATTTCTTTTAGTATGATGTTGATGGAGTCTTCAAGGCCTGCCTTGCCAGTCAGATTGATGACGTTCAAACTCGTACAGGCCACGCCCCGCTTGAGAAATGACGTTTGCTCAGCAAGATTCCAAGCCCCGTTATTGATCGTTGCAGTCTTTTGGTCCTTGGTATCATTGAAAAGCAGTTTAGGAGGACCGAGAGTTGAAGGACTCAACTCCACCAGATTCAAAGAAGGCTTGAGTCCAAACGACTAATATTTGATTAGCTGTGGAGATTCTAGAAAACTCTGTTCTCTTACCTGATAGAAAGATGTTGCTTCCAAACCTAAATGACCCATGACATCTCGAATGCTGTTTTTATTCTGCTGAGGTCGCTTCTCGCCTTTTTTAAGCATTTGAGCAGAATAATCGTCTTGCATTTTCTCCCTTACAATCTGCCAGTCAACAATAGTCAGTTGGGTAGCTGGATACCATATTTCTCGACCTTGGCTGCCGACATTGATGCAGCACGCATTCTGGTCTTTGTCCGTCCACTGGTATTCTCGGTATGCTGGCACAAAGGTCAGTGGGAACCCGGTGCATTGAGCAAGAAAACTTACTGTTCCTCAAGTACGTGAAAACGCTCTTTTTCTTGTTGTCGTCCTTCTTATCCTCGAAGGTAGTTCCAAGAGTATCCCTAGGCCCTAAACCACATATCGTCCAAATTCGGCTGGGGTAATGAAGGTCAAATGTGACACGAACGTTTTTGAGTTTCGACCTGAACACCTTGTTGTCTGGTTGTGCGGACCATTGCTTTTTCATCCAGGTTTGAAGATTGATGGGCGAAAAGAAAGCTGATGTTACCGTGTTCACATTGAGAAGAAGCGATCCATCTCCAGGCCGCATTGAAGAGAAGAAGCCATCACGGATGCGATACAAGGGCGTCTCTCTTTTTGCTTCGTTGCTGTCGACCATCGACAGCGGATAGAACCGGTTCCCAATACGACCTCCTTGAAATCCTTCACCGTTAATGGTTTTCCAAGAGATGATGTTAAGTGACTTCAAAACGTCAGAGGTATTATCGAACTCGGCTCTCTTCTCAACGTGGTTTTTCAACCCTTGCAGGTTGATCTCCCCAAGGTATGTAACGTGAGATTCAACTATGACTTTCTTGGAATCCTTCCCGCGTCCGGTGCGATAGTGGTGAGTTTGCGTGACTTGATCGATGGATAAAGTGGACTTCTCATACAGAGGCCCCTTGGAGACTATGATCGAGTCATAGTCTGTAGCCCAGTACTTATGCGGAGGAGGATTTTCCTTCAGTAGACCCTCGATCAAGAATCTTTTCGTCTCCCTCTTCAACTTGCGCTTGTCCTTTTGCTCCGCTTGTGCCTTTTCTCCGTCTTTCGTTGTCATCGTATCCGAACTATCCGAGTCCTTCTCATTCGTGCTCCCAAGGGTGATGCTGTACTTGCATAATTTGACCCTAGGGTCAATCGTGATCTCGAAGAAGTTTGCTTTAATTATCTCGGTTTTCGAGCTTTGAGGCTGGACATTTTGTCGTTTGGGCATTTTCTTTTCCGCTTCCGCCCACTTTCTGCGACGAGCAGCCATTAGGTCTCCGACCTCTCCAAGCACTAAGGCTCCAGCTCCCTTGACGAGGGATTGTAAGCCGGATTGGGAACTTCGAGGAGACGTTGGTGGGCTTTTGATTACAGCGAGGTCTTGAGAGGACGAGGTCGGTGAAGTCGGATTGTTGATGGCAGGCGTTGCTTGAGCAGCAAGATATTTCTCCCGGAACTTGGGAGTAAATTGGTTCAACAGGTTTACGCTGAGATTGTCTGGAACTCTGCCTCCGAGCACGACGGAGCACTTATTCTTCCTGTGGTCTCCATGACCACACAGATCGCATGGATTCCCATTTTTGCCCTTGCAATCCTGAAACTCATGGCCATGTTCAAAACACGCATCACACTTTTGCTTGTCGAAATTAGGGTACGGCTTTTCACACTTGGATTGGAGGTAAGGGTGCCTTTCCGGACACTTGGCGCATTCGTATCCCTATTTTCAGAAAAGTGAGCCAAGAGATTCGTGGGAAATTTACTTCAAGAATATACCTTGCCAGCTTTCGCCTTATCGTCACGGTCTCCAGCACCACCGAGTCCAGAAGATTTCTTCATCTTGTGAAACCGAGAGTGTTTTCTTGGAGGTTGTTCGTCGATTGTTAAATCCAAGAGGTAAATAACTCTGAAAGCCAAATTGGGAAAGAAGGTTTTAGCAATGGCGTTCTTAGGGGAGCAGTTATAGGTTATTATAAGGAGGTTTCGGGTTTGCTGTTCGAAGGAGCGTGTTTGCTCAGTCCTGGTGACATAATAAAAAAGCCCCCCGCACACCGTTCTGGGACTTGGACAATCAATCAAACTTGTAAAAGTGTCTGGTAAAACAGCAGAGATCCAACACACCGCGTGACATTTAAGCGTTTCTTCTGCCGTTTCTTCTATCGAGACTACAACATTACTACCCAATCTTGAAATTGTCCCTACAGCATTGCAACTTCGTTTTCTTCTTGAAAACGCCAAACATTAAGGGATACATCTCGTGACCCAAGTTTTCAAATCAAAATCTTTGTAAATCGAGAGAAATGGCAATCATGACGAGCAAAGCTTCGCATGTGGTGAGGAGAGACGGAGCGAAAGGCAGGCAAACACTGACACGTCAGGTCCCCTCTGCTCTGCCTCTTCTACAGCGGAGGATGAAATTTCCTAGGGACTTTCCAATACGCCGGGGAAATAGGTGAGGTCAGGTTGATGTCCCAAAGTGATTGGTACAATTGCGGATTGCAGCGGGAGAAAGCAAAAACGGGAAGAATATCTAGGCAGTACTTTTGCTCTTCGAGGCTTCGTATGCACCGATGCTTATCTCGCAGCATGTCTTGACATGCGGCCTTGGAATGTGCCCGGCCGACCAGACAATCAACTAGCATCCTGACGAAATCGCACTTGTCATTCCTCCGTGCTTTGGTCACCATTGCGGCTCGAACATCGATGTCCCCTGCTCAGTGATAGCATAGCCTCCAGTTCGTTTTCAAACATCTACGCTTCGCAACTAATAGAAATACAGCAAGATTGCAGGGAGCTGGAATGTCGTAGACTTCGAAATCGAAGACGATGGCGATTGATGAGGAGTTGCGATATTGAGATCGGCAGCACAGCCCTTGACTTAATGAGGAAGGTGGGGTAATCACATGACAACTCATTTTCCTTTACGATTTGAACTTTCAAATGGTCCTGAGCCCTGAATGTACTATTTTTATAAGTTAATAAAGCTTTATTATACCGCAGGTTGTTCATATCTGAACTTCTTGGAGTTGTGGAGGGGTCAATGTCGAAGCGAGCTTGATGCTTGCTGCTCAACGCTTTCCTGGGAACACAATGTCCTCATTCATGAAGCATGAGATCACTATATATACATTTGGTTTTCTACTCGATTTCTCTGCACTAAACCTTCATAAACAGTTGGCCTATACTGGCAGGGTATACTCAATAGTCCAGTGGTAAGATTATCGTTTCGAAAAGTTTTTTATCGTCCCCTCGAGAGAGGAGTGTGTCTGGCCCCGGGTCAAATCCCTTTGAATGTTGTGTAGTCTTCAAATGCGGCTTGATAATGGGAACAGGTGAGGTTTGGCAATCGCTTAACCTCGCTAAAGCCTGAAAATAACAACTGGGCCACAGAAAAACTGCAAAAACTGCAAAAGTCAAAAGGCATCTCACAGGCGCATTAGGCAACATATTATCACAAAAAAAAAATGGTAAAAGAGTGCTTTAAACCGTTCGGGCTTGACCGGGATTCGAACCCGGGGCCTGTCACAGTTCTCCTCTCTCGAGGGGGTAGATTAAATCTTCCCGAAGCGACAATCATACCACTAGACCATCAAGCCTGGTTTGCACAATGTAGAAAAAAATTTCCTTATTTGAGTCTATGCCAGTGCTAGCTTGTTCAGCCGAATCGGGCAAGGCTCCATGTCCAAAACTGTCAATCATTGGCTGCTAAAAATAAACGACCCCACGAACACACCTCGACACCAGCTTTACACCATAAAATTCATAACCCATACAAACAGTATATAGTATTATTGGTCTTAGGGGTCTACTTATGAGCCAGAGTTTGTGTTATAAGCAGAAACCTTATTTCTGTTCCAAGTCGGTCAAGGATTCTCAGGTCACGAATATCAAGGGATGCTTTCCACATGGCATTTTGTCAAAGAAATGAGCTGCTTTCCAAGCGATTAAATGCATGTTCTAAGATTCCGACACGAGGCTCTGGCGGTGAGGATGTCAAGGAAGTCCTCAATGCAACATCGTTTCAATACACAGAAACCACAAGAGCATTGCTGTGAATTATCGACTGTCTCGATTGAAATCCAGGTCAGAGCATGAGTCTATCGCTATGAATGCCTACGGGAGCTCAGTGTGCCTTGTTCGACAATCAGACAGGTCTCCACCTTGAGTGGGGCAATGCGGCCAGATGAAATAGTTTGGAAAAGGTTATTGGCGAGCTCATGCCCCTCCATTTCCTTGGAAATTTTTAGGACCAGTAGTGGATATTAGGACCAGTAGTGGATAGATTTGAAACTCATGTAGAGCCAGGGTTCTAATCGAATTAAAGGTGTGTCGGTGCAGAGAAGAGGTGAAAGAAGGGTTAGAAGTTCATTAAATAAGGACTCTGTGCATTTTTGAACAAAAATGTCAGAACTAACGGGTACTGTCGTGGATTGACAATGGACTGGTCAATAGGGAGTTTGGGTTTAATATCGGTATTTAAAGCATCAGATCCACGAGGTCACAGAGAGGACGACCAGGGACGTCCTCAATGCGAGAGCAACTCTCCTCATTCTTTATGAAAAAAATCCACGATCCTAACACCTCAGTCATAAATCCTAACCAAAGCAAGATATCCTCACACTTCTAATTCTAAAATGGTTTTCATTCCTGAAGCTCGTTCTCATACCCACCACACCGCCTAATAAGAAAGGAAAGAAATCTAAAATAGAAATCCTTTCTCTCTTCCTCCTTTCCTCATCATCTGCTCACCAATTCACAACTTCGCTCCTCCCTCTCCAACCAACTCGCACGCCGCAGCAGCAATAGCCAACTTCCCCGTCTCCTTGACCTTACTCTGGAAAACAACCTTATTCCCCTCCTTCCAACACTCCGTCACCAGCGTCTGCCCAGGCAGCACCGTGCCCGCAAACCGCACCTTGATGTTCTTATACGGTCCGTACTTCTGGTATATCGCCTTGCCCGCAATACCGAAGAAGCACAGTCCATGCAGGATCGGGACTTTGAAGCCGCCAATTTTAGCGAATGCGGGGTCGACGTGAAGGGGGTTATAGTCGCCTGATAAGCGGTAGAGGACGGCTTGCTCTTCGGTGGTTTTCTCTTCTGTGATGAAGTCTGCGGGACGGGAGGGCGGCTTGTTAGCTGCTGTGGAAGCGCCTCGATCAAGTGGTTTCTTGACACCTCCAAATCCACCACTTCCTCTAATGAAGACGGTGCTCTCATTGTAGAAAAGCGGTTTGCCCGTCTCCTTGTTCACGGTTGTGGTTCCACTCTTAACAATCGCAGCATTTCCCTTGTCAACAACTTCCAGGAGCTTGGCGTACGAGACAAGCGTTCCTGAAGTGGGGATGGGGTACGAGAGGATCTCAAGGTATTGCTCGCCATGCAGGAGCATCATGGGACTGAAGTTTGGTACCAGGTCTGCCATATTGAACGGTGTTTCGGCGGAGAAGAAGGGGATGACGCCGAATGTTGGGAGGGCTTGGAAACTTTCGTTTCCTTCACTATTTGCGTAACTCAATTAGAAAAGGCTTCGGAGGAGGGGGACAAGGGACGTACAAGACGTAAGGCAAATCAGTCTTCTTTGCACCAATTCCGAGGTTGTAAAGAATGATATCTCTCTCTTCGTATTTGAATGGTGTGCCGTTGGTTTCTGCTTTCTTGGCTTTCTCGATGTTGGCGAGAATCTCCTCGTTCACTTCACCAGCTGGTTCACTCTTCTATGCACAGACAATATGTTAACCAAATTCATAAATTTGTGTAAAGTACAACTACAAATGTACATGACATCCATTCCCGGATTAGATATAACGGGAAGAAGTTCATACCTTACTCGCCCCACCCTTTTTGTTGTTCATGTTCGCCATAATGCTCTTCAGTCCGTCCTGACCATCTTGCGGGTTATCTGCTCGTCCGTCGTTGAAATCCGTGATTTTCTTCCATTGCTGCAGGACTGCTTCAGGAGTAAGCTGCACGTCAACTGGGAAACCGTGACCTCCGGTTCGTTGCCAGCGTGTTCGTCCAACCCAACCGCTACCAACTTCAAAGAGACCACCTGTAGGGTCCTTAGGAACTTTGTCAGAGCAAAGAGCTACAACAAGTGGTGCTATGTAGTCTGGCTTGAAGGCTTGGACCATTTCCTCAGGAAGGATTGTTCGGGTCATGGCAGTACCAGCGTTGGGAGCAATTGTGTTGACATAAATGTTGTACTTTGCTCCCTCACGAGCAAGTGCACGAGAGAAACCAAGAATACCGCATTTCTGAATCTGTTAGCTGGAGCAAAATATCGGGAGATTGCACTTACGGCTGCAGCATAGTTGGCCTGTCCAAAATTACCGTAAATACCACTGGTCGAGGTGGTGTTGACGATCCGTCCATACTTCTGCTTGAGCATGTATGGCCAAGCGGCTTTTGAGACTTTATATGTGCCTCTAAGGTGGACAGCGATGACTTGATCCCACATCTTGTCATCCATGTTAGTGAAAGCCTTGTCTCGGAGAATACCTGCGTTGTTGATAATGATGTCGATTCGGCCATAAGCATCGATTGCAGCCTTCACAACGGCATCTCCGTCTTCAGCTGAAGCCTTAACTCCAACAGCCTTGCCGCCAGCCTTTTGGATTTCTTGTACAACAGTGTCAGGGTCCATGAGATCGTTGACAACGACTGAAGCACCGTATTTGGCGAAAGCTAAGCAGTAGGCGCGGCCAATACTAGGGGGAGTTCAGTAACTTGTCTTCCCTCACAAACAGGCTTGACGTACCCAGCACCACCACCGGTAACCAAAGCAACCTTGCCCTTAAAATCAAGAGTCTCTCCCTTGTCATTTGGGCCCATCTCCATCGATTTCTCAAGCAGACTCATGAAATCCGCAGCCCCAGTAGGATACTCCGCATTCCTAAAATCGCTGACTTGATCCCATTTCTTCAGGATAGCCCCAGGAGTATATGTGTCATCCGCCTTCAACAGCAGACCGCTGGAACGCTCCCATCGCAACTTGGCAACATGTCCTCCTCCGACTTCGAAAATCGATCCATTTTCCTCAGCATCCTTGTGTACCAAAACCGCAACGAGAGGAACAACCCAGACTGGCTTGAGGTTTGCGAGGATATCTGGTGGCATAACAGTTTCGGTCATTCGGGAGGCGGCTGTCTCTAATTAGCATGTGATTCTCCCAAAATATGAAGGACATACCAATCGGAGCAATAACATTGGCATGAATGTTGTATTTTGCACCCTCCTTCGCCAGCGTCTCCGTGAATCCAACCATAGCCAGCTTAGCAGCGGAATAATTGCACTGCCCAAAGCTACCAAACAGACCCGCCGCAGAAGCAGTATTGATAACCCGTCCATACTTCTGTTTTCTGAAGTACGGCCACGCAGCTCTGGCACACTTGTATGAGCCCTTGACATGCACTGCCATAATCAGATCCCAGTCCTGGTCCTTCATGTTCTTGAAGCTGATGTCCCGTAGGATACCGGCATTGTTGATCAGCACATCGATGCGGCCGTAGTTTTTGATGGCGGTTTCGATGATCTTCTCGCCATCTGTGACGCTGTCGTAGTTGGCTACTGCTTTGCCACCCGCAGCTTTGATCTCGTCGACGACGACATCAGCGGCCTATGTTTGGTTGTCTGATTAGCCATTGTCCCACTGTTGGATGGAACATTGGGAGAACGAGTACCTTTGTAGAGTTTCCCTCGCCCTTGAAAGATCCTCCTAGGTCATTGACAACCACACTGGCTCCTCTTGAGCCAAAATATAAACAGTATGCTTTCCCTAAACCGCCTCCAGCCCCTGTTACGACGACTACCTGACCATCATATCGTAATTCCGACATCGTCAATCGTTATTCGAATCCAATTTCTCAATCAAGTGGAAATGTAAAGGAAGGTGAGAGAGGCGGGAGTGGTGACAGAGAGGAAGAAGGAGAGTGTAAAGTAAAGAAGAGGAAGAAGAAGTATCCCGGCAGCTGCTCTGTCGGTTCTGTCGCATGCCTCGGTTCGATCGAACCGCCCAAATCCCGACCATGACGAAGGAAAACCTGGGGCCAGCCCCACACTTGTGCTCCTTTCACATTTCACATGCAAAGTGCTGCGCTCCAAGAACTCTGCTGTTCACGTGGCATCAACAGCATCCTCCTGCACAGTTCTGTTCCAGTGTAAGTAATCACCCAGTCACAAGACTTTGTCAAACATAGTCAGAATCTCCCCCTCTCCTACTTTGCCATGTGAAAGTAAGCTGAGCTGAGGAAATCTCCAATGTCTGAGGCCCCACATGCACAGCTCTTGGCGGGGAAGCAAAACCCGTAGCTTTCCTCTCCAGCCGCTCAGTTCCGGTCTTCGAAGGCCCGGGTACACTTCCCTTCACCAGCATGAACTCAAGATATCACCTCGCCATTGCGCCCTTCAATGGGTCTGCGCAACCGCCAAAATGTCCTCCAGCACGGCCCCTGAAAATGCTGTCTCCAATGCCCGCATAACCTCTCCCCCGAACTCGAAATCCAAACCTGAGATAATCGACGACAAATCCCCCCACTGTATCCCGTTCATCCTGCGGCAGCTCTCCCTCCACCAATCCTCCCCTCAAAATGCGAACAAGCCATTCTTCATCGGCCTCAACGGCGTCCAAGGCGCTGGCAAAACAACCCTCGTTTCAACGCTCTCGTCCCTGCTCAGCAAACCACCACACTCCCTCCCCGTCCTCGTCTGCTCAATCGACGACCTCTACTTATCCCACTCTGCCCAACTCGCCCTCGCGGAAGAACACAATGAGAACCCCCTAGTGCAGCACAGAGGCGAGCCAGGTACACATGATATGGTCCTCGCGCAGAGCCTATTCGAAGCGTTGAAAGAAGGGGAGGAGGTCAAGGTACCGGAGTACGATAAATCTGCCTACAACGGCCAAGGAGACCGCGTCGCCCCATCCTCCTGGAAAAGCGTCAACACGCCTTCTGAGCCGAAAATCCAGGTCGTGATTTTCGAGGGATGGTGTGTAGGGTTCCGCTCCACCTCCTCAGACGAAGTGAAGCGTAAATGGGAGGAAGGAGGCGTGACGTTGGGCAGGCATAGGTTGCAGGATTTACTTTTCGTGAACGAGAAGTTGAGAGAGTATGAAGTGTTGAATGAGGCTTTTGATGCGTTTATTCATATTGATGCTGAGGAGACCGGGTATGTGTATGCGTGGCGGCAGGAACAGGAAGAGGTTTTGAGGAGGGAGAAGGGGAGGGGCATGAGTAGGGAGGAGGTGGAGAGGTTTGTAGATGGGTATTATCCTGCTTATGAGCTTTTTACGGAGAAGTTGAGGATGGGACTGTTCAGTGGGGTGGATGGGGGGAAGGGGAGGCAGTTGAGATTGGTTGTTGGGAGGGATAGGAGGGTTAAGGAGGTTATTGAGATTTGAAAGAGGAGCGAGAGAGTGATCCTGGATGAGATGTGTGACAATTAATGCTCATTTATGAGTAAGAAGCAAATGGGTATCTAGACATATAGAGAGAACTCCAAGCAAAACGCAATCACGATCCGAATCCTTTTCCATGTCCGTCGTTACGATGCGAAACTCCCAGCAAAATGCTACCACGTTCGCCCCTTCTCATACAGCTCTCAAGAATGCCAGAACAAATTTGAAGCCATGCCTAACAACCTCTTGCCCCATGTTGCCTCAACAGCGACAGGAGATTTCTGCAAAACAAGCTCCTCTAAACGATCCATTCCACTCTGAACAACAGCAACACCCGAGCTGTTCTTCCCAATCCTGCCACCAATAGCCTGCAAGTCCGGCACAGAAGGAGATGCATCTAAATCTCAGCGGACAAGTCAGATCATCTTGCCTCTGAGCACACCCTCCCCGCTAGCCTGCATCTCCTTGAGCTTCCTCTCAAAAAGGTCCGACTTGCCTCTGACTACCTTCTCTCTCGCCTCGATCTCTGCCTCAAATTTTTCCGTGACTCTACGCTTCTCTTGTCTCTTCTCCTTCAACTGTTTCAGTAAGTCCGCAAACTTCTCGATCAGCCAATCTCCAGCTTCCTCCCACTCGCTAGTTGAGAGCTGTTCAAAGAAGAGAACCGCAACCTCATCAGTCTTGATTCGGTCGGCGTAATATATGATTTGATCACCAAGGGGCTGTCCTTGGAGTTCAGCTGGGAGTTCGAAAGGCTTGTGGTTGCGGATTGTGTCCCAATCTTCAGCTTTGAGATCGGAGTATTTCATGCCTTTCAGTTTCTCGTCACTGTAATCACAAGGCACGTAACCAGGCGGGTGGCCATTTTCGACCGCCAATTGGGAGCTTTGTGCAAGGCGGGCTTTTCGCTGGCGAGTGGGGCTTGCGGAAGGCGTGTCAGCTTCATTACTGCTGACTTCAGAGTGATCCTGTCTTTCCTCTAATGGGGGTCCTGGGAGTTGGTCCTCGTCCGTCTCCTCAAGCTCCTCGTCGCCTTGGTGTCGTTGTTGCCCATAGTTCTCGCGAGATGGTCCATCTGATCGATTTCGCTTCTTGGAGCCCGCTGTCTGTTGATTCATCGTATCAGCAGCTTGCCCCTGACGAAGTTGCAAATCTGAATGCATGACTTCGGACTTCTTAAACCGACTATGAGTCCCAGAAGTTTGCGGCTTCGGAGGGCTTTGTTCATATTCGGGATTGACGATCAAGGGTGATTGACTGTGGACATGGTGAAGCGTGTGTTGCGGCAAGCCATGTGAATAACGTTGGCCAGCCTGAGCTCCATACTCACGCTCATCTAGCATTTCTTCTCCCTGTCTGTATTGTTCATGCTCCTCGGGATCAAAGTCGAGATCGCTCTTGGTAGCCTCGAAGTCGTCTGAGTTAAGGGTGATTTCATCGAAGGCTTTTGAATATTGAAGCGGCTGTTCTTTTGCAAATCGATTGTTCGGATACGTGTTTCGGAGAGAATTCTGGTTCGAGGCATATCCTGAAGCAGGAGCAGTGCTGGGGAGGTATTGTGTAATTGGAGGGGCAGCAGGCTCGGATCTTTTGGGCTTTCCACTTCCAAACTTCAAGGCCTGTGCAGCAGCTACATCAGGGCGTTTGGCACCGGCTGGAGGGGGAGGAGCATGCTGCTTGCTTTCGATAAATCGAGATAAACTAGCCATTGTAGATAATTCTAGGTATGACTTGGGCAGGTTTTGTCTTGTCGATTCGTGCTGAAGCATTGTGGTCAGATCGGTGAGGCTGAGATTATTCTTCGGGAACTCACATTTTGGTAGAACTCAGCTTCGGGCTGGTTTCGCTGCAGAATAGCACAGTTGCGATAGCAGGTACGGCAAATACCAGAGAGAAGGTGCCCATCAATGAAGACTGGTTCAGAGGCTGTTAATGGTTCGGACAGAGAGGTTGTTGCGGGATGGTTTTTCGGACGCGAAAGTCGCGATTGGATTCAGAGCACGGTCACATGACTACGCGATCAACACTTCCACATTGGCTGCGCTGTCACTTTTACCAGCATGGCCCCCGTCCCCCAAAATTTTGAGCCTCCGTAACTACATATACATAAATATTCTAAATGCTTCTCGACCATATTTCTGACTAGCTCTATCTTGCCTCACTAGTAATGCTTACTGTAATACAATTGACTTCACATCTCGGCCTATTTCTTTTCGCTTATATTGTCATTAAACGCCCCTATTAGCGTAGGAAGACTTCGAATAGCCGAGCTAACCACTTAACTTCCCTGTTATCGTCTTAGACGAGGTAGCGTTTTAATACTATAGTTGAGAGTGCTATCCTAGGCGTAATATTTTAGTCAAAAATAAATTCCACGGAATCGAAAAGCTCAGTTCAAACATATAATAGGTATGTATTTATGTAAGGTATCTAACTTAATACAGATATTATTTAATTGAATCAACTGTATTTAGTATATAATTTTGCCTTCATTACGCTTTTGTCAGCAGTTTTAAACTCTGTGGTGCACGGAGTGTGAGGATGTCTATTCCGCAGCGTTCGTGTCTTGTCAGCGCTGCCCCTTCCGGGGAGATCTTCGAGCTTGAATTTCTCTTCTTCGGACCTCAAAGCTTGTCCCAGACTGTGGAGTTTTACTCGTCGACGCGATGGCCGGATTCTGACGTGTCACTGCCTTCCATGACGTGTCGTGTGAGCGAGATTCCCCTGGATTTATCAAAGTTATGTTGACAGATAATTGGGCGCGATGATGTTGTATTGAGAGAGCAGGTGTGCACGGAGCAATATATGTACAGCTTGCCCTCGCCAAAGGCACGCTCCACGGTGACTACCGCAAGAGCCCTATATGGATCACAAATCCAGAATCCGACCCCAGCCCGCCTGCCAATACCTGGTCCGGAACCCTCCATACACGGAATGCCTTGTGGAACTCTTTGAGCCAATCTTCAAATACCTCTGCAGAACGTAGCTGTTGTGCAACGATACATACCGTTGGAGTATCCTTTCCACCTGCCAGCCGCAGCTGGCACGCATCTCTGCAAGTATCAACAAGAGGCTTTATCAAAGCATCATTGTAGATGCAATCACAAGCGATCACGGCATCGAAACCAATCTTCGTCTCACTACCCGTCAGAGAAGATGTAATCTGATCCGTCTCCCAGTCAAGCGGTTTCGCAATGATATTGCTGACTGCATGTGTCGAAGTCGGCCGCATAACATCCTTCTTCGTTTTGGAAGTGCTCTTCCGGCTCTTGCTTGCTGATGAGGAGCTATCTGCCTGATTCTCACCTAAATTCCGATTCAAGTACTTCATGACATATTCCTGGTCTGTCAAGATATATAATTTGATCAGCGGGCCCAAGGTCAATCCGATAATTCCAGATATTCCACACCCAAGCTCAAGAATAGTCGATGTGGTATTCAGAATACCGTGCTTGAAGAGCAAATTTGAAGGATGAGTAATCCATGATGCAAACAGAGGGGTGATTTTCCAGACAACTGCAGACGTCAGCCAGTCCCAAGCTTGTAGACCTTCAACCCTACCAGCTCCCGTTGTCCCTCCACCTCGATTTGAGGATAATATCGTGGGAGATTGATGGATTGTGAGATCCCGGCCACCGATCGACAAATCCAAGATTGTGGCTTTTGAATCAACAAATCCGAGATTCTGAGATGGAATCGATTGAGAAAACAAGATAAAGGATTCTAGTGACTGCGCTTAGCTACGTTTTTGGATAGTGAACTTCGTCTGTACCTTCTTCGGGATAATCAACCTCGGGCCCAAGAGTTTCCAAGACAGCCTCGAGACTCATTGGAGGATTGGGAAATTTGGGATCTAGAGTGGCGAGTCAGGACCCTCACAATCTGATCCTGCCAAGTTGCCAATAAACACAAAAGAACCAGGCACCTCACATGACCAAATGTGTCGTGGCATACTTGTACAGGGTCGCAGGAGAGAGAGTCTTGGGATGGCTGACTGAATCCTGACAGGCAACCAAGTTGTGTATCACACTTTGGATCCCAACTCCCAAGGCGTTTTCACGCCGCCAAGGACAGAGACTGGCCCAATTACCCCGCAGAAGCGAGCAAGTTGCAGCAGCACAAGTGGCTGGGAATAGATACGAAGGAAGCGGAAGCAAAGATTCCAGAGAGCTGGTGCTAGGAGATAGTCAAAAACTTACCGCAAGTCGATACTGTGTTCAAGGTTGCTCGAAGAGGAAAGAGGTCAAAGGAAGAGAGAGGATCACGATGACTGAGACCGAAGTTTCGCACACACTGGACACTTGCCCCTGTGCAGAAATAAGTCCGACCGGTCGCAGGACCACCGTGCCCCGATGGAGCTTGCCGCAGGCTCGCAGCTTGGCAGGTTGAAATTAGCGTGCGCTAGCGGCCCAGCCCCAGGTTACCTCCTCAGTTGACAACCAAAGGCAATAATGACGATTGCCCCAAGCTTCATCCAAACTCTATCCTGATCTTCAGCTTTCGCCCGAAACACCCTTCTGATTCTCTTTGTATCGACGTTTCTTGAGCTTGCTTTTCGTTTTTAGTTATTTGCTGTCCTCAGCTGTCCTCAGCTGTCCCTTCATCCGCCTGCTTGAGCTTCCCAACAAAGCTGTCAGGATGTCTCTCAAAAATGCCACGGTACAACCAAAGATCGTTCACAAGCCGCCCTTCAGTCTTGAGGTTCCAGGCTATGAACATGTAGATGGAGAGACGATCCCGCGAAGACATCCGCTATGTGTCAACAAGCTCCAGGAGCGCCCACCCGAGGATGAGACTATTGTGACCGTTTTCGACATTGTCAAACGCAGCGCGGAGAGGTTTGGCAATGCGAAGGCTGTCGGCTCCCGGAAGCTCCTCAAGACTCACCAAGAGACGAAGAAGGTCAAAAAGATGGTCGATGGCCAGGAGCAGGAGGTTGACAAGAAGTGGACATATTTCGAGCTCAGCGGGTACGAGTACTTGAGCTTCCACGACTACGAGAAATTGATCCTGCAGATCGGCGCCGGGTACCGAAAGCTTGGACTGAACAAGGACGACCGAGTACACATCTTCGCTGCGACGAGTGCCCACTGGCTTGCGACGGCTCATGGTGCCTGTTCTCAATCGATGCCTATTGTCACCGCATATGACACTCTTGGCGAGTCTGGTCTCGAGCACTCACTGGTCGCAACCAAGGCGAAGGCCATTTTCTTGGATCCCCATCTACTGCCAACGCTTATAAACCCTCTTAAAGAGGCCACCGATGTAAAGTATGTTATCTGGAATACTCAGAATGAGGTCAAAAAGGAGAACATCGACGCTCTCAAGAAGGCTCACGACCGCCTTACCATCCTAAGCTTCGAGGAGCTCCGGAAGCTGGGAGAAGACAATCCCGTGGACCCCGTCCCACCTACTGCAGATGATCTTTGCTGTATCATGTATACTTCCGGTTCTACTGGACCGCCAAAAGGTGTGCCCCTCAGACACAAGGCTGTTGTTGGTGCAGGTAAGTCGGAAATCCGATTTTGGTCCTACAGGTACTGATTTATTTAGTTGCTGGTGTTAGTGTCATTGTTCAACCATATCTCGGCCCTGGTGATGGTCTTTTGACCTACCTCCCTCTCGCACATATTCTCGAATTCGTCTTTGAAAATGCCTGCTTATATTGGGGTGGAACTATGGGTTACGGAAATCCCAAGACACTCTCCGATTCATCAGTGAAGAACTGCAAAGGAGATATTCGAGAATTCAAGCCAAGCGTTCTTGTTGGTGTTCCTGCTGTTTGGGAATCTGTCAAGAAAGGCATTGTCGCAAAGGTCAACTCAGGCAGCCCGGTTGTCCGAAACCTGTTCTGGAGTGCTCTCTGGGCTAAGAATAACTTGTTGCATTACGGACTTCCTGGGTCTGGAGTACTTGATGCCGTAGTCTTCAAGAAGGTGAAGGAGGCAACGGGTGGACGGTTGAGAGTATGTATGAATGGAGGAGGACCGATTGCAAAGGATACCCAACGTTTCATCTCAATGGCTATCGCGCCTATGATCAACGGGTATGGGTTGACCGAGACAACCGCCATGGGCGCTTTGATGGACCCCTTCGAGTGGACCGATGATGCACATGGTAATATTCCAGGATCGGTCGAGATCAAACTGGTCGACTTCCCTGATGCGGGCTACTTCGCAACCAACAAGCCCAATCCTCAAGGTGAGGTTTGGGTTCGAGGCGTGACCGTCATGGAAGGTTACTACCAAAATGATCAGGAGACGAAGGAGGCTCTCACTTCAGATGGCTGGTTCAAGACTGGTGATATTGGAGAGTGGGACAAGAATGGTCATCTCAAGATCATTGATCGCAAGAAGAATCTTGTCAAGACGCTGAATGGAGAGTACATTGCTCTGGAGAAGCTGGAATCAGTCTATAGATCTGCTACGGTGGTGGCTAATATCTGTGTCTATGCTGACCAGCAGCGGACAAAGCCAGTTGCTATCATTGTGCCAGCGGAACCAGCCTTGAAGAAGCTGGCACAAAAAATCGGTGTCGAGGGAAGTGGCATCGAGGATTTGGCACATAGCTCGAAGGTTCAAGCCGCGGTGCTGAAGGAGTTACAGCAGGCTGGAAGGGCAGGAGGATTGAGTGGGATTGAGATTATTGAGGGTGTAGTGTTG
This sequence comes from Hyaloscypha sp. PMI_1271, assembly GCA_021399465.1. Lineage (NCBI taxonomy): Eukaryota > Fungi > Ascomycota > Leotiomycetes > Helotiales > Hyaloscyphaceae > Hyaloscypha > Hyaloscypha sp. PMI_1271. Next base: position 335,098 of record JAJTUS010000032.1, on the reverse strand, counting down.
GCCGACGAGGAGTGGACACCTCAGAATGTGAGTATACTCTGAACTTTCTCGCTCTGCGATCGCATGCTAATATCACTAGCAATTGGTTACTTCCGCTCAAAAGCTCAACCGAAGAGGCATCCTCAAGAAGTATCAGAAGGAGGTCGATGCAGCTTATGCTAAAAACAACTAAATCACACCGGTTTTAGGAGTTGGGGGGCAAGGTAGGGGAAATTCAAGGTGACAGTGACAGTAGATGATGGAGTGCAGTGCGAGAATTAGCTTGAGCTTCGTTACTTGTATGATTAATAACTGTACCAGAATCCACATTTTTTTCCTTGAGCCCCCTGCCTCGGATTTCGATGGCATCTTCGTTCTGTATTGTCGAGGAGTGGTGCACACATCCTTCCGAATGGCTACATGGGGTAGCTGTTGGGAGCGTGGGGTCAAGGATAGTAACTGCCAACACAACGAGAAAGTTCAAGATTTCCTCTGGTTGAAGCGACTTGATTTCAATATCCATGTTTTCTCGAATTCTCAACCCCCTCCCTTAGAGAATTGGCGCATGTTGCAGATCAAGGACACATTTTACCATTCTTCTCCGAGTTGGAGTCCCAGGGTTCACACCGGCAGACTGGATTTGCACGTGCGATCCCATCCAGTGGAAGGGACGGGCACAAGGCACAATAACCCCTCGCAGAATTTGTAGTTCGGTTGCAGCCTTTTATCCGAAGACAGTTGCATCTCCAACCCTCGGCGCAAGCAGTGAGGCGGTGTGTTTAAAGACAAGGTATCATAGATAAAAAGAAGTTCGAGATGTAGAACAATGACAAGGTCAGAGATATGGAAAGTATCCAGAGGGAGGGACTGAACGATAGCGTTGCGTTTGTGCTTCGTTGGATTCTGAGAGAGTTAGAGCATGTGCATCCCGAGAAGATTATTTTAAATGGAGTCGGCCAAGGCGGTGCAACTGCTCTTACTCAACACATGGTTCACTACAGGGATGGACTTTGTTGGATTCATCGCGATATCTTGCGGGATGCCCTTCATTGGGGAGTGGGAATCCGTAACGAACAGCTTCTTCAAGAATCGGGTAAATGCGGAGGCCAGTCCTTTAGAGCTACCTCTAGAGGTTTGGGGGCTGGAGCTCTCTGTGGAAGCTTAGATAGGGAGTCAGATGCGAGGGTCATTGCTCACACAGAAATGGCTTCCAGAACCCCGATATTCTTGACGCAATCGGCAGATGATTGGTTACCGTCGGGCCTACTCCGCCACTTCAAAGTCCAAGGTCTTTAAGTATGGAGCGAAGTCGGCATCCAAGGTGGACGATATAGCAAACTTCGCCAGGAGCAAGGTGTTAGAAGCAGCAGAAACGAACCGAGACCGAAGTCGTAGGGCAACTTGCCAACTTGAATATCGAAGCTAGCAAGATTGCTAATACTTTAGATAGCAAAAGGATCAAAATAACTGCACAGACCAAAAATTGGCAAAACTAAAGACTTCTAGCATTGCAGCCCACTGAGACCGCTTGTTGACAGGAAATTCTTTATTTGAATACACTGAAGCCGAGCTAAACGACAGCGAAGAAATTCTGCTAGTAATAGAATTGAGCACGCGAGAATTATGCTCGTGGAGCCGCACTGGAGCCGCCGAGTTGGCGAGATATGATGAAATGTTTATCGATTTTTCGATGTCAAAGATGACAACCATTAACACCACGCTCAAAGGAATGAGAAGAACAGTGGAACATGCTTAAGAGACTGTCCTTTTGCCACTCCACAGAGTAAACGCAATGCCGTCGCGTTGATCTTCAGGGCAACCTTTTGGGAAGTAAACACGCATTCAGGGGCAGAGTCGGGGTTTTGATCACGTGATGACAACAACCCCCTGACCGAATCAGATTTGCGATTAACAAGCAGTGCAGTTTTGAAACTATTTCTCCTTTCGAGCAAGCTACTCTTGGCTTCTTAGCCGTACCAACTATCATGGAAAATCTTCCTGAGATGCAAACCAAGTAAGCAAAATATTGGATTGCGAATTAGGAATGACCTCATAGGAACATGCTCTACACACAAATAAGCCTCACGCAGGCAGCACCAGTCAAAATCTAAAACGAACTGTCCAATTCGACAAACTCTTTTCAATGATAATCACAATTTGAGTAGAGGCTGGAGAGGTTTCACATGCGCGAAGTCCCAACATATGCTTTCAGCCGTCTATGACGTATAGCTCGATAGCTTGACGCCATTCTCACCACGGCACAATACCCCTCTCCCGCGACCAAAAAACTTGCTGAAAGGCTACTTCTCTTCCTAAAAGTCAATTCAAACTTTTCAGTGCTTCCTCTGTTTTCATAAACCTTAAGATTGAGACAAGATGGCAACTCTAGCGAGCGATCCAGCGGTTGCAGGTCCGCAACCAGGGGCTATGAACGCGCCGAAGGTCGATGAACCAGAAATCGTGGAAGCCGCTCCAGAAGAACATCCCACAGATAGCCATGAATTGGCAAATGCAGACCACGAGGAGAAAGGGGCGGCGCAGGTCGATCATGGGCAGACTGAGGTGAGGGACTTAGGGTGGAACGAGAATCCAAGTGAAATTCCCAATCCTGTTGTTGGAGGCCTCCAGAATGAGGAGTTGTGGACTTTGATTAGGCGTTTTAATAAGGTATGTGTGGTTTCTTTTGAAGTTTTGGAGTAATGGTGCTGAATGGGTGTAGCAAATGTACCATGTTAAGGTGCTCCATGAGCCTCCTCTTGGAGGATTAGACCTCAGCATCGCAGACGCTGAGGAGTTTTCTCCTGATAAATTGAGAGCAAATATTGAGCGGCTGTACATGACGGTGATTGTTGGTCTGGTTGGATTCTGGAAACATATTGCTAGGCTTCGATCATGGCGAGAACGGAACCGGACAATTGCTTTTGCGACTGTATACTTCAGTGCATGGGCTATCGACTTCCTCGTTCCTACGATTATCACCTTTCTTATAGCTCTCATCGCGTATCCGCCAACAAGGACGTACTGCTTCCCACCAGCTCCGATTGCTTTGATCGATTCCAAGACCGGGGGGGTCAAGAAGCCGACTGCTGGGGTGCTGGGGAGTGATAACAGCTTGACTGGGGCTCCAGAGAAACACCAAGGAGAGGCTGTTGAGCAAGAAGCTAGCAGCTTCGTCAATAGCTTCACTTCAATTGCAATCAGCGGCGCTGCGGGCAAACATCCTCAAGGAGACCCCCATGGCGAGGAAGAGGGAGCAAGCTCACTTGAAGACCGAGCACCAGATCCGACGAACATGGCATTGAATGCCGCAGATGCAAAGACCAAGAGTTCTGGAGGACAACCGGATGCTGTGCATGATAAGGCCAAGGAACCGGTGGCAGCTGCGATGTGGTCTAAGACTAGACCAGTCATGCATACCATTGCAGATATCTCCGATGGATGGGAGAGGTTTGGCAATGCCTTGTCACCTACTCCTCCTTTCCCAAAGGAGAGGCATCGAATCCAGCTTGCAGCAGCTCTTGTTCCAATCCTCCTCGTATCTCTGTTCACCAGTTCATACATGTTCATGAAGATGAACTGGCTATTCGTGGGATTTGGGTTCTTCGCAGATCCTTTGATCTGGAGAGCTCTCTCATACCTGAACAGAGAGTTCCCAGACTGGCAGAAACTCCTGGAAATCAGAAATACATTGCTTAAGGGGGTTCCAACTAATGCACAGCTTACTGTCACTCTTCTCCGCATTGGAGAGGCCAACAAAGCTCCTCTACCCCCTCCGCCATACTCCGGCCCACCACCCCCAGACGCTGCTCACGAGGCTGCGGGGGAGGGCCTTGAACATCTTGGTACGCCCTTTGCAATGTTTTGTAATCCTGTACTAACAGCTTCAGAAGATATCCCCGATGATGAAATGGCTGTAAGTGTCGAAGGAGAAATCCTTCATTCTTGAATGCCCCAAGTTTCTCGCAACATTCTTTATCGAGCAATCTGCTAACCCCACCGTTCACTAGCAAGCCATTCATCCTGATACTACAGCCGTCACAACCGGAATGGATGGAGCGCCAAAAAAGAAACAACATGGTCGTCGTATCCTCAGCGCCATCAAAGGTGTCACGAAAGGAGGCGTGGAAACCGTTCTCGGCACGGATAGACTGAAAGCTGCAGCTGGAGCGGAACACGCCAAGAATCGTCTAGGAGTTTTGAGGTCGGGGAATCTTGTTACTGCTGGACCGATTGACTTCCCGTGTCGATATAAGGGAAAGAAGGGTCACGCATATATCACGACCACGGCGACGAGTCCGGCGGTAAGTCCTAACTTCTCAGGAAATTAATCCCTCTTGTTGCAGTGCCCACAGCTCCTGGGACATTCTGCTCTCCAAATTACTTGAAAAAGGAATGCTGACTCCATCTCTGGGAAATAGGTCAGTTGGACTACGGAGAAGGAAGATATTGATCCCATTTTCTCGATTGCTATTGCTGATATTGCAGTACGTGTTCCCTTATCTGCCATTAGACTCTGGATGAAATATCTGACTATATATGCAGGAAATCAAGAAAGTCGGCGGGCTTGGGTGGAAGACGAAGCTGGTTGTTGGATGGGCGACGGACAGAGAGATCGCTGATGGCCTTTTGATTGTTGACAAAGACGGAAATCAGAAGCAGCTCACTGCCATTGCTCTCAGAGAAGAGCTCTTCAATCGTCTGATTGCTCTTGGAAAGCAAATGTGGGAGGCCTGGTGAAAGGGCAAAGTCTTTGAATATTGGGATCTGGAGTTCGGGGCAACGAATACCACATTAAAAATCATCGTCATCGAGACGCCCGCACCAGATAACCTTACTTCAAGCTCAATGCCTATGTTCGCTTACCTGAAACTCTCGGAAGCAGCACCCAAGTACCGGTTGCAGCTGCTTTGTATTGGACAGCCAGGCAGGGATGATTTAGAGGCGGAGGGGAACAAGAAAACGAAGTATTATCTGGTTGAGATTTCAGAAGGGCGGTCGAAGGGAATGGTTAAGGGGCAGGATCCGCAGGATAACGCGGAGATTGGGAGTTTGATGCATGATTGCTGGACTTATTGGGGGCATTCGGGTGCTCCGTTAATCAGCGCAGAGGAGGGGGGGCTGGTGGGGTTACATAGTAGTTGGGATGACAAGACAGCTATGAGGCATGGCGTTCCAGGCGTTGCAATTAGGGAGTTTTTGAGTGAGCATTTGCATGCAGATGGAAACTTTGATGAGGGTCTTGGGACAGGTGCCAATCCGATCGAGATTACCTGAGCCAGCTTGAGCAACTATGAGAAAGTGAGGCTCAAGTCTTGTCTGTCCGCTCCACACCTCTCCGCTGGAGTGCTTCCATCCCGGGGAAATATCAAGGCCACTACCATCAAAATGCTCTGCGAAGCAATGGGAGTTTGGAAGGAGAAATTTTTGCAGTGTCTCAAGATCTCTGAAAGCTTGCAGGTCATGATCCGATCAAAGGCCAAGAGATTCATGGGACAATGGGAAGAGATGAGGATGTACTGTGTGCTCAAGAGAAATGGGCCAGGTGAGATACTTGCAAACTGCCTCTGTCAATAGAAGACCTGTCTTGGTCCTCAGGACTTGAATTTACAGGACGACAGAACACGAACGTGGTTATGAACATCGAAAAAACAACTTTCAAGAACGGAGGATCAGACCTCTTTCTCCCAGGCAACTTTCTCTCAAGAAGTGAAGTACTACGCGCAGGTTACCGACCTGCCAAATTGATCTTGAAGGGCAGATGAGCTCTTTTCAAGTCGACGATTGCTGGCATTCTGGACTCTTGGGTACTCGGAGTAGAGAAAATGGGGACTCGTTTGGAACGATATGATCCTTTCTTCCACCTGGTTAGATTCTCTCATGGTCTGGACATCCTCGAGGGTTGCTGTCAACTATTTCAGGTGTTATTACTCATGCATATCCTGAGTTCAATAGACATATCGGTTGCGTAATGATGTGTCACAGCAAGGACCAGTTTATAATTCGATCAGTTCCTAGATTAAATTTGTTGTACAGTCCAATCGAAAGCTCCGTGCCACATCTTGCCGCCTTCCTTGTGTATCACATGGTTTTGATTGTTACTGACGTTGCTTTTGATAGCAGAGGAGCGGTGGCCGGAGAGTATAGGGTGTGTGCCACCCAATTTTACTGGAGGCTGTAAGTCGGTAGATTGGATCTCCAGATATGGTTTGTAGGTGTTGCTTCACATGAACGTAAATGTCAATATTTATACAAGCCTTGATTGTTCTTTACTTAGTCGGTTTCGACTTCACTGGCAACACTCCGCTCATGCGAGCAATGTCACTCTCAACTCTAGCCTATACAATAAGCCATGCAAACCCCAAACACTGCCCCGTATACCACCTTTTCTAATTTATGCTTTCTCCCAAACTCCACCAATGGAATATTCCGCCAATGCAGTCACCCCGTCATAAAACATGCCCACCTCACGCCTCAAACTGCTCAATTCCTGCCCCCTGACAACTCTTGCCGAGCCCCTGATTGGTTATTCTCCTTTGCTGCTGCTCGGTCCATCTCACTACCATTAACGCCCATACCTTGTGGTACAGACTCATGCACATTCGCCTTAAATCCTGCTGCACCTATGCCTCCACCGGTAACACCAGAATCCTGTACACTCGGATCAATACTGGGATCAGCTACCCCTCTAAGTCGGAGAGGTGGAGGTGGAACAAATGTTGGGATAGAAAGTGTACCCGCAGCGTGAGTGGGTTCGTCTTGCAGTTGCGCAGTTCTGTACCGGGAGCTGTCTAGCACATGTATTTGACTCCAGAGGCGGGTTTCCGAGCTCAAGCGGTCGGTGAAGCCTACTGTTAAGTGTGATACGAAGTTGGTCATTTGTAATCTATCTTCCTATGAGCTGTGGATTTGTGAAATTCAAGGGGGCTTGCTCACAAGGCTTGTCTGATGGTTATGTACTCAGGCTCGCAATACGGGCGTTTCATCGGTGAGGAGAGGATTGAAGCGATGGCAGCAATTTGGAGAAGCAAAGGAGATGACATTGCTCGAAGGTAGCAAGCTGGGATTTTGTTCAACCCGTCGAGAAGATCGCAGGCGATTGCATATTTTTGATAAACTGTTTCTTCTGCTGGAGAGGTGAGGATCATACGGACATGATGGAGTGTAGCGGTTATGTTGGCTGATTGGAAGCCAAAGTTTTTGTCCGGGTTTGATTGTTGATTCGCGTTTTGAGAGATTCCTTGGGGTTCTTTGAACATTGGGGGGAGGGCTGAGTACATGGACATTACCCTGTTGAGAGCATGGCTTTGGTGAGGTATTCCGTTTCCGAATAGGTCTTCTAAAGAAACCGGGCCGACTCTACTTGAAGTTCGTTGATAGAAGTCATCCATAGCATGTTCAAGGATCCGATAGAGTTCAGTGACGAAATTCCATCCGTGAAGCCAAGAGTTGGGATTCGTGATTGATTGTTGGGGTATCATGTGCGAACTTGGATGGTTGTACCCAGCGTCCGAGAAATCCTCGTCCTCTATTTCGCTGGCGTACGCGACCTGAGCTTGTGCTTCTCGGCACCTGTTGGTCCTTCCCCAGACGGCCGAGCAATAGACTTCCAAGCAATACATTGACCAGAACTTCGTGCATTAGCTGTTGTTCCAGCTGCATCAGGGTGAGACTTACCAATCGCCGCCGAAGTTCGGTTTCCACGATTCCTATGTGCTTCGGCCAGTTCTTCTCATCTTGCAACCCATCTATCGACACCAAGCTGTGATACATGCCCAGATACTGATGCGCGACACCTTCCTCGCCAATCTGAACGCCATAAAGTGCCAATAGAGCACAAGCTCGCATCCAATCCAGTCCTGCCCATGGTGCCATCATATTTCTCACGCCTCGGCCCATCACCTCGTCAGCAGCAGTGAAGTACACTTCCGCCAAAGGATTTTTGAAATACTCCTGGTTCCAGCCACGGAAATAGAGAGCCCCATCTCTAGCTCTGGCCGCTGCAAGAGCGCAAAGAGCGAAGATAACCGCGGAGAAAGCCTGGTTCGTAAGGTACTCCCGCGCCTCCAATCTTCGAAGCAAACTGGGACGATGGAAGAGAGGATATCTACACCACATTAGGAATCCGCTTAAACAAAACAATGATGGAAGCAAGACGACTTACAAAGGATAAACAACCTCAAAATAAACGTCCAGCAGATCCCCTATGTGACTATGTCCTGCTCATACCCCTCTAGGTTTCCCTTCCGCCAATCCACACTTGTCCCACTTCCCCTCATGCTCCCGCTCCCATTTGCCATACCCATCAACGGCCGCGCAGCACTCTCTTTATCCATAGAGCTCGACCCATTCTCACTCGACCTGCCACTCATGACCCCCCATTTCTTGGCAAGGTGGTCGTAGGTACAACTATGGGCAAAAATGCTGCAGTTCTGGCATTTCGAGGCATCTGTCTCGCCGGGGTGGCATTCGATGTTTCGCTTTTGGCAGTGATCACAGGCTTGGGAGCTGCGGCGGCGCTTTTGGGCTTCGCACGTTTGTCCTGATGATGATGGCTGGCTCGGCAGTGGTTGTGGTAGTCCGGTGGGTTGCGGAGGGAAGGTGACGCGTGATGGGTTCATATTGATGCTTTTTGGTTGGATAAGTGTAGAATCCTAATTTTGGATGCAATGGGGATTGAATGCTGAGCTCAAAGATCTCGATTTAGTCCCGGGTCTCCATCTGGGTGTGGGGGGAAGGTGCGATGATGGGGGAAATGGCTACACATGACATGGATTCCTCTTTCAGCAAGGAATTTTCCACTCTTTCAAATACTTTGGTTCCCCTGACGGTCAGGCAGAATTTACGCCGATTTGTGAACTGAAAGGACAGGGTTTCTTTACTTTATTTCAAGTAGAATTATTCATTGATGTTGACAGAAATATAAGTTTGGAACATTACACTTCACACGTCAAGCAGCATCCAACGACCAATCAGACAGGGAAGGTTCCAGCAAAGCCACGTGATCTTCCTCGAATCAAGGTAGGTTGCTTTACCTCACCTTACCTCCAAGGAGGTGATGTAAAATCCCATTAAACCAAGCCAGTTTATTTTGAGAATTTCAAAAAATGGAATGATCTGGGAATAAGAACCATTAGCCCAGCTTCCCGCTTTCCAACAATAGTCCACATAAATGAGAGTTCAAAGGACTAAGAGGTAAAAGTGAGACTTGTACCAGGTAATGGATCGACGGAGTAAAAATGGGCTTCACGCGATACGAGAGTGAGTTCTAGAAATTGAGACATTTTCTAGAAAAGAAGTCTGAAGCTCGTGAGAAGTTCGTGAGTAAAACTAGGTACTCCTTAGCGTGCAAGTTAAGCAATGTAATGAACCTTTCCCCCTTTTACTCCAAAGCTAGAGACACGGTAGTTTTGAGATTCATATTTCATCTATCTTTCACTCTCTACTCACTAACTAACAAGTTTTTTATCTAAATTCGTACCTCATAACTCCGCTTTTTCCTCAGCTATATATCATGAATTCGTCGATTCGTACCCCCGGTGTCCAAGGCCCAGCGGGTTCAGGCTCTTGAACATAAGCTTCAAGAACCGATACCCTTAGCTCTTTCTTCTCGTTGATTTATGTTTTGCCATCGTTTTCAATGATTGTCTCGCCACCGATACTGTCGTCCACACTCTTTGGCCGGTCTGCTTCTTTCGTCGATATCGACGTGTTCTTGAAGAGGTGCGTCAGCTGGTCTTGAGCTCCTCTGAACATGATCTGCAAGCTTCCTCTCACGGTAGCAAGCTTGAGGGGCCTAGTAAATCCTTTTTCTTGGCCCGTCTCTTGCTCCTCAGCAGCTCTCTTCGCCTTCTTCATCCAATACCACCACAACCACCCCGCCAAAACCAATAATCCCAAAATCACAAACCCCATAACCCCCAATGCCACATCTCTCAAGAATATGCTCCTGTGCGCCTCTTTTGACAGCACTGCAGCACTAGGCGTCATTGGCACCTCTCCTGGCTTAATAATAATGCTCGAATTCGTATACTGGCTACGCTCACTCGCCGGACTCGGGGGTGGTGGCCCCGTCGTCCAATTCTGCGGCTCGGGCCCTAACACGAAGTCCATCGTTCCCCCCTTGGGCGAATATCTGGTCCCATGTAACCCATGACTGCGTCCATTGTTTTCCGTTTACGAGGAGACTTTGTACGTAGTACGAGTCATTGGAACCCCAGTCGTGGTCGTAGTGAGGGATTTGCCGCCTCCGAGGGAGATGGAAGTGTTGGCGAACCAGGGGGAGCCGATGAGAAACGTTGTTTGGCCGACTATTGGGTAAAGTCCAAGCATGTTCCAGAGGAGCCAAGACTCCATTGCTCCTGCGTCGCTGTTTCCCGGCAGACCCCCTGGAGTGGGGCTGTAGTAACTTTTTGCAATATTTCGGCTTTGCTTGACGCTGAGATCTTGGCGGCCAACATAATTGTACAGATATGGGGTTGTGAAACTGGGCTCGTTTCCAGGATTGAAGATTGTGTTGTTGAATGCGGCATTGCGGCTAGTGGTGTTGGGCGTAAAAATCATATCTAGGCGTTTGACGAAGGTCTCTGGTCCACCGGAAAGTGCAATCAGGGTGTTGATGTCGTGATGGGTGTTGAAGCTATATTCCCAAGGTAAACCTTCATAGTATGCATCACCCCAATAACAACCGCCGCATTGCAGAGGATCTTGCTCAATAAATCCATCTCTGCTGCGAGGAACAATGAAGCCGGAAAAATTGAGAGAGGTCGCCTCTGGGCTCCAATGGTTTCGCCAATTCCGAGATCGATCAATGTACTTCTTGACGTCGGGACTTTTTCCAAGCCCGGCTGCAACCTGAGAGAGTGAGAAGTCGTTGACGGAATACTCAACGGCTCGAGTGACAGCGCGACCATATCTTGGAGTTATGTATCCAAGTTCAAGCCCTGGGTAACGTGGAGTTAGCATTGCTAGATTAAGATTGTTCTGGAGAGGATATTGTCTTAGGAGAACGTCATGAAACAGACCGTAATAGGAAAGGGGTTCTTCCCAACACCTACAATCTGGAAGTGCTCCTCGCCCCTCTTTAGTCGAAGAAGATAGATCACGAGGGTCGTTATTGTTTGGTGGAGTCACTTCTGCATTCTTTTGCATGGCCTTGTATCCATCATTCCAGTTCACAGCTCCACGAACTCCTTTAACGTAGGCGTCAGCCATGATGTTATCCGAATTCGAGCCACCCTGACTGGCGCCATTGAAATTGGACGACCGACCATCCGGCGTATAGCCTTCGAATCGGAATATGTCGATGAGCGATCTGATGTACTCTTCATACACCCTTGGCTGGAAGACCTGCAGTAGGGCAAAAGTGCATCTGAAAAGATCCCAGGACGTATAGACGTCATCATAGTAGGGTTCAGTGGAGGTCCAGAGAGGGTTTTCCCCTGTTCTGTTTGAAGGTAGGAGATGCATGTGGTACATCGAACTGTACAGTAATTGCAGGTTGCTCAGATTGGATTCAGCTGCTGTTACTTTGGACAGCACCTCGTCGTTCCAGATTTGCTTTGCGTTCCTGGTCAAAGTTGAGAGCGTTGTTCCAGCTGGTATCTGTGTATTGACATTGTCACATGCCTGAGCCCTGGAGATAAAGGAGATCCCAACCCTGGAAGTAACGCTGGTTGCATCTCCAAAATTGAACACAGCCCCGAGACGAGCAGTGGAGTTAATATTTGAAGCAGTGCTGTAATCAGCCAGCTTGCTGGTGTTATCGTTATGTCCGACAAACGTATGAACAGTCGCAGAGGTATTGGACTCGAAAAATGCGCAGAAAAAAATTCTCCAGCTGGGCGCTCGGTTCCATCCATTGTCGTAATCTGCATGTCCTTCATATTGGTCACTGGATGTGGTGATGCTTCCTCCAAGATAGTGCTGTGATAGGCCTTGACCACGATATGAAGGAAGAACATGGGAGGTGTCCACTACAACGTTTGACTGATTTCCTGCTGGGTAAGTATACTGGTAAAATCCTGCTCGATTTGTCGCACCGAGTTCGACCGTAATCCCAGACCCGAGGGAGGATTTGTAGTACCCGACAGAGGTAATATCCGGAGAAGCTCTGGTATCATTCAAATTTGCCAGAGGATTGGTGATATTTCCCAGGACAGGCATTTGACTGACTACTCCATACTTTGGAGCTCCACCAGTGCCACTCTCGTGCATCATCGAGAATCCCGTGAAATTGCCGACATCGACATCTCCAGAGAAGGAATCCGCTCCAAAAAACACGTCAGGACCTAGCTTCACCATACCAAAGGGTAGGGTGACTCCTGCAAAGGTGTTCCCTCCATTTGTCTGCCCAGTCTAGAAGGGGTCAGTTGACAATCTACATGTTTGGCAGGTACAATGTACATTAGCTAAGACATACTGAGTAAGGTCTGTTGGTTCCCCTCTGGCAGCAGCCACAAATAAGACTGTCAGAGAGGCGTAAAGACGCATTGGGAAAATGTGGCAACTGAAACAGAACGGGAGGTTGTCGTTCTTGGTCGCACTTCCATTATTTTATTCCCAAGTTCGCGTTGCGCGCATCTCTTCAGGCCAGAGCCAGTCTCAGGAGTGGGCTGATCTGTATGGATATTTCTTAAAGTAAAAAACTTCGAAGGCCGACTGAGATAATTACACGGGTCACGTGAAAAGGTATGATGCTCAGGTAGTTTAGGAAGGAGCGACGAACAAAATTAATTATGTTTGGATTAAAAGCAGGAAGAAAGCATCTTATCACCAGCGAGCAACAGCCAATGTGCCTACGAAATAAATGGCTCGTACACAGCAGATTACTATGCCTGCATAGCACTTTCTGTGTTGGAGTCTCAAAGCTTTTGGAGCAAAGGGGGAACATGCAGAGAAAGCCAACAAACATAAAGAAAGGGCCTGGCACTCTACTTCTTTTATATTTTCTTGTGGTGCTCGGTCTCACAAGAGGGGGCACATCCTGAAGCAGACTGCCATGTTCCTGGAACGCTGAAGAAATTCAGGTGTGCCGAATCGTTGGGCTCGCGGGGCATGACTGAGCCGGGAGATCTCGCTCACGCGCAAGTGGCTGTCTTCAATGTGATCTAGTCAATTAGCTGTCAATTAGAGTGAGAGTCTGTTGGTCCAGACTCGTTTCTGTCGCCATTTTGCAGAAGAATCTAGAAGAAGAAGAAGCCGTTCTCACGAAGGATGCTGCGGTGCGGTAGGACCCCTTATCAGCTACAGTAGCTAATCGGGCTGGACCCCTGGTTTGCCGGCTTGGACGGCAAGCATCCGAACACAAATGTACTAAGCGAGGGCGACATGTTGAGAACATTTCATTACATATTCATAGAAGGTGAATACAGGATTGACGATCACCGAAATCCTCTCTCTTCTCAGTCAAATGATTAAATCGGACATCAATTCCAAATCATACATTTAGCGCGGTATTTTCGTGCAATTTTGAGACAGATTGTGACATCCTTCCCTCTTGCTGTTTTCTCTCCCACCTGGTACTCGCCTGTAGCCGGGAGGCAATTTCCCGGTGTGGATCTCTCCACGGCCGACTTCACTTCACCCTAAAACAATCTGCAAATATATCCTCTCCTCCTCAATTCCCGCCATCCGCCGCGTTCGCTCGCTCGTTCACGTCTGTCTCGCCCACAGACTCCTTCTCGTGTGTCCCCAATTGCACAACCCTTCACTTCCTCTTGACAGAACGGTACCTGACCGCTGATAGGACCCCTAACGAAGGCGCACGAACCTCAACACCATGGCTACGGCATCGAACGTCAGCTTCGCCTCGCCCCTGGCAGACGCGAAGTACGCGCAAATCGTCGGACACCTCCAAATTGATGGATTGCTTGGAAGACTGGCAGAGCTCAGCGGCTGGCAAATTGCATTTACCATTCTTCTCGTCCTGATCGCATACGATCAATGTAAGCTTTACGCATGCCAAGCACACCACTTACCCCCGAGCTCACTCATCTACAGGCTCCTACCTCTGGCAGAAAGGCTCGATTGTTGGCCCAGCATGGAAAACTCCATTCATTGGCCCTTTCCTCCAGTCGATGGACCCGAAGTTCGAGGAATACATGGCGAAATGGGCCAGTGGGCCTCTCAGTTGCGTCTCCGTTTTCCACAAGTAAGTGCGGTGGAGCTAGGTTGTACGAGAGCCAGTGCTGATCTTCATCAGATTCGTGGTTATCGCATCCACCCGGGACATGTCCAGGAAGGTCTTCAATTCTCCCAGCTTTGTGAAGCCCTGCGTTGTTGATGTGGCGCACAAGCTTCTTGGAGCAAAAAACTGGGTCTTCCTCGATGGAAAAGCACATGTCGACTTCCGCAAGGGTCTCAATGGCCTGTTCACTCGCAAAGCACTGGAATTATATCTGCCGGGGCAAGAGGAAGTGTACAACATCTATTTTGAGAAGTTCCTTAAGGTCACCAAGGATGCGGAGGGAAAACCAGTTCCGTTCATGCCCGAATTCCGTGAACTCATGTGTGCGGTTTCATGCCGAACATTTGTTGGCCACTACATCTCCGATGAGGCTATCAAGAAGATTGCCGACGACTACTACAATATCACCGCGGCCCTGGAACTGGTCAACTTCCCAATTATAATACCATTCACAAAGACTTGGTATGGCAAGAAAGCCGCTGATATGGTATTGGAAGAGTTCGCAAAGTGTGCTGCGAAGAGCAAGGTCCGAATGGCAGCTGGAGGCGAAATCACCTGCATCATGGATGGGTGGGTCAAGGCTCAATTGGACTCTGCAACCTGGCGTGAACGTGAGGCGAAGGGACTTTCCATGGAAGGTATTGAGAAGCCAGCATCTCTCTTGCGCGATTTCACGGACTACGAGATCTCACAGACCGTGTTTACCTTCTTGTTTGCTTCCCAGGACGCTACTAGCAGCGCGGCCACATGGCTGTTCCAAACCATGGCCCAACGACCAGATGTCTTGGACAAGATCCGCGAGGAGAATTTACGCGTCCGAGGAGGTGATCGAAACAAGGCTATCACAATGGATATGCTGGATGAGATGGTTTATACTAAGGGTTCCGTCAGAGAGCTGTTGAGATATCGTCCCCCAGTCCTCATGGTTCCGTATGTTGCCAAGAAGCCCTTCCCAATCACCGATACTTATACCGTTCCTAAAGGTCAGTACTAGTTTCTCCAAACTTGGCCTTTGCTAATTCTCTTCCAGGCGCTATGATAATTCCAACCGTATATCCGTCTCTTCGTGATCCCGAGATCTACGAAAACCCCGATGAATATAATCCTGATCGTTATGTAACAGGTGATGCGGAGGTGAAGGGCGCAAAGAATTACTTGGTATTTGGAACCGGTCCCCATTACTGCCTTGGACAAGTCTACGCACAGAATAACTTGGCTCTTATGATCGGGAAGGCGTCAATGTCTCTCGAGTGGGTTCATCACCCAACGCCCCGCTCAGAGGAGATCAAGGTGTTTGCAACTATCTTCCCAATGGTAGGTAGACTCCTGGTTCGTATTAGCCTCATGCTAACATACCATAGGACGACTGTCCTTTAACTTTCTCGAAGCGAGCATGAAATCAGCAGTCACGGTGTTTGGTGTGAGGGGATGCAAAAAGATGTCTGCATCTGAGCAATACGGCTTGGGCTTGCTTTTATAGATATGGCGTGCTGTGCCATTCTGGCTCGACTGCATTGCAAATAGGGAAGTACACAGGCGTTCCGAGAAGTCCACACATTGTATTTAGTCATGAGTCGATGATGGTGATGCCATCAAGAATAACCAGGTTGTAATAATTCTAATAAAAAGGCTTCGAGCCTATTTGAGCAAATAATCTCTCTTCCGGCTCGCTGTCACATGGCTGACATCGACGTAATGCAAGACCGTGGTTCTGGCAATCCAAGCATGGGATGGCAAGGCTAAGCTTTGGTCCAGGCTTCGGATTGGAAGCAACCATACGATCGGGGCGAGTACATTCTCACCACCAATCGTGACCGCTGAGTCGTTGCAAATGTCCCGAATGTCCCGAGCGAGAGAGACTTCTCATTGACTGAGTTGTATATATTTCTCCCTCTTCGAGAGAGGGGTGTCTTGCAAACTCCTTCCATTAACTCAACACGAGTTCACGATGAAACTAAACCAATTGCTCGTCGTGTCTTGGCCCGAATTTCGCGAGAGACTTCTCATTGACTGAATCATATAGATTTCTCCCTCTTCAAGAGAGAGGTGTCTTATGAGCTCCTTCTATCAACTCAACACGGAGTTCACGATGAAACGAAGCCAATTGCCCTTCACGTCTGAGTCCACATCTCCCTTAAGATTGCTTGCTAAGCTCAGAGCACATCAAAGTGATTCACTAGTATACCCTGCTCCGACCTCCACGGCCCAGCCAATCACAACATCAACACAGCGTTGCGTCGACAAGGCTTAGAGCTCCCCACTTAGGTGAGTGCCTTTTTTCCCTAACGCTCACCGAATTTTGTAAATGTAAAAGTGAACAAGCTTTTCGGAATTTCCAGAAAGTCAGCGTCCAATCGCACTGCACGAGGAGGGGCTCAAGTCTCCACCACCCTCAAGGTTCTGCCGTATTTTGTCCCTATGTAGGGAATATGACTCCAAATGCCAAGACAAAATCTTTTCGTCTTGTTGAAGGGATAAATACACTTCGTCATACTGGCTAGGAACGGCTTTCAATTGAATCCCGTTGGAATGACGAAACCAAGCATTCGGAGTACCATTTTTACATTGCTAAGCTTTCCTACAGTCCGTGAATTATTACTCACTCCACTCCACTCCACTCCACTCCCCCGTGCTCTAGAATCGAAGTCAATATGCTGAGCTAAGCACTCTACCTCAGACCACCAGGACCGCAACCTTCAAAGCAGCTTCGGCGTGCTACGCGATGTCATAGCCTCACGGTCCACTCTTTCATCCACTAACAATCTGATAACCTAAGGCCAGGCCGGCTTTCGGAAGAGTGTCAACCTGAAGGCAGCAGGTATCTGCGTAGCTTAACCTACATAAGCTTTTGAACTCCGTTGTTTGCCTGGTCGATCATGAACGCATATTCGTGGACTCCGTTAGGCACTACTTGGACACGGAATGAAGTTGGAAATGGGATGATGGAATGTGTGGGTTTCTAAGCAGGGTGACGACGAATGAGGGGAAGCAAGTATAGTCGAGGCTGGCCGAGTAGCTTACGAAAGCGGAGAGGTTGAAAGGGTGGGTGAAGTATCTTGGGACTTATTGGCCGGCGGGGAATAGAAAAGGCTCAGGGGCTGTGCTGCATACCGTCATCTATCCCATCCTCGAAGATCCATTTTGTTGAAGCTGGAATCGCGTGCGTAGCAATGTAAACCAAGTAAACGATACTGAATTGACTGCTGTTCTACAGTGGTAAGTAGCCCGCACATATAGCCCTGAACGCCCTAAGTTGCATGCACTATCAACACATTTTGAAGTCTCTCAGTCTCACAAGGTGGTGAGCCATCTCCACGGGGAATAACCTCAACTGGCCGAATTTCCAGTACAGTAACAACATCCCGTCGGCTTCTGACAAGCATCATACCCCAAATTGACCACAGTGATTGCGAGAATTGACAAGGAAGAAAGTTTGATGAAAGGCTGTGTCGTGCCTGAGTCACCGGTCGGGAAAACGTTGTGGAGTCCATGGCGTTGCTTACACTTGCTCCTCGGAGTTCGCTAGAGCAGCCAGTCGGCGTTCACGGCTGTGTCGCATGGAAGGGGAGAGAGGCGCTGTGAATGGACACATGGTGCGTAGTTCGAGGTAAGGCGTCTTAGGAGGCGGATGGAAAGGCTTGAGGCTTGAGGCTTGATGCTTGACATGCCGGAGTTAGGGTGGAGGGCGTGCGTATGAGATGAGATGCCTGTGACTCTTACCTGAGCTATATATGAAGGGCTTCCTCCCTTTGAATTGGAATTGTCCATCAGAACTTGTCACAAGTTTAAAGAACAAGATCACGCAAGAGCAACAAGCAATCCCACTTCCAGTCATAAGACTCTCAATATACGCAATACTCAAGTAACAACAGCCTCAAAATCAATCAACATGCCTAACGGATTCCCAGCCGCGCTTGCGAATCGTATGTTCTCATCACTCCAGAGCTTCCCAATTGTGTACTAACCTCAAACAGAGTATCCCAACGAAAAGCCGCCATCGTGGTTCCATCCTGCCTCACCTAAGATTAAGCCCGCCAAGCCAGCAAAGGATGTAGATGCTGCCTCAATGGCCAGCACATCCACCTTCTCCTCGACTGTCGGATTGATCAAGGACTCTGTCAAGAGAAAGCTGCCGGTCTCCTACAAGGAGCACCGAGCTCGGAAGGATGCCGAGGCAGCATCCAATGTTGTCAAGGAGAAGGAGGTCGTGAAGTCTCGTGAGTCTAAGCAATTACCTGAGTATAACGGTGAGCAGACCTGACCCAATACCAAAGAGAAACTAGAGCTGATCAGACTGTCGATATAGCGAGAAGAGAAACGGGGGCAGCTTTCTTCTACCTTGCTTCCGTCAAGTGATCGGCGTGCCACTCTCTTCGAATTTGTTTGTTTGTTTGCAATATCAGCGATGGGTACAAGGTTTCGGAAGCAAGGCGTCAAGGAGTTAGTAAATTTCGGTCGGCCCAAGATTGGCAAAATGCAAAATGGAAACGGTCGACGGGGTTTTGAAAGGGAGTGTACGGGCATTCCGGGTCTTGGTATGCTTTCGGGAATTCAAAGTCCTTGATAGATTACTACATTAATGGAAGACGTTCCCTAAAAACTATCATCTAAATCGTTCTTCATGGCTACAACACTAGGACTGTCATCAAGGCCATCTGTATCATCCAGTCCTGCTCCTGCGGTTGTAAGCAAGTCCTCGACGATCCGCTTACTAGCTTCGCGTGCTGTCTCGTGTCAGCCATGAAAGAAATCCCAAGGTCCAGAGTACTTGCCTGGAGTTTGTAGCAGCCTTGACTGAAGCAATGAGAATTGAATGGTCTTGGGTGGGCTCATCCCCAATTCTCTGTAGACACCCTCGGCATCTTCATCGCTGTCACTTTCCCAACTGATTTCGTCCTTCTTTGGAGGCTTGGCTACCGCCTCCTTTGCCTTGCTCCTCGACGGCAGAACGCTCACTCCCGGAGTCCTTGGTGCGGTCGGTTTGCTGTATTGTTGTCTGATTGGCGAACTGAAGATCTCAGCGTGCAACTGTGGTGCCGCAGCTGGTGGGGATGACATGGGAGACGTCGTGTCTCGCCAGGAGGGTTTGTTCGCCGGGGTTTTGTGCTCCTTGCGAGTGGTATGGGGTGTAGCTTGCACGCGATAGTTCTTATCAAGAATTCGGTGTAGCAGAGGATCTTGCCCAGGCTTTCGCTGCGCAGTGGATTGAAAGTATGAAGTCGGATCGAACGGCGATGAAGTTGGTGTCATAGACATATCCGGAATCCGAGATTGAGTGCCTGGTGTTGCTGGAGCAATCTGTGTATCACCGTCATCCTGCTCCTTCGCTCCACCCTTGAGTTCTTGCTTCAATTCTTCGTACGGTGACGGATAATCGGCAAACTTAGGCTTCTCCTCAGTGGCACTCCTTGGCCGTGGAGCTCGAGGTGTGCTGCCACTAATATCAACATTATCGAGAAGAGAATCATCTGCCTGGTCGTAGGTTTCGTGCTCTTCGCCATCAGGATGAAGTGTATCATCTCCACGCTGTGAAGTTGAAGTTGCGTACGTGCTTGCATTCTCGTGGGACTGGGTGTAAGAGAGATCCTCGTCCTCATCTCGTTCTTCGACACCAGACAGAGAAACATTGGCACTTGCTTCAAAGAATTGTTTCCAAAACTACCCAGGGATCAGCTTGCGTTTTCAGACGTAGAGAGAATCTGCCAACCTTTGACCCTTCCCAAACCGAATTCGAATGCTCTGCATACTGCTCAACAATTGGCAAGATACTGGAGGTGACAATTCGGTGTGCTCGGCTGAAATTGTGGTCAATCTCTTGGAGTGTTAATGTGATGCTTTGCTCCAATTTCTCGAGCTCTTCGGTTAGAGACAAGGGTCGCGCTGCTGATGTGCTTGACTGAGACATGTTTGGTAGGTTGATGCTCAAGATTCGTGATATTCGTTGTTCGTTGTTTTTGAACGCGTCTTGGTCGCGTTGAGTTTTGCTCGGCAGAACCCCGGCTTTTCTCAAGCGACTCGGCAAAACTGCCCCTGAGTGCTCAACGTCGTCAAGATTTCATTCGTTGTACCCTTGCTTTTACATCAACTCCGCCCACTCGAAATGCAATGACACTCACCGCGTTTAGATCGCGACCACAGATCATTGGCTATCACGATGTGACAGCCACCTCCAGTTGCCATGTTCCGAAGATCGACGACGGATCGCCGGCCCGATTCCCATCACCTCTTTTCAAGAGTCCAAGGTCTCAAAAGCTCAGGACTCCATTGAGGGACAGTATATGCGAAAGACAAAGTATATAACTCTACTTAACGGGAGCTCTTGTGTCTTCAAACACCTCCACAAGGGAAGACATCTCATTTCGCAATGAGCGCCACAGCAACGCCCCATGATTCTGGTGGCCTTCAACTCCAAACCATTCAGAACACATCTCTCGATGATGCACGCAATGTGGCGTCCGCTGAGCAACCAACGCCTTTGAGCCGCAAGGTCATTTTCAAGCTCCTGAGCTCCGGCTTCTCTTTCTTCGTTGCAGGAACAATTGATGGAAGTCTAGGCCCGCTCATCCCTTATATGCTTCGCAGCTACAAAGTTGGGACAAGCTTCATCTCTGTCATGTAGGCAATGACTTCTAAAGCAGCCCACCAAATTCTTCTACCCGCTTTTCTCTTGCTCGTAGCTTTCAGCAACATTCACTCACAGAAATATAGCTACGCTGCGTCCTTCGCTGGATGGCTCCTTGCGGCGGCAGCAAACAGCCACATGTTGCAATATCTAGATACTGGTGCCATTCTAGCGATTGGGGCTGTTTTTCAGCTCATTTCCAATATTCTTCGGTTCTGGAACCCTCCTTTTGGAGTCTTTGCCACAAGTTTCTTCATCTGTTCCATGGGCATGGGGGTTCAGGATTCGCACTCCAACACCTTTGTGAGCACCGTCAATGGGGCGCACAGATGGCTCGGGTTTATTCATGCCATGTATGCTCTTGGCGCGTTGGTGTCGCCATTTGTCGCCACTCCCATTGCATCGTCAATGCAGTCAAGGTGGAGCATGTTTTATGTCTTTCTCGTTGGGCTTGGCATGTTCAACGTGGTCGGCGTCCTCGTAGCTTTTCGAGGTTCCATACGGATACTTCCAAGGCAGGCCTCTACTTCTGGAGATAATCTTGCCCCTGGCAGAGGCAGGGAGGCATTGAGCGGAATGGCGAACACTCTTCGGCTCCGTGTAGTTTGGATACTGAGCCTGTTCTTCTTTTTCAGTCTAGGCGTTGGCATTACAGCAGGTGGTACGTCAAATTCTGATCTCTAGGAGGCAATATTGGATCTCTGACAGATACGAACCAGGCTGGGTGGTTGAGTACCTTGTGGACGTACGCCACGGAAAACTTTCGCAAGTGGGTTACACTCCGGCCGGTCTCTATGGAGGTCTATTTCTAGGAAGGCTATTGCTTGCAGAACCGACACATCGCTTTGGGGAGAGACGAATGATTCTACTGTATTGCGTCATTATATTAGGCTTGCAGCTGATATTCTGGCTGGTGCCAAATATTATCGCCAACGCTACTGCATTGAGTCTGTTAGGGTTTTTCTTCGGTCCCCTATTCCCGATAGTGAGTCGCCCCTAATGTGTCCCCTTGAACGGCGTCGAGCAAACTCTCAACGTTGGTGGTAGGGCGTTTCGGTCGGCACAAAATTATTTCCCAACTCAGTGAAGGCTTCAGCACTCGGTGAGTCTTGATCTTGCCTCTGCCTGGTTGACACTCTGACGAACTAACGTGTTCTTTCAAAGGGCTCGTTTTTGTCATGGCCCAGGCTGGAGGCTCGTTATTCCCCTCCATCACAGGTTTTATCGCCAGTTCGGCAGGCGTGAAAGTTTTGCAGCCAATCTTAGTCGGACTTATTGTGGCAATGGGTACCAGTTGGGTCTTGGTACCCAAAGTTCCTAATCGCAGTGATTAAAAAAAGAGCACGTACTGACGTCTATTAGAGTAGCGTCCTTGTTACTAACGATAATAAGGGGGGCGGATAATCAAATACCATATCAAACTTGTCCGGGAAATAATTACGCCAGTTGAAGGCGATTCAGAGGAAGTATGGTCCGAAGGGATTCTTTACTACTCGAATTGGTAGATTTAAGTGTACATAGACTCTGAAACTACACAGCTGGTTGTCGAAGACGTGTGGTATTCGATTTCAAGTAAAAGTGTGGCAGAAACTGTTGGTCCTGGTCGAGGATGTTATAAAACTCTAATACGTTGACTTTAAATGAAGTTTCCGCCTCTTGAAGTGCTCTCTTGGTGGACAGAAAAAGTGGCACTAATTTTCAATGTTCCAAGCGAAGCTGAACATTACAAATACTTCCTCTCCCAATGTGCACTGGCAGTATTGTAAGATTACATTCAAAGTCTACCCCTTCGGTTCTATCGGAAATTTTTGAATTTCAAAATTCCTGCCCCTCTCGATATTAATTGAATGCCCAATCTTGGCTTGGGACATTGTTTCTTAGTGCTGGTTTTTTTGTCCACCGCGACATGCCATACAATACAAGTGTGAGATGCAGGAGAAGCTCAGCCGTCAGAGACATAGTCTGAACGAGAAACAGACCTTTAAAATTATACATTTCTAAAATCCCCTCTATTCGTATAAACCGAGATAGAACTATTTCCTTTTCGAACTGTGAGAGCTTATGTTCCTGACAAGCTACTGTCAAGAAGTCTGGTGTCCTTCCATGTCGTCAATGCAGCCGAGGCGAAATCCGGGGTACTCGTAGCTTGGTACAGAAAGGAGCTTGCTTTGAATACCACCGTCTCAAGCCTACGTCCCAACACAACAACCTCAAAATGAACACTCCACGCCTCGCCACCTCCACCATACTACGGGCCTCAAGGTCCTCGCTCCCAAAAGTAGCTCGACAACTGAGAGTCCTGCCCAGTGCGCGAATTCCAGCCCCACCCTCTTTCATTGCATCGTCACACTTCAGACCATACTCCCATGCCCCCAACGCCAACAAAATCTACTTCTTCGAAGACGTGCGTCTCCCCTCGCGTCTCCCCTCTTTTCACCCATCTAACACCAACCAGGTACAAGCCCACCTCTCCAATCCCTCTACAGACCGGATTTTAATCGACACCCGCGAGCCCTCGGAGCTGCAAGCAACTGGCACAATCCCCGGCTCGATCAACATCCCAATCACATCGAAACCAGATTCCTTCTTTATAAGCGCGGAAGAGTTTGAGGATCGGATGGGCTTTGAGAGGCCAGGGAAGGAGAAGGAGGTGGTCTTTTATTGTAAGGCGGGGGTGAGGAGTGCTACGGCTGCAGAGCTGGCGAGGCAGGCGGGGTGGGAGAGGGTGGGGGAGTATTCAGGGAGTTGGTTGGATTGGGAGAAGAGGGGTGGGGAGAAGGAGGCTGTGAGGTAAAGGCTGGTTTGATTAAGGGAGGCTACAAAGCAGAGATGATCACGGAGTTGGTATAATGGTAAAGTGTTAGACTATGGCACAGGGGCACCACGTGGAGATTCTGGCAAAGAAATAAATTTGTTTTGGATGCTCCGAGCTGAAGCCTGCACTAAATCCTACATCCCAACCCCTCTTAATCAAAACATAAATAGCCTCGTACTTTCACCGTCTTTGACCGGTGTAGGGTCTTCTGTCGTTTTCCGAGCAGGTGCGAAGAAGAGAACTTTGATGAAAATGGCTAGAAATGCATGAAACACCACTACTAAGATGAGCAAGATCTTGCTAGTCTGCTTATCTGTAGCGCTCAAGACGGGGTATAAATTCCGGAGCAAGAATGCCACACTCAAACCAAACCCAACTCCGACAAAAACGTAGTTCAGGATCGAAATAGGAGACCATGAGATCAAAGCAACCGGGATCCAGATAAGGTTCGAGTAGCCATAGAGAGCCCAGCATTCGAGGAGGTTGGCGGATTCGCTGCCAAAGTATTTCAGGGAGAGGAAGAGGGCGATGGGAATGACGAGGGTGTAGCCATAGATGAGTCCAGCAGCGCCTGTTTAAAAATTAGCTATGTCAAATTTCTCCCATAAGAGTTGTACACACCACTCAGCAGTCTGAAGTCATACACAAAATGCCCTTGGCTCGTTTCGGCCAAGTACTTGCTGATTGTCCCACCAAGGAACAAAATGAAAACCACAGTTGTTGCAATCCAAATCGGCCCATAAAGGTCGGGATTTCCCTCTAGAACATCGAGGAAGTTCGCCCGTGGGTACAAGGCCGCCCAACATCTTGCTAATACGGAGCTCGTGTCCACATCGAAAAATTGCGCGTAGAAGGACAGGGTCCAGAGGAAACGTTTGGAAGAGCCGCTTCCAGCTGTTGCGGGGGGTGGTAATCCTGGGGAAGAACCAGGAAGCTTTCTTGAGCTGGTGGAGGCGTCGGTGTTGAAGTTGGACGAGTGGAATTCGAGGTCCTCTTGAAGGTCTGTATGTCCAAGGTCGCCCTGCGTTGTGATTAACTGAAGCTCACGCCGCGCACACTCACGACGCGCATACCTCCTCGTCGACGTCGACTACAACATCATACCCAGCTCCGGACATTTTCTTGGAAGAGGGAAGAGTGGTGTTCTTAAATTTTGGGTGATCGCATGTTTGCTGTGAGCCTGGAGACGGACAGCTTGCGAATCCATTGACGGCAAGCAAGCTAGCCCAGCCCCTGCAGACGGCTAGTTCCGTTCTCTTCTGAATTTCGGATGCGTGCAACCTTCCCGGTTAAACTCAAAGGCTCATTTTTATTATTATTAAAGAGCTCCACCATCAGAGCTTCAGATTTGCCGGTGGCCAGTGAAACAATTCCTGCATATTGACGGAATATTCAAATATTCCACTTTCACTGCCATGATCTTGCAAACCCAACCGGACCAGGGCCAACATTGACAGCACCTGAACGATCGAGTCACCATGAGCAGCAATCCCGGATCCTGAAGACTAGATCGAAGCCTTCAGAGTGGTATCGATTTAAGTCAACATAGATCGGTGTTGCTCTCATGACAAAAGGGTGCTTCTCTTGATCTGGTCAACCCGGGATTTTCGGGAATTTTCACATCCAAGTGACCGCATTCTTACAACGGTAGACAGAGCGCCTCAGTGATTAGGAAGGTCCATTGGAGCGTCACGGTTTAGAAGAAGAACCAATTTTCTCGTTATATCTCTAGTCTCAGCTCATATTGTTTTTCCAAGAAGACTGGAATGCTCGGCTCCAAACTGCTACAGGCGCCCAAGATCCGCCGAGTTTGTTGCGAGATGTGATCCACATGTCCGGCTTAGAATTCGTCAGCAAGACAGCAGGGCCTAATCTATCCAGATAATGATCAAAGTTCTACCGCTCTCCTTGATGATCTAAATGAGCTCTGAACTCACGAAAAGACCAGAAATGCTCTGGAGGTCAAAGAACTCCGAGAACCACTGATTGATCTTGTTGCCAGTAATGTTCAGCAATTGATACAACGGATCAAAGCGGACAGGGATGACTGCTTTTATGCTGTAGTTCAAGTCAGGCGCAATCTGGAAAATTGGCAAATTGGCAGGAAGCTCCATCTCAAGCAACCTCATAAGCCAACTCGATATCACGTTTGGCGGCAAAGTATGCGCGACTGTTTACTTGGAGATCAGGAAGCTCTAGAGGTGTTACATCCTTCCACGTGGGCAGCCCAGGCAGTTGCCAGAGCTTTCCGATTCCAAAACGAACTCGGACACCGAAAAGCGAATCAAAATAAGGTCATTAGAATCAAATCACCATCGGCATTCATCCAGAAAGTGTCTCGTGATATGAGGGGGCCGCCTGAAGAGCCTCCGCCTAGTGCTCTTGAATAGGAGAATCAAGACATTATCTTCAGCTCTGGCAACATAGTATGGAAGGATGAGAAGCTGTGATACCACTCCTTGGACCTTAGTTGCCAACTTCCGCTTGAGACCGTCCTGCCTGGGAGCATTTAGAAGACCCAAACCCAGCTCCATTGAGCAATTCCACTCGAAGCTGCAGACGGAACGAACCTTCACGAAGTGCATAGCTTAGAGGTTTCTGGCGGACCAACAACACCCGGTGAACGCTCACGTGTTGAGACAACCAGTATCACACAAGTCATCCAAAATGGTCTTCATCTTCCCATTGCTGCTCATGCTATTGTGACAAATACAGCCAGCCATGCAAAGAATCCTTCCCTTGACCGTCCCCTCCACATCTCGACCCCACCCAAACGCCAAATGAGCGAACCATTTACTTTAGCTTCTTCTTTGGTCGGAGTTGGTTGGTGTGGCCGCATTTCTTCTTTCTGCAGTTGGTGGCACGGGGTGGGAGACGGGCCTGTACAGCTAATTAGTTCCAAGGTCAAATCTGAAATGCTCCTGGGATCACATACGTAGCACTTTCGACAGATCATCTTGTCGCAGTTGAATTTGGAGGCGAGAGCCTTGAGCGATGGCTCGATGATACCACCACGAAGACGAAGAACAAGGTGGAGTGTCGATTCCTATTGAAAGCCCAGTCAGCTATCAATTCCTTCAACCACATCTGCTTTCTCCCTCCGCCACCAAATCCCCGCAGACTTTGACCATTCCCAACAATAACAATGTGACCATACCTTCTGGATGTTGTAGTCCGAAAGGGTGCGACCGTCCTCAAGCTGCTTTCCGGCGAAAATCAGACGTTGCTGGTCCGGGGGAATTCCCTCCTTATCCTGGATCTTGGACTTGACATTGTCGATCGTGTCAGAGGACTCAACCTCAAGAGTGATAGTCTTGCCCGTAAGGGTCTTGACGAAGCTATTGTTTGTCAGTCTCGAATTCGAAGATTGTGCAATTTCGCTATATAGGTGGCGGGGCAGTTTGTGGGAGCGTTTTGGGGAGCTTACATCTGCACTGTTTGAGAGGAAGTATCAGCAAAGATCGTAAGTGGCACGGAATCCAAGATCGAGGGCGGTGGAACTTACTGATTGCGGTTTCTACGTCGTTATCGTGGTGTCGTTGGTTCGAGGTTGAAGTTGAAAATCGTGGCGGGATCTTTGTGCGGACTGGTAAGCGAGTTTTAAGTCTATCACGTGATCGACCTCTACTTGCCTCGAAATACGTTCTAATATTTCTGTTATCTCACGTCGAATTCTATGTAAAATGAAGTGATGAATCGGCGATTTATGGTAGAATTTCTTAATTGATTTCTGGGAAATCAAAGATTTTCCACATCTCTGGGTATCTTCCTGAACACCGAAAACAGAGCATTACCGATGCCGACCTCCGATTCAGGGGCACTTTCGAGATGCTCGACATGAATCATCAACTCCCTAGCGCAAGCCTTTGCTCCTCCTCCATCAAGTGTTTCTTCCTTTCCGCCAAAAGCCAGTTGTCCAGCTGAACTTCAAACTGGAATACCCCTTGAACCAGCATTTTCAGCGAGATTCCCGCAGTTAATGCTATCTACAATTAGCTTTTGCTTTCGAAAATGAAAGCAAAACTCTCACCAGCAAGTTCATGGAATGCCTTAGCGTTTTCGTGAAGCTCTTCGACCCGTCGATAACGTTTGTAAAGCTCTCCTGGCCTCCGGATCTCATCACCCCCACCAAATTTAACAGGCTTCCAATTCTGAAGAGTCAAATTTCTCTGGACCTCCTTCAAGTGTTCCACACGTTGCTCATAATCCGAATCTTGTGCCGGTAAGGGTGGTAGATCCGAAAGTGAGAACAGCTCGAGAATTTGCTCGGCAACTAAGGGCATTTAGCAATCCAGTTCAACTTAGGAATATCAAGAAACATACTCTTCGGATTCCGATCATCAATCCACGTTCGCTGATACCAGTCCAAATAATCATCCATCTGTTTCCCACTCATTTTCATGACGTCTGCGTCGGTGACCTTAATCTCCTCACCTCTTTTCAAACCCTTGGTCGGAGCTTCTGCCATTATTTTCCTCCATTTTGCCCAATCTACTTTGACCGTCGTGGGATCGGTCTCACTATAAGGGACCCGCTCAATGTCATCAAATGGGTGACTGAGCTTTGTCGCAATGACAATCAGGCTCATCAGCTGTATTTCAGGATAACCAGAGACTCTGTAAGTTTTCTTGTGCAATATCGGAAACGAGAAATCCAGCTCGAGTAAGGTAGCTAGGCGGCGAACAGCTGGATAGATCTCAACTGTTTTTGTTCAGCACTCGTCAAGATACTATAGTCCAGAAACCTACCTGGAAGTCCAAGATCTCTTATGTGCTTGAATATGAGCAAGGGATAATTCAATGGTGGGAAGACCATCTCAAAATGGAGGTTGTAGAACTCAACCAGATCTAAAGCTGCACCGTAAAGAGTTCCTCCCTTCAGTGGAGCTCTAATTTCAAGAGCTGAGTAGAAGTGACCGGGTAGCTTGGATCGCATCTCTTTTGGGACTTCCTTGATCTGGTGACAAATTTAGTAACTGGGCTTCAACCAACACACATCCTAGCATATACTTACAGCTCGTGTATAAACTAATTCCTCGTGGGCTGCCCATTTGTAAAACTCACCCAGGCTTGTGGGTAATCTCAAAAGCAGGGTTCCAAGGTAGCAAAGTCCCAAGGTCTCAATCAGCCGTGGAAGCCTCTCCTCTGCCGCCACGCTTTTCCTACTCCTCCTCGATCCCAGGCTCTTTCCCCCGGTGGCATCAGAATCAAGGCTCTCCCCTTCACTGGCAGAAGTGAACATCATCGTGCCCGTTCCTGAGCCATATCCATCCCGTTCATCCCCCACCTTCTGGATAATGCCCATCCTCAAGCCCCACAAATCCCTCACGACCGTCTCCAACTCTTGAGGAAAGCCTTTCACATTGACCAACCAGTGACACTGCTTCCACAGAATCAACTGATAGCACTCCAAAAACAGCTCACGTGCCTCGCTCCCACTCAACACTGTCTCAATGCGCTCTCTCTGCTCGCGCACCTTTCGCGTTTTCTTGCCTTGAGCATTCCAATCATCTTCGTCTTGCTGAGTTTGTGTGAATCCCTGCTTTCGTTAGGGTTTGCTGTTATTTAGATGAGAAATTGTGAGGCTGAACCGCTTGCTCGTGGCCTCTCTGGCAGAATTTCTTCCCATCCTCGATGTAGAATTTCCGCGCCCGGCAACCTTCCTCGGTGCAGGATTCCCCGCGCCGAAATTTCTGGTACTCTACGTGTGAAGACATCTGTCGGGTAGGTTTAGGCCTGATTTCGAGGCTCATACATCGAGGTCAAGGTTTCGTTGTGAGTCATGTTTGTGGATGCGAAGTTTGGTATTGCCGGTTCTGGTTCGTCGGCTTTATCTGGAGATGCCTCCGGGAGAGGCGGTAGAAAAGCGGGCCAGAATGGCAATCTTCATCCTCGAACAGGAAGGGATTTAAAGTATGTAGATGTTACAATTTGGTTTGTAGATGCTGAAACTATCGCAGTCACAAGTTATAAACGGAATTACAACAGTTTTCACACGAAAAGGCGGCTGAAGGTCAGTTGATATCAGAAACCATCGATTTCTACAAGATGATGTCGCCCACGCTCCGAGCGTCCACTTTTTGACTACGCCGGCCAAGTGTGATAGTTAGGATCGAGTGTAACAAAGGAAGATGTTGTTCACAAAGCCAGGAAGACGTAACCAGTGATATCATTTGTCCAGATAGGTGCCCACACAACGACCATTAGAATGCGGGTGTCCCAACGCTCCAAGAATCCACCGGAAAAGATCACCCTCCAAGCAAATTGGGCCTGCAGACGAAGAAGGTTTGCCGGTGCTGGCAACAAGGTCGATGCTGTAGGTTTGGCCTCAAGAAATTTAACCGCGGGGAGCCTCCTTGGCTTCGATAGCAGCCTGCTCGCCCATGGCCGTGAGAACAATAACATCTAGAAGAGAGGATACGGTTAGCAAAGCCATCAGCCATTGTGTGGCAAAGTGGCAGCTCACTGGTGTCCTTCTCCTCAGTAGTGAAAAGCTTATCGATCTTCTCACCAACCTCACCCTCAGGGACTTTAACATCATCCTTGGTCTCACCATCATCAGCCATCAAAGAGAGGAAACCGTCATCCGAAACATCGAGCTGGGAGGGTATAACGTTAGCAAGATCCCAGTGCCTTCGCCTTCAATGATCTTACCAACTGGTATTCTTTGCGGGTGACGTTCGGAACATCCATGTTGTGGGTGGAGGGGCAAAGTTCTTCGAGCTTCTTGCCAGTGAAGATGTCGATGGCGACAAGATGGACCTTGGCGTGACCGTGCTTGCCAGTCTTGGAGGTAGACATGTCGACGATCTTGCAAGGACGGTTCTTAATCACAACGAAGCCGTTCTTCCTCAAGGCAGAGCATTGCATGGGGAAGGTAGCAGAGGCGCCGGCATCGGCGGACTCGAAGGTGTGCTCATGCTATAAGGATGATTAGTTTGTAGTGTTTTAAAAATGCCGTCGAAGGTAACTGAAGTCGAGAACTTCGAGTATGCGCCCAACCGGAGGTGGGGCGTGTGCGGGGTTTGGATCTCTGGACAAATAATTACCTGGGCATCATCCGCCATCTTGACTGCGTTTGTAATGTAAGGATTGGACAGAGGAGAGGGCTGCGCCTGTGGTGAAGTCGAAAAGACCAAAGAGAGGACCGGGTAGATTGTGGTGGGTTGGAGAATTCCAGGAGGTTGCAAGAAAATCGTGTGGGATTTGACAAGTTAACCTCGCGTTAGCGGCCTCTAAGGGTTCAGCCTGATTGGTTGGGTTGAATTGCGGGCCGTCCAACATGAGGCTGACCCTTCATGTATTGTCTGAATATTCCTCAGTATTCTCAAAGCTCTCGTACATTGGCCCACGCGGCCTAACGTATTTTCGCCCATTTTCATGATCATGACTCTTAGAATCCGGTAGCACACCCTACTGTAATTCCCCAGTTGGCTTCTAAATGCCACAACGACGAGGCAATGTGGCTCGACCGATTGTCAGGGCACTCGACGCCCGCAGCAACTCCCTCTGCCTCCCCCCCTCCACCCACAAATAGGTCTTACTCTCCAGCTGCTCGAAGACCTAGTCACTTAGGGCCCGCTGCTGCGGCTCAAAGACCCGGTTTCAGCCCACGATCATCCTCTCTTTCCCTACACTCAAATGATTCTACGACATCCTTATTAGCTTCGTCTCGGCGGCCCAATGGATCGGGACTCAAGCAGTCGGTGACAGTGACTGATGCGCCGGATCCATTAGATGTGTTGGCAAAGCTTCTGGGGTCAGAAGGAAAAGGGGCTATCGCGAAACCACAAACAAATGGAGACAATGTGGCTGAAGATGAGTTGGAGCTTGAATTGGACTTTGAAGATTTGAGTCTACGGGAATTTGCTTCGAGAAAGTCTTCATCTGCCGAGAAGGAGCATGTGTATGCAACACAGACGATTGAAGAGTGTAGGTTGTGCGATTCGGCTTCGCAAGAGTCCGCTAACCCGCTTAACAGTCGAGCGAGACAAAGCGAAGTTCGAAGATCTTCATCGATCGATACGTGCCTGTGATGATGTGCTGAGTTCAGTTGAAAGCAACTTAGCTAGCTTCCAGAATGACCTTGCCACAGTTTCCGCAGAGATAGAAACCTTACAAGCGCGGTCCACCGCTTTGAGTGTACGATTGGAGAATCGGAAACTAGTGGAAAGTGGTCTGGGCCCGATCGTTGAAGAGATCAGTGTCTCTCCTACCGTTGTGAAGAAAATAGTGGAGGGAGTAATCGATGAGGCCTGGGTCAGGGCTTTGGCCGAAGTTGAGAAGCGATCTAAAGCTATTGACATCAAATCGAAGGAGCAACGCAACATCAAGGGTGTCAGAGACTTGAAGCCATTATTAGAGAATCTCGTCAATAAGGTAAGATACATGGATGCCGTCGAAAGAAAGTGCTGATTTTTGGACTAGGCTCTTGAACGAATTCGGGATTTTCTCGTAGCCCAAATCAAGGCGTTGAGGTCTCCAAACATCAACGCTCAGATTATACAACAGCAACATTTCATTCGATACAAAGACCTGTATGAATTTTTGCATAAGCATCACTCACAACTAGCTGAGGAGATCGGCCAGGCCTACATGAATACCATGCGGTGGTATTTCCTGAACCAGTTTACTCGTTATCAGAAAGCGCTTGAAAAAATTAAGATTCACGTCATTGATAGGCATGACGTTCTTGGTGGAGATGATGGCAACCGGAAGACGAATCTTTTAGCTGGCACGAAGTCCTCAGGTCCGCCCCATGATGCATTCAATTTAGGTCGTCGAATCGATCTTTTGAAGACCTCAAATCAAACAGCACTGCCCTCATTCCTCGCAGAGGAAGACAAGGCTACTCATTACCTCGAGTTTCCTTTTCGGAACTTCAATCTGGCCCTCGTTGATAATGCCTCGGCCGAATACTCTTTCCTTACCTCCTTCTTCTCGCCAGCACTATCGTTTGCGGCCATCTCACGACATTTCAACTATATATTTGAGCCGACGTTTGCTCTTGGCCAAAGTCTCACCAAATCCCTTGTCCATGAGACTTTCGACTCTTTAGGCCTTCTGTTATGCGTGAGGCTTAACCAACACTTTGCTTTCGAGCTTCAACGCCGGAAGATACCTGCAGTGGATGGCTATATAAACGGGACCGGCATGCTCCTCTGGCCCCGGTTTCAAGTTATCATGGACCAACATTGCGAATCGGTCCGGACAGTTACAAATGCCATCTCCACCCGAAAGCAATCGGCATCCGAGCAGGCGAGGCAATCAGCCGCGCCTCATTTCATGACACAGCGTTTTGGACAGTTCATGCAGGGCATCCTTACCTTGAGCACAGAGGCAGGCGATGATGAACCCGTCTCCGCAAGCTTGATCAGACTGCGCAGTGAGATCGAAGCATTCCTCACTAAGTCGAGCAAGAGTATTGGGGAGTCGAGGAAGCGGGAGAGGTTCCTCTACAACAACTATTCATTGATTCTCACTATTATTGGAGACCTTGAAGGAAAGCTAGCCTTAGAACAGCAGGACCATTTTGAAGGTCTGAAAAAGGCGTATGAGGGCTCATAACGGTGGGGTAACTTGTTGTACAACTATAGACTCGGATCTATCTTAGAACCTTGCGGTCCACGAATGCAAATGGTATCTCTTAATGTCCCTTGTATCCTGTCCATTGTCTCCAAAACGCCCCAAACAAGCCAGATGGTCCCGAACCTCTCCGCAAGTAGAAAGATAACACTCCTACAAGTACAGCGACGCCGATCGTGCCAGCAGGTCTTCTGTATTTCCATACCACCTTCAAGACCCTCTCGCGTTGCTCTGCCCATTGCAGCTCTTTCACCTGCTTCTTAAAATACATTTCTCCCTCTTCTAGTGATTGATCCTTGGTTTGTTCCGGCCAACGAGCAGTCTTCAAGACGCTGGACGACGATACAGACCACCATGTTCTCAACCGCTCCGGCGGGTGTTTCTCAAAAAGGTACACGGTATTTGCAATCAATTCCTCAATATCCAGTGGCTTGGGCAGCTTTGATAAGATCGAGTGAAGCATCTCTGGTTCGTCTGCTGGTGTCTCGAAGAGCTCATCGGAGCGTTGAAGCACGATTTGTGCAAACATATACACAGAGAAAACAGCCTCGCGGGCAAGCAAAACATCAAACAACCTTGCGATTTCACCGTACTCTTGGATGTCGTGGGCGTACATGGTGAGGGTTCCAGACAGCGCAAAGAATGGTTGGGTCAGAGACAGATGCGCGCAGAGCTTCGGATCGACCGCATCCAATATTACCGGTATCAGACGTAATTGAGTCAAAGCAGGTGCGAGTGTAGGAAGCATGAAATCTCTTATTCGCAGTGTTGAGAGCCGTGCCACAGCAGCTGCACGGCTTCGTGGTTCGAGAACCAGGAGGAATACCTGGCAAATATCATGGTACCCTTGGAAGTAGCACAAGTATGGTTGGCTCCGTAGAACTTCTGTAATCAGGTCGGAAAGCTCTTCTTTGCGTCGGTCTAGGTCCTCAGAGGACTGGTCTGTGCAAAAGTATCAGCTCCGTGTGATATGTGACCATATAGTGGTCATGACGCACCATTAGGATAGTATATAAAGGACCTGTCAACATCCAACCGCACTTGGTCTTCGTCGCGATGCTTTGGGAGCGTTCTCCAGTCCTTGAGGAATTCCTTTTCCTCGCTATGGTGGTCGATATAGCCCAGGAGTAGCGGCCCTGTTATTGAAGGTCAGTTTCGAACAGAACGCACCCACTGTAACACTGACATGCCTGCCGTCGAACCTCGTCCGAGACCAGCCCACCTTCAGAAGTTGCCAGCGTCCTCAAAATCGAGATATCCCTCCATTTGCAGGCGTCCAGGATCCTCGCGACCTTCGCGTTGCTCTCCTTCGATCTCAGCGGCAGAGAGGAGGCGTCTGGGTCGCTCGGGCGGTCTTCAGGCTTCTCAGTCTCTTCAACGACTCTTCCATTGGGCTCCATTTCTTGGACTGAAGTCCATCGATGCGCTTCTCATCGCCGTTCAACAAGGAAAAGGCCGGCGTGGTCGTGGCTTCCGGGGTGGAAGGAGACAGCTCGTGGACAGCAAGGCGTCTTCTCCCAAGCGATTTTTAGCGCGCATGCAGCCTGCTCTGAATCCATCATCCATGTGGAAAGTGTAAAATGATCAGTCAAGTCCGTAACAGCGCCGCATTCTTGAATGCTGACATACTGCCATGATCTCCTCGTGAGCGGCTCCTGGCTCCCAGCACACGTGCGGAGAACAAGTACTTTCTGAGGCTATTCGCACCGTTCTTTGTCTGTTGTAGCTGCTACCCCCACCTAGCTCGACAGCCTTGCCGCCCAAGGCTAGGAGAATTTATCGACCACCGTCAAGCAAGGCTGGATTCTTGCCACGCGGTCTGCAGCAGCTCCCTTACTTCACTTCACTGAGAGGCAACTTTACTGGATCGTTTTGCAAGTTTACCTCAACCCGTCGGCCTAGAGCATCTGGAGCCCAGGAGTTCGGTTCAGAAGGGTCGATCACCTCTGCCCGTGTCACCCCTTTGGACCCGACAGAGTGGAAAACCCTCTCTCGATTGGATGGCATCACGGTAAATTTGGCTTGCCCAAATGGCCTTCGAGACCAGCACTCTCGTGAACGGCGAGTGGACTACCCGGACTCTTGATGTTGACACCGTCCTTAGGCATTATGACCAAAAGGATAAAGAAGCCACGACAACGTTTATGGAAGTCGAGTCAGCTCCCACCATTGGGATCCTGACTCAAACTGTTATCCGTAGCCCCTTAGTCCACTGGATTCTACCCGTCAAGCTCAAGGACCTCGAGACACAGCATGTAGCCTTCATTGGGGTAAGATTACTTTCAATTTGATCATCGATGCTGTTCAGAACTTCATCGTTCGTTTCTAATACAATGCACAATCCTAATAAAGTTAGCTGGTGGTTTACATGAAGTTATAATAGTGTACCAGACAGAGGGCCATGTTATTTTGATGGATCAATTGTTTATTTTTGACCTCAAAATGCTGATTGTCACAGGACGAGTTTGTCCAGATCAAGGAATTGCGACCTGATGGACACCTCTGGGATGTGCTCCGAAAGGAGAATTTCGGTGCTCGCATTCGAAATGCACGTGTTGTTGGATCGATCAAGGCGTACGAAGAGGACATGAAGATTGAAGCTACGCAAGTGAAGGACGAGGATGACGACGTCTCTATGGACAGCGGCGAAGCTCAGTCGAAAGCTCTGCCTCTCGGCAAGGCGGCCCTGCCGCCTCAGTTCCTTCTGCTACAACTCCACACTGGTGATTCCGTGTTTTTAAGGCTCCATCAACTGGAAAATGGAAAACGGACGTTTATTTCCAGTCGTCACCGGGTAACAAAACCAATGCTCACCCTACAGCCAGGGATACATCTTGCTGTTGACCCAAGTTCTCGGTACATGGCCATAGGCTGTTCTGAGCGTCTCTTAACGATCTATGCATTACATTCAAGGGCCCAACTGAAAGAGCAGTCTTCTATGGGACCAGAGCTACGCCATGTCGAATCCGAGTCGATCATTTCTTTGAATGGACTCATTCAAAAGATGGAGTTTCTTTATCCATCACCTGATGATGAAGGTCACACCATCCTGCTAGTACTAGTCGTCATTAAGGGAAAGACTCGAATGCTACTATACGAGTGGGAAACAGGCAGCGATCTCAAGCAGATCCACGCACATAGCAACAAGGGCCACTTACTGGAACAGTCCCGAGAGATGCCTCTTTTGCTCATTCCATTGACCTTGAAATCGTCTTTCATTCTCGTCTGCGAAGATTCAATGGCCGTCTGTCAGGGTATCCTTCAAGGCTCCCCAACATTCATAGATTTCAACAATAGGATCGATATGCCTACTGAGCTTCACCATGGATCTGGGAGGCCGTTGTGGACTGCGTGGACCCGACCGCCGCGTTTGCCGGGATATGCAAGAGTTCGGGACGATATATATATCGCCCGAGAGGACGGTCTGATCAAATTTCTAGAGATTGACTCAACAGAAGACGAATTTGTCAAGGCTGACAACAATATTGGCGAATTTGGAGCCAATTGTGGAACTGCACTAGCTTGCCTCGACTTTGAAATTCAACACAATAAGAGTGGTGATCTTCTTGTTACAGGGGGCGACTCGTGTCCAGGTGGGACATATTTGGTGAGCAAGCCATTTTCTACTCCTTTTGCCTCCCAATGACTTTTTTCGATGTTATTGTTTCTAACCACGTGATCCTTAGAACGAAGCTAGGAAAATACCTACATTGACTCAACCAATTCCGAATTGGTCGCCAGCGCATGACTTGGCCATCATGTCCTATGATAAAGGGAAGAAATACCTTGCGAACGGTGAAGTCCGAAACGATGAAAATGCACCTACCAAACCAGATCGACTATTTGCTTGTGTCGGTAAAGGCAAAAAGAGTTCTATTGTCGAGTTCAGATACGGCATTGAAGGCAAATTGGGGCTCGAGATGGATTACGAAATTCCAATCTTGCAGTCTTGGGTGCTTCCTCAAGATTCGAATGAACTCCAAGAGGAGAGTGGCTCGATATTTCTGCTCTCTTTGGGGGATCACTCAGCAGCCCTCTTGCTTTCAAGCGATGCGTCAGATATAATGGAACTTGATGCGACATCAACGCGCCTAGACCTACGATTTCGAACAATTGCTGCAGCTACGCAAGAGCAATACACGATTCAAGTCACAGAACAGTCGATAGTGTTGTTATATGGCACTCAGTGGTAAGATTCCCACTGAACCCTCTAATTTTGTCTATGAGAACGGCTTAGGCTGACTCGGCTCGAGCCATGTGTATGAATTGGAAGAGCTCCTCCAACTTGAGTCAGGACTGGGCGTTCCCACGGGCCTTGGTCCGATGATCCATGACGCTGCTATTGGTGAAGATGTTGTCATATTCACCGTTTCTCGTGGTGGTTGCACTGACGTCCAGGTATTATGTCCTGAAATTCCGACACATGATATTATGCAAATTGATGATAGTTCGACATCTCCGGCCCGAAACAATATTCGCACAGTTGCAAAGATTTACTATCAGGTAACAAGCTTAACAATCGGCCAGGTAGAGGCAGGTCCTTTCGTTGCCATTGCCGGGTGGGATGAAGAGTCGATCATCTTGACTTTTCAACCGATCCACGTCGCAAGTCAACAGATTTTGAGGATTCCTTACTCTTTTGGTGATGAAGGAATCCCTCTGGAATCGATCGTTAGCATGGCAACAGCATCACTTCTGTCCGGAAACTTCCTATTACTCTGCGGGACCCGGAACGGAAGGGTCCTGACGCTGGAGATATGTGGAAGCACCCTTGAAATTATTCTCTCCAGGTGCGACTGTATCGGGGCTACAACCGCTATACTGAGCAAAGATGAATACTCACATTCTGGGGACCTGTTCTTTGTGAGCTGTGACTCAAAAGTTTGCGCATTGACAATAAATACGCCCGAAACATCTGCAACTAGCTCCGAACGGTGTCTACGAAGTCTCGGTATCAACCAAGTCTGGTTAACTGATGCTCTGAAGCCTGATCTACAACAGCCAAAAATAACCTCAATTGCCAGACTGCCACCGAATGGTCTCAGCAGCGCGGACAGCAATCTTCTTCTCATTGCAGGCTCTCAGCTATTACTTGCAGAGCTAAGCACTCAGCCCAAAGCCGTACCGCGTCAAATATCGATTAAAGGGACCCCAACACGGTTGCTATACTCTCACACTTTGGAAGTTCTCATTGTCGCAGCGTCCATAAAAGGAGGATCCACCCTCCTTTTTATCGATCCTGATACGGGAGAAGACCTGTCACAGCCGGTTGACCAGAAGACCAAGGAATCTGTGGAATTTGTTTCCGGCCTCGGCAATACTAATGAAAGGGTCTTCCGGTTGTTTGAATGGCCTTACACTAAAGACGGCAAGACATGGAACTTCATCATCGTGTCGACGGATGCTGGGCGTCTTCTGATCATATCCGTTGCCGACCAAGAACGCGTTCGAGATGACCTTCTACGTGCAGGCCTTTCACACCTCGAAGTCGAAAATAGCCACCATACAAGGTCGAAGATCTCCTATTACACGCGCCATAAGTTCAAATGTGCCGAGCCAGTGTATTCTGTAACTGGTTTCGCTGATGGTTTATTGTGGTGTGCTGGCGAGAACTTGTTTTGTGATGTCCTCGACCTGGGGGAAAAGAGGTTCAAACGCGCTGCTCAGTATCAACTTCCGTCTCCTGCCATTGATCTTTCCTACAGCAACGGTGCCATTTATGCTCTAACCAAGGCTCATTCACTCGAAGTGCTCCGTCTGGTCGCTACTCCAGGAGATTTTCAGATTGTTCGGACACATGGCGACCCACTTTCTAGAGCGAGCTTACATCACGCCATGGTGTCTCTGCCTTTAGCAAATCGCCCAGTACATCTAGTTTCGGACAAACTTTGCTCGATGGTCGGATTGTGGCCTGCTTATAACACCAAAGCCGATACTCTGGTGACACTTTTCGAAGCAGAGCTCTCGTATTCGGTGCTGAGGTTTCGTGC
This sequence comes from Hyaloscypha sp. PMI_1271, assembly GCA_021399465.1. Lineage (NCBI taxonomy): Eukaryota > Fungi > Ascomycota > Leotiomycetes > Helotiales > Hyaloscyphaceae > Hyaloscypha > Hyaloscypha sp. PMI_1271. The sequence goes on along the minus strand of JAJTUS010000032.1, from coordinate 295,923 downwards.
TGCAGATTGCCGTCCCGTCTGGGATAACGTTCGCATATCGAAGGGCATCAATTCAAATACCAACGGCTTGGGCAAAATGGGTGCTGAACTTCGGGATCCAAGGAAACGATCAGAATTACTTGGGCTATCCATCACAGGAGTGCTCAGCCACTACACTTTCCTCGATTTCAAAACGTGGCAGTTCTTACGCTTTATAATCAATCTCACCATACGATCACCATCATTGTGTGAGTTCACGTATCAGGACGATCCTGTACCATTAGATTTGGCCGTAGAGCCGAAGCTCATGATGCACGTGGATGGGGACATCCTGAAACGATGTCTGGAAGGACGAAGCCTGGAGAATTTACTTCATATCAGTCATGATACAGCCGAAACTCGCAAAATATTCGAAACATTTCGTGAACTCCTCCGAGCAGCAGATTGTGGAAAGCTGGAGAACAACGCTCCTCCGGCTGCATATGTGGACCAAGCTTACGCTTTCTTGGAATTTTTTCTCCGCCCTGTACTGTAGAATTCATATTTGATGCTGGGATGAAGGTAGACACGGTGCAGGAGGGCTTGTTCACAGCGCTTGAAAGCAGTATCATTACAGTAACGATGCTATGGATGATAGTCTAAGAATGTAAGGACAAGGGATCATATCACATGACTTCTCTCATTTCATTTGAGGAACTGACTTTAGCGCTTCCGGAAGAACCCTAAAGCTGGATTTCCACTGGGTGACACTCGTTACTCGAAATATGCGGCCAAGTGAAAAACCCCCTTTGCATACACTCACTTTATATATATATATATAGAATGTGGAGTGCTGAAACTCGGGTAATCTGTGCGCAACTATTGCCAAGGGCAATCAAAAGCCAAAGCTTGTTGTGGGGACCCCCTATTGTTGCTACTGTGCCAAGCTTTGATAAGTGAGAGCATCCCTCTTAAGGAGGCTGAGGTCGTCGAAGATAGTGAGGTCCTCCTTGGCATTTGAGTACACGAAGCGAAAACAAAGTTGCTTTAAGATTGTCTCTTGAGCATTTCACCCTAAATTGTTATCCACTAGAGTCAAACAACCTTCACGGCCGGGCTTGTAGAGGTCTAAAATGGATCTGTCGCTGAAGCAATGTATAAGTATACAGATAGGCCAGTCCTTCTCCTTCGTCACCATTGATATCACGCTGATTTCAATTCTCAACGTTCGTTCTACCCGCTCTCCTCTTGCCTTCTGTTTCTCAATTCTTCGCTTAGGTATTGTATTCAAAACGGCCCAACTCCTCCGTACGCTTACCTTAATGACAGTTGCCTTTTCATCACTTTCTATAGCTGCTCCAACTACATCGGCGCCAGTTATAATATTGAGCCTGATTACCGGATCCGGCTTTCCATCTGACTTGGGTTCAATCAAGAAACGCTCAGCCATCGTCCCCACCTCCAATGTCACACTCCTGTACCAACCGCTAGCACCGAAATCATGAGAGCACCTGTCAACGCCACATTGAAGCACCCCTCAATTCTTCTTGAAGACGTTTCATCCATCAAAGCGGTCGATTGCTCTGATTCTTCCGTAGACAGGACCTTCATACTGAGGCAGATTACGAGGAGAGCATGGCCTCTTGGCCCAAACCTACCTTCATCCTCTTTGCAAATCACTTGAAAGATTGCGATGCTGATAACGAGCGCGGTCTCTTCACTGACAGCATGGTTTTCAAAAATGACACTCTCATCATCGCTGCCGCAACTACGAAGTCCATATTCAATAACTCAACGGATGAGGTGGAAATCATGTTCACCAAGCCAATCCCTGCTGATTCCAAACGCACTGTAACACAAACATTCCTGGGAGACTTTCCTGGCGAGTTCTCATTGAGTGAGAGTCCCACGGCAACCTCACCCTCCATCGCAGCCGAGACTTCGTCTTTTGGTGGCTCTCTTGCCGTCAGCGGTCACCTCCATTACAGCTGGTTGAAATGCAAGTTTACAAAGCTTTACGTGGATGTGGATCTCAATCTCGCAGCCGCCGCGAACATCAAAGCGGTAGCCGGAGCTGCTTAGGATAACAATGTCTATACCTATACACCGCCTTCAGTCTCTGTATCTGCATTCTGCATCCCTGGAATATTGGTTGTTGGCCCAGCTCTCGAATTCTCATTCCGGGTCGAAGTCATGGTATCAGGCGAAGTCGATTTCAGCGCCGACCTTTCTGCGACGATCGCGGATGGGAGTGCTCATCTGGATTTGATAGATAGCAAAAACACCGTTACCTCAGGGTAGACACTAGTCTGTACTCACGAGACCAATATCTCAATCGCAGCCGAAGCTCAAGTCAACCCCACTGTCCAACTCACCGCAGAAATTGGTGTGAGCTTCCTTGGCGGGACACCGGACCTCTCCACTGGTATGACAGCAAGACCAGAGCTCATCAGTGTGTTTGGTGTTAACACCTCGTTTAATATCAGCTACCCAGCCAATGTTACGCTTCCCGTTTCGACGGATACAATTTGTGTGAATGGGATGTGGTACTCAAGTGCATTTGCGTTCATCATTACAGGATTGTCACACAGTTCTACCAACTAGAGTTTTACGGACTAGATGCTCCAATTATAAGCGAGGATGTTAGAGTCAGGCACCGGGAGTTGTTGATGGTACTAGTTGAAGAGCAACAAAGAAGGTGATGACTCAGAGCACAATACTGTAACTAATTGGACTTTATTTACCCCAGTGGTATCAAAGATTTGTGAGTTAAATGACAAAAGAATAATTATTCAATCTATCTCCAAGGCGGCTCTCAAATTGGTGATCGAAGGTATGTTTTGAATAATCAAACTTGGACGAGAGGGGTTGTTGACCGCGAAGAAAGGGGCATGGAGGGGCAGGGGGCCTAGTGCCTGGTCCGTGCCTCGCTAAAGTCGATGCACGACAATGGTATTGATTGCCCCCGCACCTTCATAAAATTGCGCCCAACGTCGAAGGTAGAGCCTTCCTTCGTGTCTCCCAACCCTCTCAGCTTACCACGCTGAGACCCTCAGCCTCCACGGCTGGGATTTCGAACGACTTCAACAAGCCATTTCCTTTCGACCGCTGCAGGCCAACATTGCTGCAGGCAGATTCACTCTCAATATTTGTTCACTTGGCATCTCTTCACCTTCCAGACAGACCTTTTACTTTCACGCACGCTCAACAATTCGCGATGGCGCCTAAGAAGAAAAATAATAAGAAGGCAGCTGATGACTGGGAGGCAGAACTGGGTGAGACGCCGACAACCGCGGCCGCACCAGAGACCAAAGATGAGCCAGCCGAAGCAGATGGTGAGGAGGAATTTCCAGCTGGTGGTTTGATGGCAATGATGCGCAAGAGACAAAAGAAAAAGAAGAGCAAACAAGCAGATGAAGACTTCGTTGAAGGAGAGGATCCACCTGCCGAAGACCTGCCCGACCTGGCCGAAAAGGCTCCCGTGGAGGCCTCGATAGAAGATGAGTTCGCGATACCGGATAAGAAGGGGAAGGGTAAGGGCAAGGCTCCATCTGCGTCTGCGGAACCTGCGAAACCTGCGAAGGAGGAGGAGGAGGATGATCAGCGAGGGGCAGATGGGAAGGTTTTGACGAAGGCACAAAAGGAAAAGTTGAAGAAGGAGCGAGAGAAGCAGCGGAAGAAGGAGAATGTGAGTTCACTCTCAATAGCAAGAGCTTTTCAATAGCTAATTTTATTGTGTTTCAGGCTGCAAAGAAGAAGACGGCCGCTCCAGCAGCAAAGGCACCTGAAGCGGCGAAGCCAGTTACTGAAGTCAAGACCGAGGAGCCTACCACTTCGAGGCCTGCTGCGGGTGGCAAGGGGAAAAAGTTGCCTGCTGCATTAGCAAAGCTACAACAACAACAAGAGGAATTAAAACGACGGCAAGAAGAGCAAGCTAGGATCGCAGCTGAAGAAAAGGCAAGGATTGAGGAGGAAGAGCGTAGGGAGGCAGAGGAGGAAAAGCGGAGGGAGGAAGCTAAGGCTTTGAAGAAGCAAAAGGAAAAGGAGAGGATCGATCAGCAAAAGAGGGAAGGCACATATCTCACCAAAGCTCAACGAGAGGAGAAGCTTCGAAATGAGATGAAGTTGAAGCAAATGATTGCGGCTGGAGTCAAGGTTGGAGGTCTTGACGGAGATGAGAAGAAGAAGAAAGCTGTTTATGACAATAAGAAGAAGAAGGGAGGTCGCAAGAATCCAGAAGAAGCCAAGGTTCGCTCATGAAAATGCTCTTTTGGTTACGAAACTAATATTCTTTAGTTGGACGAAGAGAGAGCTCTTGCCGTGGCAGCTCAGCGAGCCAAAGAAGAGGCAGAGCGCAAGTTGGCAGAAGCTGCCGCGAAGGCTGAAAAGGAGGCGGCCGAGGCTGCCGCTGCCGCTGCGAAAGCAAATGAGGAGAGTGATCTTGATGATGACTGGGAAAAAGCAGCAGCCGATTCCGAGGATGATGTTAAAGATAGCTGGGATGCTGACTCGGAAGAGGAAAAAGAGAAATCTGCTGCCAAAAAGGCTGCTGTCGCAAATGGTCAAACAGAATCGACAACCCTTCCCTCACGGACCAAGAAAAGCGAAGAGTCTGAGTCTGAGTCAGACTCGGATGAATCATCGGAAGATGAAGAGGTATCTGCGGCCCAGCAAGCGGCAGCCTTAAGAAAGAAGGAGGCTGCCGAGAGACGTGAGAAGCAACACCAGGAAGCCATGGCGGCTCGATCAGCAGACAACCTCCGATCGCCCATCTGCTGTATTCTTGGGCACGTCGATACTGGTAAGACCAAGCTTCTTGACAAGATTCGGCAAACCAATGTGCAAGAGGGCGAAGCTGGAGGTATCACACAGCAGATTGGTGCTACATACTTCCCTGTTGAGGCTATCAAACAAAAAACCCAAGTCGTCAACAGAGACGATAGCTTCGAGTTCAAGGTTCCAGGTCTTCTGGTTATTGACACACCTGGTCACGAGTCTTTTTCCAATCTACGATCCCGTGGTTCATCTCTTTGCAATATCGCCATTCTCGTCGTCGACATCATGCATGGTCTTGAGCCCCAGACATTAGAGTCGATGAAGCTGCTTCGGGATAGGAAAACTCCTTTCATCGTCGCCCTTAACAAAATTGATCGTCTTTACGGCTGGAAGAAAGTTGACAACAACGGTTTCCAAGAGAGTCTGGCTCTGCAGAACAAGGGTGTTCAGAATGAGTTTGCAAAGCGCCTGGCCGATACGAAAGTCGCTTTCGCCGAGCAAGGCTTCAACTCCGAGTTGTACTACGAAAATAAGTCCATGTCGAAATTCGTCTCCTTGGTTCCTACATCAGCCCACACTGGTGAGGGTATTCCCGACATGCTCAAGCTGATTGTTCAGCTCACCCAGGAGAGAATGGTTGGCTCACTCATGTACCTGTCCGAGGTCCAGGCTACCGTGTTGGAGGTCAAGGCGATCGAAGGCTTTGGTATGACGATCGATGTTATCCTCTCAAATGGTATTCTTCGAGAGGGTGATCGGATCGTCCTATGTGGTGTGGACGGAGCTATCACCACCAACATCCGAGCCCTGCTGACCCCTGCGCCACTGAAAGAACTTCGGCTCAAATCTCAATATGTCCACAACAAGGAAGTCAAAGCTGCTCTTGGTGTCAAAATTAGTGCACCGAATCTTGAAGGTGCAATTGCAGGCTCAAGACTTATGGTCGTTGGTCCTGACGATGATGAGTCGGATATCGAAGCAGAGGTTGAATCTGATCTTGGTGCTTTGTTTAGCCGTGTCGAGAAATCCGGACGTGGTGTCACCGTGCAAGCATCAACACTCGGATCTTTGGAGGCTTTGCTGGACTTCTTAAAGGTGTCGAAGATTCCCGTGGCAAACGTAGGTATCGGACCTGTCTACAAGCGAGATGTCATGAACTGTGGCACTATGCTCGAGAAGAACAAGGAATATGCCGTCATGCTCTGCTTCGACGTCAAGATTGACAAGGAAGCACAGCAGTATGCAGATGAGCAAGGCATCAAGATCTTTACAGCAGATATCATCTACCATCTGTTTGATGCATTCACGAAGCATATGGCTGAGATCGTTGAGAAGAAGAAGGAAGACTCCAAGCTACTTGCTGTCTTCCCTTGCGTCTTGAAACCTGTAGCTGTATTCAACAAAACAGGCCCGATCGTTGTGGGTGTCGATGTTATTGAAGGGAATCTCAAAATGCACACACCTATCGCTGCTGTTAAGCAGAACCCAGTCACCAACGTAAAGGAAATAGTCAACATTGGAAGAGTGTAAGTTAATCCCAATATTGTCAACAAGCCAAACTAACCTGGATACTAGAACTGGCATTGAACGTGACCACAAGCAGATCCAAGTTTGTAAGAAGGGACAACCGTCAGTAGCGGTGAAGGTTGAAATGGGCGGCCATCAGCCAACCTACGGTAGACATCTCGAGGAGACCGATACTCTTTACTCGCTCATCAGTAGAGCAAGTATCGACACTTTGAAGGAGTTCTACCGAACAGACGTCTCCAACGATGAGTGGTTGTTGATCAAGAAGTTAAAGCCTCTTTTCGACATCCCTTAAGCTACGAACGCGATTGATTATGACCTTATGAGGAGGTGTGTGGGGATCTGTATGCATAGGAAGATATTTTCATTGTCCGTTTTTGCATTGCATGGATTTAAAAGTTGTAGATAGACTCGTTCCGTTGAGAATGCGCAAGATCAATTCAATAATGATCACCATGCCCCCGGTTCGTCGAGTAAACACTGGGTTCGATTCTCCTACACCTCGCATTTTTCCAGAACAAAGCAAGGTAAGTACTTGCTGTGCTTCCTATCTCAAGAGATGAACATGTATTTTCCTTTCCTCAGAGCAAGTGTTTACGGGGATTTTCGGAAATCGAACACAGGAAGATAGAAGGAAGTGGACGATATTGGAAGGTATACACTGCCAGCGAATCCATTTTTCAGCATGCCTTCCGGGGAAGCAACTACCCACATTTACTGAATATTAAGAGGAAATTCGATCCCGATGATGTGTTCTGGTGTACGCCTTGTGTGGGCGACGGAAAGAAGTTGGGGATTTGCTGTACAGAGTTGACGATCGCAAATGATGAAGTAATGCAGGCCGCCAAGCAATTCCATTTGTCTCTTCATAACCTCTTGTTTCCGTGTTTATTTATCTAATTCCGAAATACGTGTTGCACTTCGCCGTCTTTGCTCAAGGGGGGTATGGGTGGGAATAAAAATTGAGGTGAGAAAAGAGGTGTGGCGTTAGAGCCAAGAACTTCTCAAGAACGACCGTTGTTGAGGAGGAAGGCATGTCCGTGGGTTTATCAAGTTCAAGGGTGTGTAAGTTGAAAGGATGGTCGTCATCCTATGTGGAAGATGCGATCTGGGAGCACGTTCCTCCCTCCGCTCTTCGACACGGTGACACATGAAGGCAAGAACAGGTGAGCACATGAGATCCAGCGCGCTTTCCTGTTTTTCTTGAATTTTCACTCGAGGTGTATTGAATGCGAATTGTACTGTAGATCAGGAGGGCGAGTGATTGTTTATTTGCACAACATTGTGCATTGTCCCACTAGAACTTTTGAAGTTTGTTTACTCTCCCTAGCCTGGATCGGAACACCGCGATATTTATTCTTCTGTCAAATACGTCAATTTATTCAACTGCGGGTTTCTTGAAGGGGCCTTATCCAACGGATTTGGACGTCATCCTGGGCGAAGATCATTCATCGAGATGCTTGAATCATGTTTCCGAGACTCTTAACTACTGAGTGTGGCCATCTTCACCAACAGTACTTTCTCAAAGGATGCCAAACAGAGACTACGTCTGCTACTAGAGCCGCCACAATCCTTCACTCGTCAGCCAAGCCGCTACCAGCCCAGAAGAATTCAGCCTTGCTCCCGTTGCATGATGATTGGACGCAACGGCAGCAAAGCTTTTTTGTTAACTGCACACACCCTTTCTTTGAACTTACGCTATGAAATATTTCACTACTGGCCGAAGAGAGGGGCGACATTTTCCCAATTTGAGGGCGGCTTGGAAACCATCTCTCGTGTACTGATTTATTTAGTGGACGCACCTGAGACCTGTTTACCCCGAGGCGGAGAAAATCATGGAATTATGAAAAGGAGCGGGTAAAAGACTACTAACGTCGCAGTTAAGCTGAAGCCACTCCTCGTTCCTGCAAAACGTCACCCCACTGAATGTCCTCCCGAAGTTCTGGCTATAAGTTTGACGTTTCTTGGATAAAGCTTAACTGCACTCCAATCTTATAGCCATTAGCATGGGTCGGGTCCGTCCCCAATCTAAACGAAGTAAGGGCTGCAGCATACCATCAATGGTTGGAAACTCAAGAGGAAGGGTAAATCGACTTCTGCTTTCACTCCGGAAAAAATAATCACGGCCAATCAAAAAGTCAGTGGCCAAACTCACTTCATGTGGATTCTTGATGCTGTTAGACTAGCCTATGCTGCGGCTCAGATCGTTCTCGAGAATTTGCATGATGGTGATAAGTGAGCCTCTGTTGGGAGAACCAAACGGAGAGTGTAATCCTTGGTAAAATTTTGCTTCCTTCAATTAACGTTTCTTCGATCCGTTTCAGGGCAGAGCCATGGATCACACACCTCCAGAGTAGAAGTATGAAGAATATCATCGGGACGCATCCTGAGCTCGTCTCTATAGGAATAGAGGAGCATTTCATGTGATAGGAAAGTCTCGATCCACAGATAATTGACGTGAATTTAGGGGGAGTCACAACTTGATTTCCTTCAGTAGTCTATACCTGGAACGGTTGATATCTAAACTGCTCTGTCTGAGTTATGCACGCCCTCAAGGATAAAAATAATCAGTGAGTCCAAGTACTTCTTGAAAGCCTCCTCTCAAGAGATGTATCGAATCAGTCATCCATCTCTGCTGCCCTGCCGACAACTGAATTCGGATGCGCCTGCACCCTGTTTTGTAAGGCACGCACAGGAGGGAAGGTGGGCCGAAAGTAACGCATGAGGGGTATGTGAAAGGGGAGGGAAGGAATTGGTATGCTGCACAAAGCGGTTGTCGGCCAACCATGAACCGGACAATACCCTAAACGCCCCCTTGAACACCACTGGCATGCGGGAGGCCCAGGCTTGCTGCAGCAAGGACCAAGAGCATTATTGTGGGGGTTGTGAGGTGAGCCAGTAAAGTCTCCGGGTACGGATCAGATAAAATTGGTTGGCTGAAAAAACGTAAGTCGAAGCTGAACAGTAAATTCTTCTAAATTGAAACACACTTTTCTGTTGACACAAATACTTCGTCTATCCAGAAAAACTCTGAGGAGCCTCTGAAATAGGCACCACTGTTTCTTGTTGCGTGTCTGAGTTTCTGAGTACCAGCTCTGCAATTCCCTCCGTGGTGCTGCTCTGCTGCTCGCGGTTAGGAATTTGAATGTGAGTTCGCATCTCCTTTCCAAACATTGATGTCAGCAATATCCAACTTGGTACTTCGCAAATAGGAGCTGCCGGAGTTGTTCTCAATGAGGCCTGTTTAAAACAATTTGTAAAGCAAGCATTTTAGCACCAGATACGACCATGGCGGTCAAGCGAGATCCATGTAAGCACCAACCGCCGCGAGACTTCACGCGCTGAGTCAGTTTAACGAATAGATCGGAAACATTCCTGACAAGTTTGATATCTCATATCTCACCTTGCTTTTGAATTTTGTAAGTCCATCAGAGAATTCATTCTTCGTGAGTTTTGAAAGGGATGGAATGTCTAACGGATGTCCCTGCGTCCCGAGACACCCCCTGTAACGAGACAAATTTACAGTTTTGAAATCACAATTTTTTTCTCAGCAAGATTACAAAGTTGATATTCATATATTACTTTCTTCAACTGTTTATCCCTTAGGCAACCACTTAACAACAAAAAAGAGAGTACAGCTGAATATGCTATTGATTGTTTCAATTACGCTACCGATTGCTGCTTTCACTGTCCCCCCTTGTTTAATCGCGACTTTTAAAGTCTTTTCAAAATTCAGAGCACTTAAAGAAAGGTCCTATTACAAAATATTATAGCTCCAAGTTTTAAAAGACACTCCCAGAGGAAAAAAATATAGTCCAGGAGTTCTGCCGGTGCATAAGAGGGTTCACATGTTTTAGTGCTTAGTAATATAGATTAGCCGAATTACAATTTATTATGTTCACACCTAGGCTCGCTATAATTTAATCAGCCACGATCCTCAGGACCAATCACGTGTGTGGCGTAGTAGCATGTTTCTAGAACATTCCATGTGTAGATGCGCGGCAGCACGCTGGAGCCATTAGCCTGAATCTTGACAGCTGCCGAATAAAAGTTGGATAAGGCTACGGCCTTTCAGACCCGGAAATTGAAGTCCATCATTCATGAGTTCACTACCCTCAGCATCTCGAAAATTGAAGAGAAAAGAGAGAGCTTATTCACAAGTCACTTTTCTTATCTTTACTTGCCCCCTCTACTACTGATCGATTTCAGGCCACATTCTACACCCTGATCAGGAACTGCTCCTGTTCACAATCGGTCGCCGATTCCATTTGAGATTGATCAAGAGCCTCTCATATATTACTGAAGATTGAGCCGTTACAGGCTCCGATGGAGGAAGCCGACGATCCCAGATTACTGGTTTGTCATGAATGCTGGACTCTATTGTTTTCACGGGATGAGTATCGCACCGTCTGCCAGTCAGTTGATGAAAGTGTCATATACGAAGGTCCTTCGTATATGATCCCTATCAAAGCTGTAGAGGACTCAGCTGCTTCTGGTTGCTCGTGGTGCAGCTTTGTCTTATCCGGGGCCCGCCGAGAGACCAACCCAGTGCCTCTGCAAGGTGAATATCTCACTATTGAGTTCTCCTCGTTTCTTTCGAGGCATATGTCAACCCCTGCTGGAATAAATTGCGCAACGGCGATTGTCAACTACAATGTGCTCTCTGGAACAATATTCGTAAGAGAGGATTCTGTGGCGAGAGACATTGTGACTGCTAGAGAGATCCAGACCCATTTCAACTCTGATAGAGCTTCAAATCAGATACTTGAATGGTTGGTAGATTGCGATGGGCATGCAACTTGCCCAAGCATAATGCCTTTGACGTTGCCGACAAGAGTAATCGATGTTAGCCCGGCCGATCATCCGGACATGCCAAAACTCGTCGAGACGAAAGGAGCAACAGGATGTTATGTCGCTTTGTCATATTGTTGGGGACTGGATCAGATAGGCCTTACGACGACTAGTAATCTGGAAATGCGAAAACAACAGCTAGATCTGAGAGCGCTGTCACAAAGTTCTCGAGACGCGATAACTGTAACGAGGAGCCTAGCTATAAAATATCTTTGGATCGACGCTATCTGCCGACGACAAAGTAATCGAGTTAGCTTCAATGTGTAGGATATACCAGCAAGCGACGGTGACGATTGTCGCAGCAAGTGCGACTAGCGCATCTCAAGGCTTTCTTGAAGATCGCAATCCGCCGGAACCAGCTGTTCAGATTCCTTTCTGGACTCCTGATGACACTCTGACGTCTGTGTACTTAAGAGCCGAAGAACTTTACGATGATGAGGAAGAGCCCATAAATTCAAGAGCTTGGACGTTGCAAGAACAGCTTTTGTCCCCACGACTACTTATATATGCTACTCATACCCTTCAGTACCAGTGCCGCGAGCACACCGTGAATCTTGGAAACTCGATCCATGCACCAGCCCACCTTGAATCGCGAAGCTTTCTTGGAACCTTGGATGGTGTCTCAGAAGAGATCCGAGATCAGGTAGTTGGGAGAGCATGGGTGGACATCGTCCGAATGTACACTCAGAGGCGACTTTCTTTCCAAGAGGACAAATTGACGGCGCTGGCTGGCATTGCTGAAGCTTTCTCCTCCCACGTCCCTGGCGATTATATTGCGGGACTTTGGTCTGGAGAAGTGCTTGCAAGGCTGCTTCTCTGGGCTACAAGAGGCAAAGGTTACGCTGCTTCCTCTACGTATATTGCGCCTAGCTGGTCTTGGGCGTCACTTGACTGTCCAGTTTTCTATCACCATTTCCACCACATGCATACCTTCAAATTATATCATGTTAGTGTTATAAGCTGCGATGTTTTGTTGGACAACGAGACACTTCCCTTTGGCCGACTCAGAAGTGGTGAGTTGAGAATTGAAGCATATATTCGTAGTGGCCATTTTGAAGGACCACGGTCTTTTAGGTGGTCATCGATGTCTAGTTCGAGTGCTTCCTCCGTGGACCAAGAAATGTTTGCGACCCTTGACGACCCGGATACACAGGAAGAGGATTTGAAATGCTTGGCAATCGCAAGACGGACTTCTGAGGGAGGGAATATGCAAATTACGCCGGTGATCGATGGACTTCTTATCTCGAAAATAAAGAAAAGCACACGATATCGCCGGGTTGGATCTTTCAGGGGGCTTCATGAGAACAATTTTCAAGGCTTTAAACGTGAGAGCTTGACTATTGTGTAATGTAGTGTCTCTGGTATTCATAGTCGCCGCAGCCACATTTATTATATAATTTTACCGAGATTACAATAACTACACCGCCGCTAACCAGGATCATTGATCGCTTACTTGGATGAGGTAGCATCCTGTGGCGACGTCGTGTTGACAGGCCATGTCCCAGCCGCCACAAGAGTGGAAATAGCATTTTAGCATTATAATAGAACTTGGATATCTATATTCAATCAATTTATGTGTTTAACAGGTGAAAAAAAGCTTAACGGTGGTGTCGCACATCAAAGGGTCTTATTATAGTATAAAAGGAGGCTCTCTGTAAACTCAAGGGGTAGCGACAACGCAATAATAATTTTCGGAATTGATAGGTCAGGAGTGTTCGGGGGAGGTATACAATGTAACTGAAATTATAATGGATAGAAATTTTTAAAGCGTTCATATATTTTATGTCTCTTGAACTCGAAGTACCTACGATTTGTCTCGTTACAGGGGGCATCTCGGTACGCAGGGATAGACGTTAGTCGGGAGTTGCAATATCGCTCGGAGTGAGATTGTATTGAAAGAGCGAAGACCTCCGCAGAGCAATTGCTATGACCCAATCGTATCGAGGAAGCTTTTCTCGAACGGGATATCGATAATACGTCTTCCAATCAAGACAATCTTGCCCGTTGTCCGAGAAGTAACGTCCACTTTTGAGTTGCTGGATTCTGGGGAGTCCAAGATTTCAAACACTTCTCGAACTCCTTGCACAATCTTTACTTCTCCATTTGAGAGGGGGAGCCTCGCCTTTAACCTATGCACCTCAATGTTGCCATGGTCGTCATCCTTCACAGGGTTTCCATGGTCCAGAGTAGGTAGCTTGGAATCCCAAAGGATGGATCTCAGCCAAGCATCAAGATTTGGCAACTGTCCGACTTGCAAGACTGGAACGTTGATTGTTACTGTAGCGATGGTCTACGGTACGTCAGCTCTGGAACAAGAACAACAATGAGATCGACTATACCGGATCTAGATGACTGTGGCCTTTGCTGGCAACGTCAAGCGACCCAACTTCATCATAGGCATGAAGGTCTAATAGAAAGCCTTCAAGACGTGGCACTTGACCGTGTACGGTCACATGAAGTTTAGCAAGTCCATTGATGGCCTGCACTCTTTCTTGGATGGCAAGAAGCTCAGCTTCACTGACCAAATCGGATTTGTTAACAACAACAACATCAGCGTGTGATATTTGCAGATGTGCTGTCGTCATTACTGGGCCACCGTGCTCGTCGTGTTCTCCATGCTGTATGGTCTCCTGAACAGGTTCGTCGAGACTTTTAAGAATATTCTTGGCATCAACTAGTGTGACGATGCCATCAAGGTAGATGGTACTACCAAGGCCTTCGTCGACCCAGAATAACGGTGCCAAATTTCCTGGATCCGCCAAACCCGTGGTCTCGAGGAGGATGTAATCGAAGGCACCCTTTTTCTCCATCAAAGACTCAATTGCATTGACTCCTGAGTCCCTTTCAAGTGTGAGCGCAGGCTAACAAGATTGGAAAACGATGTACGGACTTCACTGAACAGCAAATGCAACCATTGCCAACTTCAAGCCATTCTTCTATTTGTTCACCGCCTTTACTGACTGTCAAGGACTTCTCGATATCCACGGCTGAGCAACTTTATTAACTAGAGTCTATTATTGGGAAACTTCCCACTCACAGTCACCAAACTCTGAACGAATATTAGCAAAGATCACAGAGGCAGGATTCAAATCTTAATACCATTCAATATGACAGCAATCTTCTTGCCATGTTGTTCATTCAAAATGTAATTCATTAGGGTGGTTTTACCAGCTCCCAGGTATCCTGGTCTTCTGTGTCAATACCATTCGACGAGGAGGTGCTGGAAGACTTGCCTGTTACAATAGTGATAGGTACCTTGACTGGTTTTGGCTCTTCAAGACCGTCATCTTCCTTAGTCTCAATATCGACCAACAGAGGAGGACCGTCTTCTCCATCAAAATCCATCTTGTAAGGCTTGAAAAGGTGAAGCAAATGTCTCGGGGAAAATCGTGTTTTCTTTAGAAGGCTTGGGGCAAATCACAGCCTTGTGCCACCCTTGTAAAATTTAGCGCGGGAGGCTGACGCGAAGAGCAGAGCTCGAGCTCCAAGACGAAGCTCTCTTCAAACAAGGTACAAGCTGTTACCATACATCAACCTTCTCAACCTCAAAGCTTCGCACGAGCTGAAGTTTGTCGACGGGCTATTGCTAACGAAAAGTTGCAGCAACATGTCCCTCCCGCCCAGTTCTCCGAGGCTTCCAAGTCCACCTCCCCCAACAGAGATCCAAATCGGCCCCAAATCACCATCCCTAGGCAACGCCACGACCCAAGAACCTACCATCGAGCAGAGCATCATTGAAGCAAATGCCAGTCGGCGAATACATCCCGGGACCAAGTCTGCAGACATGGCAGCCGGTCCTCCCCTCATCCCCCTGAACGAGGTAAGTCAATACCCTCTCCAACCCCTTCTCAAGAACTAACAATATCACAGCTCGACTCCGCCTTTCAATTGCAAGAACACCTCAAAGCTCTCCACTACCACTACTCCAAGCCCGCCAACAGTGAGAACATTGTTCCCATCACGCGCGAGTCCGCCATCCTCATCGCCACGCAACCAGAAGGTGTCGACCGCGCCCTCTGGCTCTACGAACTCTGCCGCTTCCTAATAAACAAATGCAACGATCTCATCATCGGCTTCCTGTTTGACGATCCTCCTTGCTCCGCAACGACCTGCCCGGAAATGCGGGCCAGTGAGTGGCAGTTCTTGTGCGCTGTGCATGAATCACCAAAGAGCTGTTGCGCGATTGATTATTGCTGCCACACGCTTGATTGGGCAACGAACATTGTGACGAGTCAGAAGATCTTTCCTAGTCGGTTGAGCCTGGGGGCAGGAGATGCGATAGATGAGAGAGGTGCCGGGGTGAAGCATTTGACGAATATTTTCAGGAGACTGCACAGGATCTTTGCACATGCGTGGTTTCAGCATCGAGGCGTGTTCTGGCAAGTGGAGGGACAGACGGGGCTGTATGTTCTGTTCAAGACTGTGTGCGACACCTATGACCTCTTGCCAGCGGAGAACTATAAGTTGCCACCTGAGGCAGAAGGCTTGGAACCGATTGAGGAGCACAGGTCTCCCGTACCTTCGATCATGAAGTCTACAGCTACTGCAGGCAATTCATTGTCTGTGGAGGAGGACTTTATCAGTGTGGGAAGGACAAATACGAGGCGCCATATTCGACAATCGCCTTCTGTTGGATCGGCAGTCACGACAGTATTGGAATCTGACGAGGAAGAACCAGATGTCAGACAGAAATTAGAGGAGCTGCAAATCTCAGAGGAAGAAGGAGAAGCTGAAGTGCCTGTCATCGTGGAGACTTACGAGGTGGATGAGGACCATGAGGGAGAGGCTACGGGAGATCTGCTAGGACCCGAGCCAGCGAGCCAGAGTGAGACTTCACCAGAATCCGTTGAATCAACGACTTCGACGGCGTCTTGGGACCGAATGTCTTCCGAATCACTAGAAGATAAGCAGGAAGCGCCAGAGCACGAGGTGTCGAAGGCGGAGGAACACTTAAAACCAGTGGTGGAGGAGGAGGAGGATGCCAGAACTCCCTATGCCCAGACACAGGATTCATTTCATGAAAGGCTGTCGGTTGGAACAGAAAATGCAGATGAGGAGCCGGAACCTGATGCCTCATGACTTCGTTGAATATGCTTATATACTCATTGTATGTCTAAGATACCCAGGCACCAGGCAAGAGACTCGATCGCTACAGTGAAATATGCACATCCCAATTCGGGCTTTGTGTGAGGATTAAAAGATTGGATTTCTTCTCAATCTCTATGCACCGAAGAGGTCCCCCGAAACGCTTGAACTCCCTTATATGTGCCTGGAAGTGTGGGCAACCCCAATAACGCCAGAACTCCTCGCTTTCCCCCCTGCCCAAAAAAGAACACACGAATCGGGGTATCATTCATCATTCAATTCCATCGTCCTTCAACTCCGTTCAAAGTCAGCAACTTATTCCAACTCAGCAAAGTTCGGTCCCGAATGACTCTCATTTGTCCCAACATTCTTTGTCGGCTGCGGATTATTCATCTGCAGCGGATGAGCCTGGCCCTGTGCAGAGTAATATGGATGTCCAGGCGGTGGTGCTTGGTAAGAGTTTTTGCTTGGGTACGCTGGAAGTTCGCTTGTGTGCATCGAGGGGCTTCGATTCGGTTGTAGGTTGTGCCATGAGACCCTTTCTCTCGCAGGATTTGGTGTCCCTTGTGCTGGATCTAGGCCTCCTCTTTGACTCTCTGAGATCGTACCTTGGTATGAGGCAGAGGAACTGTGCGTGCTCAAGGCTCGCGGGTACATGTTGTCGTTGACGTTTTCGTTTGAACCTAAATAGCCTGGAACACGGAATCCCGAGATAGGTCTTTGGGGAGGGAGAAAGCCGTCGTCGGTGGATGGTGTGTATTCGCTGGGGGAGTAGTCCGAGGCTTGAGAGCCGCTGTAGGAGCCTCCGTATAACTTGTTGTTTTGGAGTTGCTGGTTCTTGATCGAGGCGTCAAGGATCTGCGCCTTGACGAGGAGCCTGCCGACGA
Organism: Hyaloscypha sp. PMI_1271; assembly: GCA_021399465.1. NCBI lineage: Eukaryota > Fungi > Ascomycota > Leotiomycetes > Helotiales > Hyaloscyphaceae > Hyaloscypha > Hyaloscypha sp. PMI_1271. The sequence continues at coordinate 278,839 of JAJTUS010000032.1, read as the reverse complement.
GCTTCGAGTGTGCTTTCTTCAGAGTCTTCTTGACGAATGAGGTCATCATTATATTGCATTTCATGTCCACATCCTCTCGCAGCCATAGTCCGTGAAGTGGTGCCCCGACTCCCAACTCGACAGGCGCGACGGGCTCTCCTGGTAGTGAACCTCCTAAGGTCCATTTGCCTTTAATATTTAGGCCCATTGGTGCGTAGCAATGTGTTTGCAGACCATTCTCAAGGTCGTGGAAACAGGCATTGTAGGAGACCTTTCCTGACAGAACTCCTCCCGGCAAGTATTGAACACGATCCGTCAGGGAGTACCATAAACAGTGATATTCTTCGGCTGTGGCATTTGGAGGCGGCTTGATAGGATGCCTCTCTTCCACCAGGGGATTCAAGTCTATCATCTCGAGATGCCCATGTAATGTTTCCATCACTGTTTCACGAGTGATGCCCGGTGGGAGGGGTGTCAAGGTGGTGAACACGGTTCTTTTCGACATCTTGAATATGGGGAAGTGTTTCAGGTATCGGATGAGGAGTTTCTCGGGGAGGATCTCGAAGGAGTTGTGGAGAATAAGGTTTCTGTGGAAGACGTGAAATCGTTGAAGTCAAACAGAGACATGGAGGGGATAAGCTGTGAGCTTTAAAGAAATCTGACAGGCGGCCACCCCACATGATTAGGCTTTGTGATCCTTGCAGCAGCTCGCAGCCCCCTGTTTATTCTTGGCTTCACAGCCCCGGGAAGGCCGCTAGGGGCGGCCGAGACGGATGACGGGTCCCTCGCGGCTTCAGCATCTTCCGTGTGTGTGTGGCTGACCAACAAGAAAGACTGAATCAAGAAAAGTGCATAAAGTGAGACGGAAGAAGCGAGCAAACGGATTTCTTCAGAGGATTCTCAATGCACACTTGTGGATGCCAGAGGCGTGCCGAAAGGGCACTGATTCGAGAGCTTGTCAGCTCAGCCACGACGCCCGCAAAGGCGGAAATACGCTATTCTGAGATAGTAGGCGCAGCATCCGTCAGTGTAACCATTATTCCGATTATTATTTTGGACCAGTGTTGTTTTCTCATATGATGCTGACAAAAACCAGCTTCGTTGCGGTCTTTGGCGACAATTTGCGTGGCCATCCTTTGGAATCGGACATTCTTCGAGCCTTTGCTGGGCGAGACATGCATCTTTTATCTTCATGTAGTGTCAATCGTATCGGTATGGTAGTGGAGATGGGGGGGGGAGTTGTCTTAGAAGGGATCACCCACCAACCACCCAAACCCCCTCCCCGCTCAACTTGGATTTTGGAGACCTTAACGCCACAAGTTCGAAAAATTATGCAATATTCGAAATAGTTCGAGTATTCTCTATAATCTGGATTTTTTTTTTTAAGAATTTTCCGAAGACTTTGAAAACCCGAGAATTTGGTGGGGTAGGCGTGGGCGGGAAGGGGGTTTGGGCGGTTGGTGGGTGATCCCTTCTACTCCTCCACGAAGTCGTGCTGTGAGAACGGAAGAATGACCTGTATCTGTATTGATTCCATCTTTTTAGATTTATGCTTGCGTGCATGTGCCCGTCTGCTCAGGTGCAGCTAATAATTAGTCCTCAGCACTCCAAGCTATCCCCCCAGGTATCGAATACCAACAGCTCCTATGTGATTGCCGCATAATAGGCGAACGCCGCAGCAGCACTTCCAATGAGCCAAAGGGCCTGAGTAGTCATTGCTGGAGGAGCTTCTTTACTTGAAGTCGAGGTCGAGCTGCCCCTAGTTTCAGCCCCTGTAACTCCCGTTACTCTCGAGGACGACGAAGTCTTTGTAGTCCTGTCCGTCGACGATTTCGATGCCGATGCCGGTGTAGACGCCGATCTTGTTTCTGTTGCTATTATTGTTGCAGCAGAGTTTGTTGGGAGAGGACCAGCTGAGTGTGACATACTGCCTACCATCAAGGACAGCTCCTCCATCCATGAAATTGGTCAAGATGTCTGATATCGTGGTGGTAGAGCCTGCGATATCTGCCGCTCCTGATCTCGAACAAGCGCCTGCCAAGCTGGAGTATGAGCAGCCTATTTCAACTGTCCTAAGGACAAGCTACGGCCTGGCGATAAGTCGCCTGGAGGTATCCGTACAATGGCACCGTGACGTTGAAGAGACCTTATGTCGGTATTCACATAGTTGTAAGTTATAGTTCGGGGCTCTTCTGCGAGGACAAATACTGTCTCAGGAATACCACCAAGCCCTCCGCAGTTGTTTGGGTCGCCACATGAGTGAATATGTTGTCGCTGTTGCGTCCGATTTTGGAAATCAGCGAGGCTCGTCGACCAGAACTCACGAATGTTTGACGGAGCCAACAATACTCTGGGACATGAACCCAAGGAGGAACAAATTCAGGACCGACTCTTGGGCAGAGGCCGTACCCACAACGCCCAGAGATGCAACTGTAGACTTATACATATTTGATCGTTCTTACAGTGCTTTTCAAGTAGCTGGAGATTGCACGGTTCGTCGAGGGCTTCAAAACTGGAATCGGCATGCAGATAACTTACTTCTTATTGCGGGACTAGCGGCAAGGACCCCCTATTCTGACCTTTGCATGAAACTCAGGCCCTTAGAAGCTTAATCAAGTTGGTCCTGTGCTCCTCAAGTCGCTTCAATTTCGAGCCCGGAACGAAAAAGTGGTCCGTCAATCTCCCTGTTTCGGCTACGATGAAGTTTGGCCCTGATATTCGCATAGTCGCGACACGTCTTCACATTTTCCCATTGCTTTATTCTTGCAGATGGCAGGTGAACTCGCGATGTTTTCTCTTCAAGCCTGAGACAAGGTCAATTGCCAAGATAATCTCGAGCTTTCATCCGATATGAATCATTCCAAGTGGAATTCTCGGAAACATGTGTGCAAAGCTCCTCCAGGACCCATATTTCGTTGCACAGTCACTTTGAGGATGTATCTCCGAAATGAGAATATATCTTTGAATACAGGTGGGGTCCTCTTGATACTGAAGAAAGTAATTTTTTTTCGTGACACAATAATGGGAGTTTCAAATAGCATTCCGATTCGTCCTCTGCTTCCAATTCGAAACATTGGAAGAACAAATCTGCTTTGATCGAAGCCCCAGCCACTTGTTTGAGAAGAGTCGATAAAGTTATACTTCCACTATCCTTTTTAAGATCCTTTGAGCAACTTTTCAATGTCTAGGACTCTAGGTTGGTCAAGGTCAACGATGTGTCTCACTCCTTCAAATGAAAATGAGCGTGAAAAGGCGTTTATGGCCGGAGGCAGTAGAACTAATGATCGCATACTGGTGAACAACTTTATGGACCATCCATGTTCTGCTTCGTATTTTCGAAAAACGATAGGGAGGCTTGAGTTGCTGGTCATTCCTCCCAAAATCTCCAGAATAGCGCTACAGATATGCACAGCGGCAGGTCTCTTGTGAGCACATACAAAGAACGCCTCTAGCTGTCTCGAAATACATCTGACCTAGGGTGCACACATCGGGGAATCCGAGTTACTGAAGATCCCCAACCCAAGCCTCGGTGCACCAAGAACATTCCGGAAGAGATTAAACCAGAAGTTAAAGCCAAGAATGGACATCCAAAGAACCCAACAGACGGAAACGAAGCTTCCCAACACTTATCTGCACGCAAGAGAAGAGAGATTAAGTAACAGCCGAACTGCTAAGCTACAAGGAAGACTATTCCTGTCTATCGTAGTAAGTCCTCTGTCCTCCCTTCGCCTCCAATACCTTCACGGATGATTAGATCAACGACTTGGAACAGATCACCATGCCTGGAGCACCGAAGAAGATACATAACGATTCCTTGCTCGTCATGCTATATCACAAATAAATTAGCTATTAATATATCGACCCGAATTACACGCATGAAAGACGAGCTTTAGTTATTCTCGAAAGATCCCCTCTAAGGAAGGAACTGCCGCGAGGTATGCAGAATTGCGAGATCGTTTGGTTCATTCTTTCAGACGTGGTCAATGATGTTGGCGGATTGGCTCTCAACAAAGGACGAGAAACGACCTTCTCAATATCAGGTTCAATCGTTTTTCCAATCCGCGGTGGTCCCTGGGAAAGTTTTCCATTGCACTTCGATTCAGACCCTCGCTGCCTCCAAAGTGGAAGGAGCTGTTGAGTTCGCCGATTGGGCTAGACCCGATGCGCTCAGGGTCCTCCTTCCGACGTGTTCTTGCTCACTCCAAGACTTTCGAAGTCAATGGGGATGAAGCTTTACCTCAGTCTCCCACCACTCCTAAGTAACCCAGCCCCTATTCTTACCAATTCCCTATGAAGTTCCTATCTTTCGCCTGGGTATTCCAACCAATCTTCTGGATCACTCATTGGAGTTCTCGACGCCGATATCCCGCAAGAAAAGATGAAAGATCACAATGGTAGTAGCAGTTGTTTTGTGGGCTGCCGTTCGCATACCACAGAGGGACCAACCCAACCCGACACTCTAGATCCCGAAATTATTTCTTATTTCCTCGCACCGCGAACCTCCAACAACCAGGATAGCGAAACTGTTTCCGCTCCTCATCAGGACGGCAATACGCAAGACAACGAAACTGTTTCCACTTTTCGCCGAAAACGAGTTGGACGACATTTCAGAAACCGGTCAAGCGAAAAGTCGCCGAAGTCTCCGAATTCTGCAAAGTCGGGAGACTCGAGACAAAGTAAGATCAGCAAGCGTCGCTCCATCGATTCTTCACTATCAGCTTCGAGCAGATACCCGCGCATAACGGATTGGAGCGCAGGGGTGAGTGCTACGAGTCCGTCCTCGTTCGGTCCCCCTCAACGCAATCCAGTTGATCCTCCTCGGCCCCCAAAGCCGGGTTATGAATGGGTTTGGTTTCCAGAAGGATACTGGGCTGAGCGAGAGATACGCGGATTCATGCCACCGAGCCATGTGACGAAGCAGAAATGGTGGAACAGATCCGTTAGCCAGAATAGCCAGATAATCCAGAAGAGTCAGAGCATACCAAAGGCTGCAAACGAGGACAACGTGAACGACAACAAAATTCCTTCATCTTTCATCCCACAGATCAAGATTGGCAGCGTATCGTTAAAGTCCATAACCCTGACTTCTCGGCGAACTTCTCGGCATACTAGTGGCGATTTCCAGAAGAGCAGCAATCTTTGGCGTTTCAGTTTCAGCAAGCTAGGAAATCAAGAGGAGGCTACCGAATCCACCCAGCAGCGAGAGGGGCTATACCGCCGGACAAAACGGAATATTGAAGCACGATTCCGCAAAATGGTAAGAGCCTGGCCCATCTAGGCATGGCACAGCTGACACCCAAAGTCTGTAGACAGGTTATCCATGAGATCACTCGAAGGTCCTGGCACATTGGCCTCACGCACAACGATTCTTCTCCACGGAGCAAGCAACTATTTCGATCTCACGCAACGTCGATCGAATCGCCATGCGGAAATATCACCAAGCCATTCCTTAGGCAGCAGATCTCGTCCACGATTAGGAATTGCTCCCTGGCACCGCAGACACTCACATGATTCCGTACTTTCTGTTTCGAGCTCTGTGCGCAGCTTGTTGCTAGGCAAGACACCTACCGCAACGCCAACACCTGAAAAGCATTATGCAGGCCCCGATGGAAAGACTTACCCCACAGGTATTTTAGCTGTGCAAATGTTGAAGAATATCAAGCTCATCTCTTTATCTCAGTTCAGTTGGCTAGCGATGACCCACACGAACCAACTTTTCTTCCATCTGTAAGTACCTTTACTCCAAGGCGCCGGAACTGAGAGCACTGGCACAAGAGAGAAATTAGAAACACTTTGTCTTTGCGAGCATGTTTGCATGGGACGATGAAAGAAACTCGGCACAGCCTAACATATGCGGAACATCAAAGCTTGGGATGGGAAGTCAGATCTCGGCAGCTGGATTGAGCTTTGCAAAACTATGAAAACCTTAAGCCAGATTGCATCTCGCAGCGACTAACTGTATTGATTTAGGAAGCAAGACGAGTCAACACACCTCCCTTATGTCCTGGCACCCCGGACGTCCAGCCTCGAGGGTTTTTCTTTGATGTGAACGCACCGGACGATATGGGGCCCCCAGTACATTCGCCACATACAAGCGCAGAGCTTGGCGGTCCAGCGAGGAGTTCACCTCCGCCCTCCCGACAATGGTGGGAGGGTGATGCTCAGCATGCCAACACAGGGAATAAATCAACCCATTCACCCGCCAGAAGCCCGCCTTCTGATCTGATTTCCTCAACGATGTTTGAACTAAATCTGCCAGAGCACTTGCCGAGCAGCCCGCTATGTCCAAAAAGTCCAAAACATCAGAGTGGAGGAACAGGCGTCTGCTTGTATCACGGACGGAGGAAAAGTGTTGGGTTGAAGCACCTGAGGAGAGTAAGCACCGCGAAGGAGGAGAGTTCTGCAATGGCTACTGAACGTTGAATTGTGGATACAACGCATCCCACATGACGTTAAGAATGCGATTCAGAATCGAGTTGAAGCTTGAAGCTCGTCGGACGTTGAATATTTAACACGTGATAAGGCGACTCTAGCTGCAAAACAAGGTTGAGCCGGCCACCGTATTCTTTTCATCTTCTCAGCCTTCCTGTGACCATCAATCTCTCCTCTCCAGGACCACTCTCGCACTCGCAACAACAAAATGGCAACCTCAGAGCAAGATCCGCTCTTACTCTTACGAAATTCAATTGCATTAGACACTCCTTGCATCCCAACGACGACCGAAGATGCCTCTGCGGCGTCGTCTGTTGACCTCAGCCTAGCCACCGCAACCTTCCTTCAATTCCCCTCCGCCTCAGTCTCCATCCCACTCACCACACCTACGCGCTTCATCTCCTCCAACAAGCCCGTTGACCTCCGCAGCATCTACTTTGCTTGGCTGAAGCGCGAGACCGCCATCCCAGAATACAATGCCTCGGCGCTCTCCCTCAACGCGGAGCTCGCAGCAGAAGATGGTGCAGGAGGAGAAGTCCAGAATCTCGCTTTCGTAGAGCGATTGGATCTCATTACATGGCTCGAAGGTGCATCTGAGGAGTCAGAGTACATCAAGCCGTTGGCGGGCGATGTGTCGAGTGCAGCAGCGAGTGCGCAGGTTGCGGCTGGTGTTAAGGGGGGCCTTGTGCCGGTTACGAGTGTTGGGGGAAGGCAAGGAAAGAGTATTGACCCCAGGCTGGCGGAGATCTATAATGGAGAGAGGAGGATGGGGGATAGGAATAGTGTGTTGAGGGGCATCAAGCCTACGGTACATCACTTCCCCTTCATGTTATTTAAGACGAGATGATCTCTGACATATAATGCAGGACTTTTCACATGTAAGAAAGCTAGCAGCACCATTCAATACCCGCAAAGCTGCCCACACAGCAGCCGCAAACGCAGCAAGCACCGCGCCTCTCTCCCACAACCCCAAAGCTCCCGTTCGCCGCCCCGACCCCATCATCCTGCTCTCGCCCTCGGCTTCCTCGCTCCTTCGCATGTCAAACATCAAGTCCTTCCTCGAGAGCGGGATCTACATACCGCCCGAATCCTCGACTTCAACATCCAGCTCTTCGGCGTCGATTCTGCACATCGCGCGCCTCTTGCCTTCGATAGACACCACGCGGCCGATTCGATTCATTATTGTCGATACGCCGGAGCAGTTTAAGCCCGAGTATTGGTCGCGGGTTGTTGCTGTGTTTACCACGGGTCAGGTCTGGCAGTTCAAGAGCTACAAGTGGCAGACGCCGCAGGAGCTGTTTAGACATACGCTGGGTGTGTATCTTGGGTGGAGGGGAGATCAGTTACCTGATATGGTAAAGGGATGGGGAAGGGGGGTGCTGAGCGCGCAAGTTGATAAATGGAGTGCTGGGGCGGGACCCGCGAGCAGATGGCGGGATCGGGAGGTCGTAGAGGGGATTTGGAAGGCGGTCGAGGAGAATATGAGGAATAGGGGGTGGAAGAGGGATTCTGGGCCTCTGGTTGTTTAAAGGAAGTGAGCTTCCGAATGGCGTTTGGTGTTTCTGGGATGGACAAGGTGATGATCCGGATGGAAGGATCCAGGGAGAAAGGTCCAGAGAATATTATCCAGTCAAGCCCATTATTTCAGAATTTGTTTCCTAGACTGAAAGTACGATGTTTCAATACCCAAAGCGATGAGGCGGATATTGGGTTTGCAGGCCCGACAGACCTATAGACAACGATTCCGCAACCTCAAACAGTGATATTCTTCCTTTTCTCTGACTCGGATGATGTACCCTTGAAGATCGAAATCGAATTCTGTCCGTCAATATGTCAATCAGTGATTGAAGCTTCCATCCGAACCCCTCCACGTCACTGTCACTGTCACCTTTACCTTTCGCGCGCCAATCACAACTAGCTCCTCAAAAGAAAAGCCGTAGCCGTAGATCCCCCAAAGGGCAAATGCCCATGTTTCACTCGCCACGTGGAAAGCACGGAATTTTCCAGCCTGCTGGATCTTGAGCTCTCTCCATTCTGGATTTAGACATCCTTCCCCAAGCAAAGGGCGGTCAAAGCGTGGCCAGGTCTAGATCCCCAGAGGGCTGAACAGTGAGGTGTCCCGAGCACGGAGTTGCGGCGGGCGTGGTCTGATGGGGGAGTGAGTGGCGGTGCCTGACTCAAGTTACTGTAGACGTCGTCATTGTTTGCGGCTCTGACCCTGGGGAAGCGGATAAGGGACGTCGAAGCTGTGGCGGGTGAAGTTGGAGGGGAAGAGAGGGGTGGAGGAAGGCTGAAGCTTTGGCGTTTGTTGTGGCGTGTGGACATTTCTGCATCGCGAGTTTCTGAGTCGGGTAGATTAGGGCTCGGGCGGATCTATTTCCGAGAGTGTGTGCATTTGGAGGAAGTTGGTGATTAGTGATCGGAAGGTGGTTTGAGGAGCGATTTGAGAGCCAGGAAAGTTGGGATGTTGGTTGGTTTGGAAGTATTTGCGGGAAGCCACTGTGTGGGAGATGTTGAAGCAAGCTTTGTGCTCGGACGAGTGTTTAAAGCACCGGGAAAGTCTCGCCTCCCTGGAAGTGCTTTTCCAGGGACCTGGGTCATGCTGGGAATAGGAAATAAGGATTCTATGGACGTATGTACAAAAACAGCTTTGGGGAAAGTTAATCGGAGATCTGAAGCTTGAGAGATGTCTTGGCTTCCGTGGCCCATGCTGAAATGCCCCAGTCCGCGATATGCATAAAAATAGAGCCAACGGGATAGAAGTCTAGAAGTGTTGCTTTGATACCTTCTGAACGGAAGATTAGTGGACATTGGGTGTTTCCCAGATCCTTCTTTTGATGGTCGAACGGTATAGCAGCATTGTGCCCATGGTAATTGGACTTTAAACGACGACGGAAACAATGGAGACCTTGGCAAATCTTTCTGGCTTCGCCCTTGGAAATGCTTGGTAATCTTTGATGCCGATAGCTGTCTGGACACTCGAACAGAGGGTTCCGTCCACCGCTCATTTTTGAAAACTTACTCCAGTCAAGCACCGACATTGGCCCAAAAAAGAGTTTGCCGAAGCTGCCGCGTCTGCAGTTTTCAACTTGCCGATGTTCTAGAAGGCCTTTAAGCCACAACACCTGTCAGGTTGAAGCCATAGTGTTTGAGCCGTGCAATGCGTCCCGACACCGTCCTCTCGGCATACTGGGCATAATGAGAATGATGGACTCTTCCGAGCTGTTGAAAGCGACTGGAGCCTGTGCGTTCATGGCTTCCCCACGGCATGTGGCGTGCACTCAAAACCCGAGGGTAGTCCGAAACGGCTTTCTGCATGGACTCGGGACGCTGAAATTGACGACCTGCATAATTGGCCCGCGTCGAGATGCTTCCTCCCCGAGTCTGCGAGTTCACGAAGGATGGAGCACCTTCCCATCATGGAGAGTTCGATGTTGACAAGTTACGGCAAAAATAACCATGCGAACAAGGATTCACGTCATAGTGAACTTGCATGCGAACCACATAAAACTCGGCACCCTGCTTAGAGCTTCAACCCATGCGAATTCATTTGGCAGGACTCACCACAACGGTTCTACAGTAACATCAACAAACGCACGTCACGAACAAACACACTAGATATTCGAGGCTTCTTGCCGGCATGATCCCGGTGGCCCTTGACCATCACGGATGACCTTCCAGTGCAGATTTTTGTCCGCTGCTGTATTCTCAAGCAGCGGGGCTGCTTTGGCACCTCGCAGCTCAGCTCCAAAGGTAGCCTCTCTTCCCCAAACTCTCGGATACCGAGGGCCTTCCTAGCACGGCCACGCCAGCCGGGATGGGCACTACCGGTTATGATTTTCCAAAACGCTTTCCCAGAGTAGTAGCACAAACGTCTGTCATCTGCAATTGCCGCGGAGTCAAGACTGCTTGCCCCGAAAACAGCTATCATATGCACATACGGTAGAAAAACGTCTCTTCCCATCCCCCAAACAGCCATTGATGCATGACGGTACGGGAAAGGCATCTCGCCTGCTGTTCTCTCTCTTTGCTTCTAATGTTGCACAAGGTAAGAAGTCTCCTGTGAGAATCCGTCCGCCACTCCTCACTGACCTCGTGGCAACCAAGTCCAAACCAGTGGCCAGCCTGCGGAGCGTAACGGTGCACCGCTGGCCGCTGTGTGACTGTGGCCTCGTGGCTCTTGCTCCTCGCTCCCGTGGACCGAACCGAGCAAGATAATCGGGGAGATCATGCAGCGATCCGTGGAAGTTCCAGCAGTTCGGATGGAGCAGGTTTTGGCGGAGAGGGGGGAAACTGGAGAACGTGGTGTTGTGCTACAACACAGAACCATGATGGCTTGAGGGATTTTTGAAGGCGGGAGAGTGCAAACGGGTGGTTTTAGGACGTGCAGATACGAAGTATGAGATTGAAGTCATTACATGTGACTCTGTGAGGTTCTTCGGCACGGCTGGTGACACAGAGCACAAAGGAGGAAAGTCATCCAGAGTCCAGACGCCACGATGTTTAACAGGAAGCTACGTTGCATCCATTATTGATCTCAAGTTTTCAACTCCCGAGACATTTTAAACGATATCCGCAATTCTCGGACCACTTCTGCTTTCTCCAAGCGGAACATCGGCCAGACTCCCCGACAGGGTTCCACCAATACTTAATTGTAAGAGAAGCAAGGAAAAATGTAACCTGGTTCCCGGGAACACGTGGGCTATGGTCATGGTGTTCGGAGTAATTATTGATAGTGGAGCTTGGTACTGTTACGCGTGGCGTTGAAGCAGTGGGGGCCAACGGAGAAAGGGGCTCGCCCGAGACATTCTGGAAAACTTTTCGAAGTCATGCCAAGCCCGGAAAGTGAAATTGGGAAAGGACCCTAGTCGACGAGGCTTGACCATCTCCGAATCTCGAGTTGCTTCTATATTTATTCTGCGGAGATTATTTGGCGCACAAATAATAGTCGGGCTATTAACCTTGGCTCAGAAGGGTTCTTGCTCGTGTGACGGTGGTGATGTCTCAACAAGGCTGCACTCCCTTCAAGCGCGCGGCGATCTTTTAGATGCCGGAGATTATTGTTGAGCGAGTTGAAATGCTTCATTGCGATTTGCGCGTGTGCATGCAAGGTTTGGATGTTCGAGAAGGCCCGGAGAAGGCTCGTGGAAGATGCGTGGTGGGCTCTGGAACGAGTGGGACCGAAAGTGGCAGGGGGCGCTGTGTTTCAATGGGCCAGAAGGGTGTCCGACCTTGTGGCATGTTGTGGCTGGGAACCTGCGCGGACGTTTGAGACTGTGTTGCCAATTTGCCGTTGCCGTTGCCGTTGCCATCGCATCGGAAGACTCACGACTGGCGGCGAGAGCTGCCATAAAAGGGCATTTGAAGACTGATCTACCTGTACTACATGTCTATAAGCCACGATCTCTGGGCAGTGAGCATTAGCTGCTATCGGCCCCGAGGCATGAATTGGGGGCTATGCAGAGGAGACTGACGTTTCAGCATCCTTGGAAGCTTGGAAGCTTGGAAGTCACGAGAGGGTGTCTGGATAAAGGGGCTCGCTTCCTGTTCGGGTTCCTCGCGTCGTGGCATGGTTGCCGATCCGGTTCAGGTGAAAGTCAAGTCACGCCGTCGTATGATGGATGAGATTGACTGGGATTGACCTGACCTGACTTGACTTGACTTGGCAGGACATATCAGACGAGTTTGCTGCCGCGGAAAATGCTCTTCACCAACCAGGTACAGTGTCCGTCAGGTACCTGGAGGCCAGGCACCGGAGGCTGCGAGTCGAAGAGGGACTCTGTATTACTGGAGGACACGTGGATGCCAACAGCAAGGGCTGGGCAAGCTGTTTCCCAACTCGAGGTCGAGTCACCGACTCACCGTGGCTGGTGAAGCGATGCTGACGAACTGCTGATGGTGATCAACGTTTCTGCACTGCGAGTCTGCGAGCAAGTACCGAGCTGCCCCCTATGTTTGCCAAGCCCGTCGTGATCTCCAGCAGGCGTCCCCAAGCCGGAGTGGGCATTAGTAAGGCTAATATTACAGTCTGCCCCTGGTGCCCCGGCATGTCACCGCACCATCCATGGCGCGTGGCTTTTTCCTGCACGAGCAAGCTCGCCGAGCGCAGTGCTGACTGGCTGAATGATCCCTGCAGCACATGGCATCTCACAACGTGGCCGCCGTCAGGAAAACGAGGCTGGGCGTCTTCAATGCGCCGCGCCGCTTTTACCAGCCGCTGGATGAGGGGTTCTGGTGGTTGATGTTGGATTTGGTGTTGGCTTTGGATTTGGACTTGGTGTTGGTGTTGGCGATGGCTGCGATTGTGGTCCTGGCCCTCTTGGCCGTTGTCGAACCAGATCTCGGTCCAAAGTTCTGGCACCTCGGTGGCGCCTTTGCGCATTTGAGCCTATTTGCAGGACAAACTCTAAACCTAATATCAGAAAGAGGCAGGAGTGAGCATACAGTAATATCAGAGACTGAGAATATGATCTGGTACTGGCAGTAGAATGCTGAGAGACCAACACAAGCCCTTACCTTAGCCCTAATTATAGCTCGTGTTAGTCCTTCCTCCCAGCCACACCGTCGCGATCGTGCAGAGCAGAGGCGGGGCTGTCGCCATTCCTATCACATCATATCCACTCTGCTATTACTAAAGTACAGCATCGAGGGCCGAGCGTGTGCCGACGACTGGATGCGAGTCTGTGACTTCATGTACGTGCCCACAGTGGTTGACCGCCGTTGCTGGCAGATGTCAGTCGATCCGCCGGGTTCCGAGGAGATCAATGACAGAAACGTGAAGAGTGGTGAGGTGTGGGGAGGGTTCGGGAACGAAATCCCTCCTTGTGCGCAGAATTTGTGCCCGTTGGAGGTTGCAAAGTTTCGATTGTGCAGAAGTGACGTCGACCAGCAGTTCGACAGGTAGTTCTCTTGTGTCGTACAGTAGTACTTAGCTCCGTAGTACACAGCTGGCCCTTACCCCACTACTGCAAAAGACCCTCGACATTTCGGATGAGCTCCAGCAGACACACCACAGGAAATGCTGCGTCCTCTCGCCTGGAGGCATTGCCGCCCAGAGTTCCAAACGCAGCCTGCCTACCTGTCTGCAGCTTGCCTGCATTGTGCCTGTCTGAAGGCACATGGAAAGCTTACCTCTAGCCAAATCCACGCTAGCTTCGAGAGCTCCTGAGTGCTCGAGCACCGCGTCTCTCAACTGGGCAGTGGCCTGGTGTGACTGTGATCATCGTCTGAACCGAGAGCCGAAATATATCTCTCGACCTCATTTTCCACTTCTGTCCTTTCCCTCCTGCGAACGAGGGTAACGTTGAGCTGGACGAACAATTGTTCTCCAACACTCACTGCCTCACTGCAATTCGCTCCACCGCAAAATCGCTGCGAGGATCGTCGCTCAGATCTACCCGCGACTTTGCTAGGGCGGCTCCGTTCACAGGGACCGGCGAGGCTGCGAAACACTCGCTGTCAAAGAACAAGGATAGCAAGACAACAGCGACTCCAACGCTCCGGCCATATCGATCTTCGTGCCAGTCAAGCCATCTTCTGGAACGTCGGGAATAAGCTCAGACTAGGTGCGTTGTAGGACATTCATGCTTTCCGCCTCTGTTGCCCCAGCCTTGCGTCGCCTTCTAGAAGAGCGTTGGAAGGACGAGATCGACACTCTGCAACATCTCCAACAACCTGGGAGAGGCGGTGGCTTACCAACTTCGGGTTTCAATTTCAACGCTGAGCTTGACGGCATCGTGTGAGAACTCTCCACGTCCTTGGACGCTTGCATATCCAAGGCGTCCGGTACGACAGGAGAGCTACAGGAGCTACAGCAAGTCTGGGACTCGCTTTTGCTGACAGATACATCCCTACAGACGCACAAATCCTTCACGACGGTACCGCAGCTGGGGCCTGGGTCTCGATATTGGCCGCAAAGCATCAGCCGTTCGTTTCAGTTTCGGCTTGACCAGAGACGACGGCGAGCTGCAGAGCCCCAATTGATTCGTGTGAGAGATTGAGTAAGTCGTTGAGGATCTCCTTAAAAGTTCTCCTATCAATCTTGTACGGGTTCAAGGACCAGGTGCCCGCTGCCCATCCGCAGAGTGGAATTTCACGGCGAACAGCAACAGGTGTCTTTGACGGGAGTCTGCAGCTGGCGTCGAGTGTTTTGGGGCAAAACATCGTCCAGCATCAAGCTTAGAAAAGTCGGCGGAAGCCACTGCAGTCTGCAACGGAGAATCTCCTTCTCCCACGGACGGAAAGAAAGAAAGAAAGAAAGAAAGGCTGAGCTTGGCCGCGGCAGCCAGCGCGGCAGAGGACATGTGATACGACGGAATGGAGATCGAAATTGCGAAGATTCTGACTGAGACAAAACAGAAGACCAGAAGAGCTCGCTCAGGTACCTGTATCGTCAATTCAGACGTTCTGTGCCGGGGGCGTGACAGCGATCTGCGACACACCAAACAACCACCATCCGGCATCTGTCCAAGCCGCCCCTCTGTCTCCACGTGTGTCCGGTATGTGCCCCTTAGGCCTGAATTGCGCGCATCTCGCCTGACCCAGCGCGCAGGTGAATGGCCGGGCAGTCCCAAACGCGGCGGCCTACCAAGGACGGAGTATAATCTCGAAAGCTTCGAAGGAGGGAGTTTCAGGGTCGGGGGGGGCAGCGTGAGCAGGGCGCTCTGCGGTGGATGTGTCTCACAGTCTCGCTCACTTGCACCAGCATCTTCCCAGGCACTGGCCAGTCCGGCTCGCTCGCTCGCTCGCTCACTCACAGGCGGCACTCCAGTGTGCAGCAGCGACTTCGTGCAGTGATTCTAGTACTAGTAGTACCAGTAGTACCAGTACAGTACCAGTACATGTAAGTACCGTCCCGTCCTGTAGCACCTCCGCCGGCTCCGCTGGAGCAGCGTTGCTTTTCTGGGCAGTGGGCAGTGGGCAGTGGGCAGCGCCCCAGCAGCGGCGTCGAAGGCTTCGTTGTTCTACAGTATTGGCGTGTTCTGCAGGCTGCAGGCCGCACAGGGGGGCAGCGAGCCCGATTTCTGCAGGCGGGTCGACACATCCTTGTTGCCACGCAGCCGATCTGTCCCTCAGGCGATTTGGCCACGAGCGCGGAAGCTAGCAGCCATCGGTGGGAAGAGGCGAGGTGCGACGCTCCCTGCTCCCTGCTGCGTGCTGCTGCGTGCTGCTGCTTGTTGCTGCTTGCTGCTTGCTCTGCTCCGCTCCACTTCGCTCTCCGTGCGGTCTTCTGACGACGGACAGCAGCGCAGCGCAGCGCAGAGCAGAGCAACGCCACGGCCCACGAACCACACCGCGCCCGAGGAGCTGCCGGCAGGGACAGGCCAGTCAGGGCTCCGAATCGCCCCAGCGATCCCGAGGCCAAACAGCAGTTCGAAGGTTCCTGCCTGCAAGTCTCATTGCTCGCCGCACCCCAAACTTGGCCCACACCACGAGCCGGGGTGGCGCCTTTCCTGTGCAGGCCTCCTGTGCTCCTCCGTACCAGACCGCACCGCACCGCACCGCGCCTGCACTTCTCTGACCTCGACTGACGACTGACTACTGTGGCCCCCCCCCCCCCCTTCCCCCCCCGCCCTTCCTCATCGGCTCCTGCTCTAGTCTCATCTCTGACTAACTCGGCCTTGACCAGGATTCTGATTAGGCCTTGTCGTTAAACATCCCCCCAGCAGCCCCCAGCCTTAGATGGCTCTTTCTCAACCCTCGTCTTCATCCTCTCACCCCCATCTTCCTCAAGTATCTGTCGACCGCCTAGATCACCACCTCTCCCTCCAGACTGCCTCGCCTGCTCCTGCTCTCCAGGACAACAACACTGTCGTTCAATCCTCCCCAATCCTTGCGGACGCCTCTTCACCCGGCCGCACCCTCGACGACGTCTCGAACCGCCAGATCAACAAGTTAAGGCACCACCATCAGTCCACACTTTCTACCAGCTCGTCGAAACAGAATCGAGGTACCATTTACACATTGGCTGCATTGGCCCGCGACAAAACAACAAACGCAATTGCCAGCCTCTCCGAGCCTTCGGTACGCTCGCGGCAGTCAAGTGGCAGTTTGTACCGCACCGCCCAGAGCTCCCCCACCTCTGCTTCGAACAACAGCAGCAGCCTTCCCAGATCGGCAGACTCGCATACGAGTACCCAAGATTATACAAGCCCCCACCATAGCAGCAATACCTCGTCGTCCACCCATACGAGATCGGCAACCAGGCACTCTTCAGCTGCTCGCCATTCGCTGCTTGAGACGGACCCTCCTTCTCAGGCGTATTCGAACACTGCCGCCGATACGCCTGCCCCCATAAAGTTAACCCGATCTGAACACGGCAACAAGATGCATCAAACATCTTCGCGCTTATTGCGCATGACCAGCGATGACAGACCCTTCACAAGAGTAAGATAAAAGCGGACATTCTGCCAAGGTTCAAGAGAGCCTTTGAGCTAACCTTACCAAAGGATTTCAAGGATCTATTTGCGACGTTGGTTGTGAGCTTACCTTTAGCACCCCACCGTGTCCGATTGAGTCGGGTCGACCATTCATTCTTGTCAGAGGAAGCCATAAACAACTTAGGATCACTCAAGTTCTCCCAATCAAACCGAATGCCAGATCCCAAAGACCCCTCGCGGATAGTAACCACGACGACGACAACCACGTTCTCGATGGCGCGGGAAATGGCTCGATCCGTGTGCCAGCGTTTCTTAGATGCAAGATTCGTCGAATCTGCGGACGGAAAGCAGGCTAAGGAGTTCACAATGAAAGGCTCCGTCTGGCAGCTGACACCGAAGGGCATTCACGTCTTAGAGAGATTTTGTGCGAAGAACGGTATTCAGCAGAAGCATGTCACTGAACTCGTCAACTCTCCTAGGAATACAATGCAGCTAGTGATTCTTGAACGAGACTCTGCTACAGATAAGCTGTCTTCTGACCGTAGTACCGTCGAGGTCATTTTCCGCCGATTCATTGGCCAAAATGGCCCTAACATCAAAAGCAGCACCAGCTCTGCCGATTCTGATTCACTTAGTGAATACAAGGACGGAATAGCCGGTGTTAGAATGGCTAATGAACGCAAGATTGGCTCTCCGCCCCGTGCTGTGTACCAAACCTTCACCGGGAAAGCCGCTACGGATTGGTTGATGGATTGTTGTACAACAGTCGATCGAAGAGAGACAAGCGAGATCGCAACCTTATTTCTGGAGCACGAATTGATCTGGTGTGTGCAGCAGGACAGGACTTACCTTGCCCAGTTCTCGCAACAGGACAAGGATAAAGCAGTTATCTTTCAGCCCACGAAGAACGGTATCTACCAGATGACACAGAAGGGCAAGGATGTCGTGAACATGGTCAACAAGGAGCGAACATCCGAGAGTGAAGGCTCAAGTGTCATTGCACGAGCTGGTGTTTCTCGAGACTCAAATACCCAGAAGCTGGACAAGATCTTGAATGATGCCGCTCTTCGATTGCTCTTCCGAGAAAATTTGCGAGACACACATTGCGAGGAGAATCTGTCCTTCTATCTGGATGTCGATGAATTTCTCAAGTCGTGCAAGATCGCAATCAAAGCTAATTCGCCGTCAAGAAGTGGAAAGAGTTCAAGTAGCGGGAGCCTCGATTCTGTGAAAGAGACCATGGCTTCTGCGTATGGCATCTATAACGCGTTTCTCGCCCCGGGCTCACCTTGCGAACTCAACATCGACCATCTTTTGCGAAATCAGCTTGCGACAAGAATGACTAAGGCCGTCGGGCAGGATGGTGCGATGATTGACAGTCTCAAGGAAGTCACCAAGCTTTTCGAGGAGGCCCAAATATCCGTTTTCAAGCTCATGGCGAGTGTGAGTATCCCTCGCCTCTCAGCTTTCTCCCATACTAATTCTCTTCCCAGGACTCTGTTCCCAAGTTCATGAAGAGTTCCAAATATGAACAAACACTCAAGAACTACGATTTCGATTCCATCGCTCCTCGCTACAACAACGTCAACCTCCCCGAACGCAGCATGAGCCGATCCAACCGATGAATTTGATTCGACTTTTCTTCACACACCTAAAAGTTTTCCCGGACCCTCCGAGTACGCATATATATACCCGTTACTGAGACTTCGGAATTGTCGGTTTCACACAAGACCACAAGCCAAGTTTTGCTGTTTTAGCGATTGCATAGATTCCCAGTTATCCTTTGGACATCGGGCGCCCTCGAATTCGTCAATAACAGCTTGGGATATCCCCTTGAGAGGGAATAGATACACCATTGGCATTTGACGATTCGTTGGGATATCCGAACCTGTTTGTTACCACGCATTTTAGGTGTCGTGGCTTTTGAAGACGCTTTTGAGAACTTGATTATTTAGATAAAGATCCCCCATCTGATTGTGGAGGGTGTGAGGGCCCAAGGGAGAAGGAAGCTAGTCCTTAATAAGATCGGAAAGGAAAGAAAGCAAAGGTCGAGGGCAAGAATGCTTCTTAGCAACATTAATAGCCTTCAGTGCCGAGGTCTGAGGAGGAGATCACGGTGTACTTCATCCCGGAAAGTAGCGGTGTGCCTAGAATCCACTGCAAAGGACAGACAAAATGAAAACCCGTGAAGCCCAGCCCCTGCGGCATTGTTGGGAAGATTCGAAAAGTTACAGCCACGGGCAGGAATGAGATCTCCAGCCTTGAGGCCGAGTGACCACGTTGAGACCGAGTTGTTGATGCGATCCAAAATGGATCGTCATTCCTCCAGCCAGCCCTTAATTTCTTTTTGTGTGTTGGTTTGTCAGAAACTCAGAACTCTTCCTCATCCACATTCCTCGCGCTGTAAACAACCATAAATACCAGTGTATTTTATGAAATTAAGCACACGCCAATTCGGGGAACGCCTCTGCGGATCTCCTACTCTAAATTCCTCGAGGAGGCTGTGATTGGATGTGAAGAAGTTGTGCTGAGCTCTAGAGCCTGGTGTCTGGCGTACTGAACTAGAGAGGTTCGGGCATCTCTGGGGGGAGTTTAGAGGTCGCGGAAGGTCCAGACATCAGTGATCCGGGCCCGAGTTGATTTCATTCCCTTTAAGATGTCCGTTCCTCCTCTCCAGCCCTCTCTTCTTTCCATTTTTCCCTATCCATTTTTACATTGCACCAAGTCGCTCTTTCTGTTGCACCGTTCAGTCATCTCAACCTCCCACACTCGTTAATCTTTTAATTTCATAATTCAACATGAAGTACGGCCTTGCACTCCTGGCTGCGGCCACTGGTGCTCTTGCTGCCTCGAATGGAACTTCGAATGGAACTGTTGCGTACACCACGATGGTTGTCACGGCCTTGACCACGTTCTGCCCGTACGCTACTGAGCTCACTCAAAACGGGATAACGTACACCGTCACCGAGGCGACTACACTGACTATCACGGATTGCCCATGCACTGTCACTCGCGTTCGTTTCCATCTTCTCATGCCTCAAGTTTCTCATCTTCCTTTGAAGAGTACTAACACAATCGAAAGCCAATCCACACTCCTTCAACAGTCCTCTACACCTCTTGCCCACCGGGCGCGGAGACCCCCCCAGCAAAAGCTCCCCCAGCAAAAGCTCCCCCAGCAAACGCTCCCCCAGCAAACGCTCCCCCAGCATGTGCTCCTCCAGGATGTGCTCCTCCGGCAAACGCTCCCCCGGCAAACGCTCCCCCGGCAAACGCCCCCCCAGCAAACGCTCCCCCAGCATGTGCTCCTCCAGGATGTGCTCCTCCGGCAAACGCTCCCCCGGCAAACGCTCCCCCGGCAAACGCCCCCCCGGCAAACGCTCCTCCAGCATGTGCTCCTCCAGGATGTGCTCCTCCAGCAAACGCTCCCCCGGCAAACGCCCCCCCAGCAAACGCTCCCCCAGCAAACGCTCCTCCAGCATGTGCTCCTCCAGGATGTGCTCCTCCAGCAAATGCTCCCCCAGCACCTATGCCAGCTAACCCACCTTACCCGAATCCATTGACCCCCTCTGAGGCTACGCCAGCAGTAAAACCAAACGGCGGCTTCGCAACTGGAACGGTCATCTATCCTACCCAGCCTGGCATGATCACTGGCGCTGCGCGTGCGAACAAGGTCGGCGGTATGCTTGTTGGTGCTGTGGCTGGTATTGCTGCGATGGCTTTGTAAACTTGGTGAAGTGAAGTGTGTGGATAGAGGTGGTGGAGGAGATGTGTTTAGCTTCCTTGGAAATTCCTCTCTTTGTTGGCGGTTGACGTTAATGGCTGACAGAGAACTGCGCGGGAGGGCAGCGGCAGAGTACCTTAACTTCGCTGTACACAGCTTTAGGGACACTCGTCTAGGCTGGCTCGCTTTTGATGCTTGGATCGGGAATTGATAGGGAATGGCCCTTTCTAATAAAAGATAATTTTCGTCCAAGTGATGTTTGTGAATGTCTTTAGAGCTTAGGACGGGAATTGGTAATTTCAAAATTCAAAATTTTATTCCCCTGCTGTGATCTGAATGTCTAGAAATCGTCTGAAGCTCACAAGCTACTGGTCTCATCTCAATATTCACTAATTTATGCATGACCCAGTCTCGTCCAATGATGTTGCCTTTTAAACGGCCGAGAGTGAGGTTGAGATTTAATTTGCATCACTTTTACAAATTCGTCTCTAACAGCACAATCGACACCAGACGAAAGCAAAGACTTCCATCACATCCTTTGCATTGCACTTGTTGCTATTCGTGGCTTCCGACGATCTGCCGACGCTATGCCGGCATCCGCTTTTGGCTTCGACAGCCTCGTGGGCACGGACCCTCTGTTTGTATTTGACGATGAGGCGGAACTCTCCGGGCTCAACTACAACCAACCTCCTACTACAACCATTGTACCAACTCTAGAAGGCACAATGGCGCCCGCACAAGAAGAGCCTCCGAAGAAGGAAGAGGCCGCCGCAAAGTCAGCAAAGGAAGAAAACGATGACCCATTGGACGACTTGTCCGACGCTTTCCAGCTCCTCAACCATGGCCACAGAGATATGATCGCAACAACCGCTTTCAACTACTACGGCGATCGCTTTGCAACTGGCTCCGTCGACGGCAAGATCAAAGTCTACAATAAGAATAATGCCGGTAATTGGGTTCTCTGCGATACATGGGGAGCTCACAATGCCGAAGTCTACCAAGTACACTCCCGCCCCACCATCCACATTCGAGATTACAGCTAACGAAGATACAGATCCAATGGCTCCACCCCCAATTGCACCCCAACCTCATCGCGTCCGTGGGCGCCGATGGCCGCTTCAGACTCTGGGTCGAAGACCCAACCATCGCGCCCAACAAAGGCCGACGCTTCAACTCGCATTCCAACAAGCCGGTCTGGGAATTGCGCGCCCCGCCGCGAGCCCCCTTCCTCTCCTTCTCCATGACCTTCGACACCGAGACCCGGCACACGTACCTCGCGGTCATCAACCGCACCGCCCAGCTCACCGTCTACGAGAACGACCAGCCGGAGAACCTCGAGAACTGGAACGAGATGGACAAGGTCAATGTATGTGATAAGCCGGCGCGTGGAGAAGAGGTGAGCTTCAAGGTCATGTTTGATCCGAATCTCGAGCCGTGCTACAACGCTCTCCGTTTGGGGGTTCCACGGGATTCATTGGCGGTGGTGGTGGCGAGCATGAACCGTGCTAGTCTGTGGCGCACGAAGGAGATCTCTCACAGCGTCACGCTCGGCTCGTCGACTTCGAAGGAGTTTTATCTGGCGTGCAGGTTTGATGGGCATAGGACCTTGGTGAGGGACATTGCGTGGGCGCCGGGTAATATTAGAGGGTATGATATTGTGGCTACGGCGTGCAAGGATGGGTTTGTTCGGGTCTTTAAGGTTGAGACGCCGGGAAAGGCGGGCGAGGAACCGCGGAGTAAGGATTATGCGAAGCTTCCGGAAAAGGTTGTGGTTCCGCAGTCGTCGGCTGAAAATGGTGGGAGAAATACGCCATCTGGTATTGGAGCTGGACTGGCGAATGCCAGACCGGGACCAAGTGGCTCGATGGCACCAGAGAATCAGGGCAAGGAGGGAGAGGTGCTTCATGTTGCGACTGAGGTCTCGAAGATGGCTGCGAATAGGGTTCCGTGGACCGTCGGCTTTGATCATGATGGTCAGGTATTGGGCTCAACTGGTGATGATGGAAAGCTCATTTTGTGGAGACGAGAACCCAGTGGGGTATGGAGCAAGTCGTCGGAGTTGGCAATGGCAATGTCTGTTGCGTCCTAACTATGGGACGAACTTTGACATGTGGAGTCTCTTTTCGTCCTATTTCCCCAGGTGTTTTCGGGGTTTACTTACAGCATGGAAATGGCGTTCATAGGTCTACTTGCAGGATAGAGACATCAAGAGCGATAGAGCTCTCACTAGATACCCGATACACGCACAACACAGATGATGATTTCATGAGACGAGATTAGCCATTACTTTCGTATGACAGATACATTGAGTGCCATGAACACCACGCTATCCGTGCCAAAAGTGCCCATCCCACGCTTGCAGCCCAAACCGATCCCATCCCATCCCATCCCATCCCATTCCATCCCAAGCCATAAAGCATAAAGGCATAAACTTCATTCTACAACAGACTCTATCAACGAGTCAAAGATCAGCTCCCAATTTGGCATTTTCCATTGCAGCCACCGGGCATCCCACCAACCTGCATCCGCATCCGTTTTCCACTTTTCCTCCAAAACTTTTCTGATTTTCTCATCGCCGCCGAGGACATTGCCTTCCTTCTCCATCCACTGTCTCTCGGCCTCTTCTTTGGCTTTCTTGACTACCACCTCGTCGTCTTCGCATCGATAAAGGTCGCACTTCGAGCATTCAGTGCATCCTCTTCCGCCGTTTGGTCGGAAATGCTCGCAGAAGTGTCGGTAGCCTTCG
This sequence comes from Hyaloscypha sp. PMI_1271, assembly GCA_021399465.1. NCBI lineage: Eukaryota > Fungi > Ascomycota > Leotiomycetes > Helotiales > Hyaloscyphaceae > Hyaloscypha > Hyaloscypha sp. PMI_1271. The sequence continues at coordinate 255,582 of JAJTUS010000032.1, read as the reverse complement.
CCGTTCCCGATGTCTTTGCGGCAGACGTAGCACATCTGGTATCCACATACACAAGTGAGTTTGTTGCAGCCAGATGACTTGACGAATGAGGTGTTGCAGCGAGGGCAGGTTCGCTTGATCGCCAGAGACATTGCGAGTTCCACCTGGGTCCGGAGAGCCAGCAGAGAGGATTCGTGGCAGATGTGGATATCGTTCCAAGCCTTGGTGCAAGAGATGCAGGATGAACGTCTACACGTCTCACTCTGGCAGACAAATTTCAGACCAAGGCGTTTCCGGCGGAGGCGAATGACAGACATGTTGAAGTAGGCAACAGCAAAGTCGCCGAAGGTTTGCTGAGAGGAGAGCAGCAGGAAGAGGAATGAGAATATCAAGAACACCGGTAAAAGGAAGGGTATCATGCCAACGCCTAAAATCAAGATTACAAGGGTATATAGAGAAGAAGGTCCATTGCGTTTTAGTCGCCAAGATCGCTGGGATTCCGGAAGGTAGAGTTCATCTACTTCGGCATAGCTGCAGAAAGGGCAACGAATAAGTGGTAAGTTCGTTTTGAGGAGGCTGTCTTCGGCGAGACGTTCATCGAGTTTTCGAAGGATTTCATGCCCAGCTTTGTCTTCGTTGAACGCTTGACGGACGAGCTCTTGTGGGATGCAGCCTTGGCAATCATCTGACATTGCTGCAACGCAACGAAGTGTGCCACAATCGAGATCAATATTTCGTTGCCATCCTTGTCCAAACACTGCCTCGTTGACTGACCGTCTGACACACTGAAAGCAGATGAGATGTCCACCAGTATCACATGCTGATAATTCCTCAAATGTTACTGACGTAAAGCAACATTCACAATCGTGAAGTCCTTCATTTTTCTCAGCCTCGGCATTATTGAGCTCCAAGGCCAGTGTATGATCCTTCTCTTCCAGCTCAACAAGTCGGCGTTGTTGTATTGGTCGAATAAGGGAATCGAAGAGTTCCTTGTCCAGCTCCGGAGATCCGGTGGCCTTCAGGGTGGGAATTATGGAGCCTTGTCCTGCAGACTGCCAAATTACAAGAGGATGATGCTCAGCTTCGGACGAAGATATCGGCTTTCGACGTAAGAATATGGAGGACAGCGAAAACCGCCAGGACTTCGAGGATAGGGCAACAAGGGTCGGTCGTGCGAGAGTATAAGAGTGGTTGAACTCGGCCAGCACTGCATTGATCGTTGACTTCGACAGACCCTTGAACTCCTGATATGTGATAGCCTTGACAGCCTTCTTGTATGGCGCACTCCTGAACTTCTCCTCGGCCGGCACATTTCCCTGAGATCCGTGTAGTGTTTCTTTCTCTTGCTCCGGTTGGGCTGCCTCCTTCACGGCTACCCTGTAGCGCCCCCGAACCCACTTCATTTTGTGTTTCAATAAAGTCTCTGTCACTACTGCTAGTCTCGATTCCTCATCAAAGCTCGACAGCATCTCACGGAAAACGTCGACCTGTACATCGGGGAAAATCGCCGCGAGTGCCACGAGGTTGTTGTTGAGCTCTCTCAGGTCCGGATCGTCGGATTCGATGGGTGCAAGCTGTGCTTCTTTATGGAGGTATGGCTCTGTTGGAGAATCATGAGGAGATGCAGATTCCGGGGAGCTTTGGTCAATGCTATGCGTTGAGCTCCGCCTCTGTGGTGAGGGTTTGCTGTGTCGACGAGGCGTAATATGGCTCGATGGTTTGAGCAGTCCCGAAAGCACCATCATCGTGGACTGCAGATGGTAGAGGGTATCACATTGTTCTGCGAAAGAACGTTTTGCTGTGCGGGAGCGTATGGCAGTTTTAAGGGTGACCCTCGCAATCCCATCAAAGGGAAGGAAGATGTTGGGAGGTCTCAGATATGACGATGGATCTCACTGGACGTGCCTCGCGGCCGCCTCCCGCGTCCAGAATCTACATTGACCCTCGTTTACTTGAATGACACGATCCCTGGGTCCCTTTTAACCTGAATCACAATTTCTCCGAATTGATTAATTCTTCCATAATGACTCGCATTTTAGAATCTGCCTATTTCCATGCGACATGTCTTAGGTTTCTGTGTATTGCTTTTTATTTCAATTGTGCCTAAGTCCATGAGCAAGCTATCTAGTCCAAATGACAAGCAAGTGCTTCAAACGGACGCAAAGACAACAATCCCTCCTCGATATTAGGATCCGAATAGTTAGATATCAAGATGTTATCTTTCTGTAATGTGATATTCTTGGGAAGTGACCATGTGACCGGTGTCTTTCGAAAGTTCGTGACTACAATAACCTTCTGGTTCTCGAAAGTGCGAGTATATGCAAAGACATCGCTGTGCTCCGCATCAAGAAGCTCAAAGTCGCCGTAGATGAAGACGTCCTTGTGGGCCCTACGCAAATTCAGGAGAGTTGCCCAATACTCGAAGACGCTGTCTTTCACACCGACCTGCGTTTCCGCATTGATCTCAGTGTAGCTCTCGTTCTCCTTTTGCCAGGGCTTAGCTGTAGAGAACCCGGCATATTTGGAGTTGCTCCACTGGTTTATACTTAGCTGAGTTGTACACGCTGCTTGAGATTTCGCTTACCTGCATGGGGGTTCTGGCATTGTCTCTCGACTTCAGAGTTATCTCCCGTTTCATGATACGCTGGCGCTCTTTGTCATCGGGGTACTTTGCAAGCAAGCTATCTTCATTTAGCATGTATTCATTGAACAGCTGGTGGTATACTCACTCACGCCACGCATTCAGGGTTTCAAGATCTCGATAATCTGAGATAGGTCGGTCATTTGGAAGATTGATCAGACCCAACTCTTGACCCTGGTAGACGAATACGGTTCCGCTCTGGAGCGCGAGAAAGGTGGCAAACATCTTCGCACAAGCCGCTCTAAACTCAGGTAGATCAGATCCCCATCGTGAGACGGACCTGCTCTGGTCGTGGTTCTCGAGGTATAGAGCGTTCCAGCCATCATTATTGATCATGAAGGTCTGCCATTTGTTGACAATTCTTTTCAAGCCAGACATCTCCCATTTTCTGGGAGAAAATTTTCCACCATCTCCATGATCTAGATCGACACTACGAGAGATGGTCAATATGGAAGATTTGAGCTTGTTCGGGTTAGGAAACATACATTTCAAAGTGGAAGATCATATTGAGTTCACCGCGGTCGAAACCAACGGCGTCCAAAATTTCTTGCGGATCCTCAACACCAGGCATTTCGCCCACGGAGAAAGCATTGTATTCCTTCAGGATCTTACCCAGTGCCAAAAGATACTCATGCAGTCTGGGACCACAGGCAAAATACTTGTGGCCAGACTGAAATTCTTGATCTGGCCTCGTAATTTCCGCATCAGGAAAGCCTGGCACCTTGCTGATGAAATTGATGACGTCCATTCTAGAAGCTCAAACGTCAGGTTCAACAACCAAAGGTCATGATATTACACATACCTGAAGCCATCGACTCCTTTATCCAGCCAGAAACGGATAATATCATGAACAGCTTCTCTGACTTTCGGGTTCTCCCAATTCAAATCCGGCTGCTGTGGCGCGAAAAGATGCAGATAATATTCATCTGACGCTTCATCATACTCCCATGCACTTCCTAACCCACTATTAGCTCCTTCAAACAGCCGAACGAAAAACGACCTACCTCCCCAAGCCGCAGCCCAATTATTCGGTGGGTGCCGTTTCCCATCAGAATCATACTTCCCTCTCTTCCAAATGTACCAGTCCCGAAACTCATTCCCCTTCCCCTTCTTCGACTCCTTGAACCATTTATGCTGCCCAAATCAACAACTTCCCCCTCATCCTCATTCAAAAGCAAGACTCACCTGATCAGAAGTATGATTAACCACCAAATCCATCACAAACTTCATCTCCCGTTCATGACACCCCTCAATCAAGCGATCAACATCCTTCACCGTGCCGTACGGGGCATGAATTTCCCTATAATCCTCGATATCATAGCCCATATCGACTTGCGGGCTCTTGTAAATCGGACACAACCAGATTATATCGACTCCCAATGCTTTGATGTAGTCGAGCTTGGAGAAGATTCCAGGGAGATCTCCGATGCCGTCACCGTTGGAGTCTTTGAAGGAGGCGGGGTAGATTTGGTAGACGGAGGACTCTTTCCACCATGCTCTTCTGACGGGGTGCTGGGAAGGACTTAGGTCACCCATGTTTGCGAATGAGTTGATAATAGAGTGAGCAGTGGAGAGGCTTGAATGGGAAGGAGCAGCAGAAGTCTGACAAGCTGTTCCTCTTGACTTGAGAGAGGAAGGCGCGGGTCTTGCTTTCACGTCAACCAAGCATCAAATTGAAAGAAAGTACAGCGACCTTGACAAAATGGAAGGTAGAGTAGATGAACGGATTGAGGTAAGGAGATGATTGAGTTAAATATGCACAATTTTTGTAGTAGATGGTTTGAAAGTGGAGGTTGAGGCCACCGCTACATTGGCCCGCTTAGTAACAAGGCGGGAGGACGAGATCGGGGCGGGGTAATTTTCGGAGTTTCATTCTTACCCTCACTGCTCCTTCTTCGTAACTTATTGTCTCATCAGCGAAATAATTAACGTGCTATAAATAACCTGAGAATAGATAATCGCTTTCCGAGTAGTGTTTAGCTACTTGAATCGCTCGTCGATTGTGCAATTTTTCACCAGAAACTTGAATGTGGCAAGGTGGAACAACAAGTGAGTATACTCATAAAGCCTACTTGACTTTAATGATAGAGATTAATGGACTGACTACAAGTTACGGAAGAGTAACACCCCCCAAATACGACCGGTAGCGATAATAGAGATGAGTAATCTGACCACAAGCTACAGAAGCAAAACATAATTCTATGCATAAAGAAGTAGCTCCTCCATTTTGTCGAACAACCTCCAAGATTTGATTGACAAAAGTCCCCTCTTTCTCCCAAAATCCTTGTTTAGCCAGCTTGTCATGCGCATGCTTGAAGCTAGTCTACGCAGTGTACTGAAGTTGCCAGCAATGACTAGAATTGTCAAGTGAGAACCACCAATAAGGTTTGGTCCTGGGTAACAACTGCTTCGTTTGTGCAAGTATACTGGTCCCCTTGCAATTTCCTGGGCCATTAACCGGAATGTCGAATATACCACGAAAGACCACATCTCTGTTTCCGGTTAACTCCTGTCACGCTATTAGTAATGAAATAACCAGGCTCTCCCTCGAGAAATCCTTATTTGGCCTAGTCGGTCAGCACGGCTAGCAAGAGGGCCGCAGTTGCTGTAAAGGCTTGAGAATCACGAGTCAGTTCTTCAGGAATGAATGTAATGTAAGGGTTCAACAACTCGTGGGAGTTTCGAAAGATAGCGGAATGTCCATACCTGGAACAGCATTGACTCAGAATTTGCGGAAGCCACTAAGGATAGTCGAGTCGAAATTGTTAGGGTATGCAACATTAACGAAATTGCCAACCAATCGACAGACCCCAAGCCTTCCTCTACGAAGATAAAGTTGCAGAACTTGCGAGGAGACGGTGAAGTTCCTGCTCTGGCCACTTTGACTAGTTCGTGAACTATTGCTGCTTGAGCTGGACATTGAAGGATCCGAGAGAGGCTTGGCACTTGAGCAACGCACCTTCCGACCCGCAAGACATTGTCATCTATCACTTGGCTTGCTCTTGAGAGCAGGAGGTCCGATCTTGAAAGGGAACGAGGCAATGGTTAGTATGGGGTAACTGAACAGAGACTAACAAGGACGAGAGCAACAGACCGACTATTATGACAATCCATTGAATTACTCTTGAGGGGCTTTCACACCCCGTTCAACAATGCTCAAAATTTCCTGAATCCACATACTGACTGAACTGTGGGACAACAAAACTGTGACACTGGACTTGGTCAATGAATTAAAGAATATTCGACCTAGATCTGAAGTTAGCCACAGGCATGGTCATTTTTGGAATATCAGGTCTTGTTAAACATATATTTTGTGGTCTTGTAGTGGTTGGCTCTTTCACGCACGAAGGAGGGGATCGACTCTTGATTTGTTGAGAAAGAGGACTCAAGTTAGAAGAGCAGCTTCTCCTTCGAATTCTCCTCTTCGTCGTCACATCCACTGACCGGCTTCAGTAGACTATTCTCAGAATCTTCCATCGGCTACCGGTACCCGCTATGGGCTCTTTCATGCAAACCCTCAGCCTCGCCAGTTGGATATTGTTCTGCAAATACGTCCCGAATCTTTTCCTCGTCACTCCGACCGCACAGCGAGTTGTGAAGGTCAAAGATCAATTCTCGAGTCTTGCGAACAACAACGACCCGATCAGGTTACGAGATTACGTTCAGACTACTGTACCACATCGGCCTGATCCTCTTTCCCACAATCGCTCTCAATTCTGTCAGAATCCAGAACTCCTCGGAGGGGACTGTTCTCGTGGAGCTGGTATACCATGCTTTTCATCTTGGGGCAGCCAGTCGGCTCTGGTCATTTGCAAAACTTGGGGAGAAATTAACTTTCGCGATCCACAAGCCGCAGTGTCTTGTCTCAAGACTGGCCTTTACCAATACGTGCAACATCCAAGTTACACAGGATTCTTCCCATTGCAATGCGCAGTCAACTTGTTTATTGGTGCCAACACTTCAGGTTGGTTTGCCGGTGTTCAAGGTGATGGTAAGGATTAGAGATGAGCAAGAAGTGTTGCAAAAGGAATTTGAAAATGAATGGGAGGACTACCACAGGGTCACGAATAATTTTCTACCGGGAATTCTTTGAGGAAGAGGTCCACTTCCTTGGCAGACATCGAAAGTTATGGAAAACAAATAACTTCAAGGTATTCGTGAGGCATTTGTTCAAAGAACCCAGTGAATCAGGCGGCTTGGGAGAGGAAGCCACTATATGATAAGTGATAACGGAGAATCTTGCAACCATCATTTCCGTCAACATTTACCAGAAATTTGCGCCTTGGAATAGATCCGTGCTGATCATGTTGGCAAACCAGGTACCAGTATGGATGCATCATGCACCTCGATGGCCCAGCCGCCAGGAAGCCGCCTGGACTCCTTTTGCGCCGAGCAAGGGGCGAGGGAGCCTATGAGGCTTGTGGCTGAGGTCGAAAATCCGCCTGCGCTGCAGTCAACCTACAGGACGCAGTAGTCTCGCAGACCCCGTTCTGTTTCGAGTCGACGCCACATCACACCGCATCGGGCTTGTGCTCAGGAACAGACTCCACCAAACGTGGTTTCTTTGTGGCGCCGCATTCGTGAGGGAGCTGGGGACAAATCAAAATTCATCTGATCTTCCAAGAGTGATGAAAAAAGTCGATTGAAACATGAAACGAGAACATCCGCCCAAAGAAAAAGGGGCAAACACCCGCCCTCGCACCCCCGCGCCAATCACCCCACGGATAAACCAAACACCCAGCACCCCGGCGCAGGTGCAGGAACCGAGCTGTGGTGAGCGGATTCAGGGGTTAGTGGCGCTAGGCCGGGGGGCTACCCGCATTCCGCAGGGAGCAAAGGTTTTTCGCGCGACCAACCGGCCGCCACCGTTTCGAAAATAGTCCGTAGGATGCGCTGAATCTTCCTCATTGGCGATGTGTGACATGGGCAAGGTGATAGGGGGAAGTCCCCAGCGGCCGGTCACGTCTGTGTGGGACCTGAATAAGTCATTTATTGAAGCTCTCCCCCCTCTGTTCCCTCTTTTCTTGGTCACCCATCTTCGAGGTTATTCACAGCTCTTCAGCCTTCCTTGTTCCTAGTCGAGTTTGACACTCCTTTCAAATTCGCTGGACCTATTCATTCCTTTTAGAATCACGTTCACTGGTCAGGTACCTTTAACATTTCAACGTTCCTTGAAGAAACCACACTGCTCTATCTTTGAGTCCATCATTCTTTGAAAAGACTTCAAAATGCAATTCTCAACCAAGACCCTCCTCGCCCTCCTCCCCTACTTCCTCCAGGCAAACGCCGGGGCAAGCGGGACAGGCACCACGACCCGCTATTGGGACTGTTGTAAGCCCAGCTGCGCCTGGCCTGGAAAATTCAACCTTGCCGCTGGATCCAACCCAGTACAAATGTGCGATATCAAGGACCAACCTCTTATGGACTCGAACGCTGCCTCTGGTTGCGCTGGTGGACAGGCCTATCAATGCTCCAACGAGTCACCATGGGCTGTTGATGACAACCTTGCCTACGGCTACGCAGCAGTGAACATCGCGGGAGGATCAGAAGCAAGCTGGTGCTGTGCTTGCTATGAGTTGACCTTCACCAGCGGAGCTGTTGCTGGAAAGAAGATGATCGTGCAAGCTACCAACACGGGTAGTGATTTGTCTGGGAACCAGTTCGATATCAGCGTACGTCTCCCTCCCCTCCGCAATCTAGCTATGATCTTTTCTAACGATCGACTCAGATCCCAGGTGGTGGCGTTGGCATTTTCAATGGCTGCACAAACATGTTTGGAGCCCCAAGTTCTGGTTGGGGTCAGCAATATGGTGGTATTGCGTCGAGATCCTCTTGTGATGGCTTCCCGGCAGCACTCAAGGACGGCTGCTACTGGCGATACGACTGGTTCATGGGAGCTGACAACCCAAGCGTATCATTCAAACAAGTAGCTTGTCCAGCAGCTCTAACCGCCAAAACCGGTTGTGCGAGAGCTGATGATTCAGGAGCACCAGCGGCGGGCTCGCCGCCAGCTGGCGCCCCTACCCATGCAACTCCATCGCCTGTTGCTGTCACCCCTTACCCAGTTGTATCCTCACCTGCCGCTCAACCAACGACCATTTCAACACCAACGCCTGTCGCGTCTACCTCTTCTTCCGTCTATACACCCGTCGTCTCCCCAGCAATTTTCTTTCAACCTTCACCACCCTCGAACACCACTACTCCGGCTCCAAGTCCCGTGGCCACATATTCTGCTGAACCTGATGTCGTAACTGTGACTATTGAGGCATGTGAATCACAGTATTGAGAGACCTGGCTGGCCAGAGCCACTTCTATTCTTTGTATATTTTAAACAAACCCACTTGGGAAGGGAAAATTCTGGGGTAGACTAGGGATTCAGGCGTTAGGTGAAACGGAGTAGAAGTATGTAGTTGTAGTTGCGTAGCACCTCAAGAATAACAAGGATTTGAAGTCATAAAAGAATGAGCGGTTTTATTCACCATGCTGCCTGGCGATATGGCATCCGTGAATCTTGAGCAAGCTCAAGTCCTCGTACCAAAAGGTTCTGGAACATGGAGTTGATTTGCAACAAAAATCTTTCATGCACAATTCACTTTCCAACATTCCCACCCGTAGGAACCTGGGTACCCATCATTAAGAGTTGCTAACGAGTAAATGGGAAGCTGTCAGTGTATATATAGGATGTCCTTGCGAGTTGAGCATTGTTCATTGTTGAGCCAGAAGCCATGATGGCTACCACTCGAGAAGAAAACAGCTTATTGCAAGACCAGTACAACTATTTGCAACTCCACGGTAACTTAATCCTGCTGCCAAGCCTTGCCACAATACTCAAAATTCACAAATCAAGGGGTTGTAGAAAACCGTTTCATACTTTTGTCTAAGATCTTTTTCTCGCAACGCCTGCGAATATGAACTTTGCCTATACACCGAGACTTGTGCCTTGGCCGATATTCTTGTTCTAAAGACGGCATTGGAGGGAAATACAGTGATCGTCGGTTCGGGGTTTTGGCGCTAGGAGGCTCTGATGTATCGCCGCTATGACATCTGAGAAAGTCTGCAGAGTGTGAGTAGAGGGGTCGACTTGGACGATTTCGCGATAGCCGAAGGACGTTAACATCGTATCGGAAGAGTCAAAAGATACTGATATCATATTAGGAGAGTTGAAGGACGCGGCACTCAGGACTCGCTGGTTGAACTGGATCCTGAGTGGTGTAATGTGTCGATGTTGGAGTTGCAAGAGGTAAGAAAAGTAAGGAGCGAGCTGGGGAAGAAAGATTGGGGGTTGAAGGGGAACGACACTAGCTTCTCAGATTCGCCGGAAACCAGTTCTCAGTGTCATTTGAGGATCAGGCCCATCGGGACAGAAGGACCACGAGGGCGAGATCGGTTGAAATTGCTTCTTGTCCGACGACCCCTTTCCATCTGTTTGACATAGAGACGGAAGGAATTGAGTCTCGTTGTTCGAGAGAACTTTGTTGTGAAAACCCACCCAACCCCAACGTACAAGAAGTATTTCCTTACACTAGAAGTCTAATCCCCTGTTCCAGCAATCAAATGACCTTAAAGGTAGCAAAGGAGGGAAGACTATACACAATAAGCATGAGTAAGAGTAGTATTGGAAGAAAAACGAGATATGCTGGGTATAGGTACGTGTGATAGCATTACAAGAAACGACGCAAAGCCCCCACCCCACTCCATGTGAATTTTGACAAGCCACCCCAATGCCAAAAATTTCCAGTTTCCCGGCCCATAAAATACAATAGTTCGCCATTTACACAGAAATTTCATATACTCCATCAACATTCCATCAACAAAACTCATCCAGTTTACTTAATTACTTTGGGTTGTTTGCCCGAGCAGCTTAACACAGTTGTCCAAGAGGAGCGCCGCTTCGTGCAACAGCTCCCATCTCGTCTTCTCGAACACGGTGCGAAGCACCATCAGCATACCGCTGCAGCCGTTGAATCCGCGCATCGATTTGAGCTGCTCGGGATCATGGACGCCGCCGACTCTCCGCAGGTACGCGCGCATGTCTCGCACTTGCTCCTCGAAATCGTAGGCCGCGGGGACGGATGCAGTGGTCGGGCCTTCCAGCGCATAGGCGTAGCACCAGACAATCAGAGCTGCGAAATACATAACCCATGGTCTGTTAAGCAGTGCGTCGTCTCGAGCTGAGTAGTCGAAGGGAGGGTCATTGTAACCGCCGTGAATGTTGTTTGACGTAACGACTTCTTCGGGAAGTAGGACGCTACACAGGAAGCGTAGAGCGTACCACGTGGCGTCCCTGGCTTTTGCGGTGGGAGCCCAGTTGTCTTTCATCCGCCGTTGAGCGCTGTTCAGATCTTGGGAACCAATGGTACGGCCGAGAAGACGCTTGGCCCGAGCGAAGATCTGGCAATCCACGATATCGACACTAGATGATATCAGAGTCAGCATTGCCTAATTAGGAAGAGTATTGGTGGTCGAAACAATGTTTCACGCGTTCTTTCCTCTAAAGAAAATATCTAGAGAGTAAAAACACCTCGCGGTACATCTGAGAAAAGAGACTAGGGTGTAGGGTATGTCACGTACTGCATCGCCATGTGTGCCAAATGATGGAGAACTGTCCTGCTTTGAAATACAACGTTGTCCTCCTTGTCGGTGTACACATAGGGTCCAGGGATGCCGTCGGAATTGACGCTCAAAGACCTGTCGAAGTCCTGTTTCCACAGATCGAATGCTCGGGTCAGTGATCCTCTCCATTTGTCTCGTCCTCCCAGAGCCTGTGAAACGCCAAGGGAATTGACTTGGAGATCTCTCTGGTTCATATGCCAGCTCACGCTTAGCAGGCCAGCCATCAGAATGGTCCGCCCGAACGAGTTTGTGCGAACTTCTTGCCCGTTGAGAGTCCTCTTAAGGCCTTCTAAGAACGAGATTGGCTTCACACCATTGGCGTGAAGACTAGCCTCGATTCTGCCGACTTCAGCGCTGTTAGTGGCACTCCAGAGAGCCTCATCGCAGGGTAGTGGGAGCCGCATTTCGTGGGCGACCATAACGGTAGAATGGCCAAACATCGTTGCGTGTGTTGAATCAGTAACGAATGCTGCGAAGGCTGCCCGCCGTGTGGCTTCATTGGTGATCCAGTGGTTCCACCACTCATCTGGAGTATTTGCCCCAGAAGTCGAGGACTGTCTAGATCCATTCACGCCCTGCTTGTCATCCCTGACACTCGGAGGAGAATCCAGAGCAGATCTTCCAATGAGAGAGCTACCGCGACGCATCAACGTGATCGTGGTTGCATGGTGGATATGTGCTCGCTCATGCAAAGCTCTGGTCGAATACACTAGAAAAAATTAGCAACCGATTTCTTCGACGAGGATGAAGTCGAGAAGGAGCCGGGAGCTGAAACATGCTCCCGGGCCAGTGAACATAGGGGGAGAAAGAAATGGGGTGTTTACTCTTCTCATACAGCTCTAAGAGCAGTAAAGCTTGGAATACCCACAACTTCGCCGGAGGACGGAAATGATAGTCGCTGAATATCTCCCATCTCAGATGCCAAGCCAAGAAATTCGAGAGTTCTGCACCGGCTTGAGTCACTTCGTACCCATGAATCTTGTCCAAACAAGATGCACCAATAGCCATCATAGCAATCAGAAGAAGATTTGGTGTTTTGTCTGGCGAGAATGTCGGCTTGTGCACTGTTATCTTGATTAGCATTTGGTACCTCAGATGAGGGAATTGGAGCACGCACAAATTGGGACTTGTTCGCTAAAATGGTACCAGTAACTTCCAATGTAAGTTTGCATCATCTTCCGGCTCAGCATATGGCTGTCATCGCTGCGGTCGCCTTCCAGAAGAGCTTCCTTCTGTCTTGCAACCGGTGCATGGTCCGTCTCGTTGAAGCGTTCTTTGACTAAGTCAACAATCGCTTGGCTCTTCTCTTCGGACAGGACTGTTTCCGGAAGGCTCGTATCAAGTAAGCTCGTAACAGCCATAGGATGATGGGGTTGTTGATGATTTGGTGGGAAGAATCCGCCAAGATTGATGTCATTTGCAAAATAAGGTGCGTAGTATTGGTTGTTCGTATCAGGATAGCTGGAGAGAAATCAGTATTACCAAAAGAATTTGGAAGAGAAGAAACTTACTTTGTATAACCTTGCTGTCCAATTTGCATGGGCGAAGAATTGTCTACTTGTTGACCACTGAATAAATATGCCACGAAATCTTCAGGAATGGCGAAAGGAGAGCGGTTGTAACCTTCACCTCCAAACACAGGCATAGTGTTAGGTGCTGTCATCTGATCCAATAGCATCATATCTGGACCTGATTGTTGGTGATGAGTTGACTCGCTGGGATAGTCTGTGGACATCGAAGTAGGATAACTTGGCTCGGCTGACCGCGTGGATGAAGCTGCAGTCACTGACGTCGAGAATCCGGGGGGTGGCAGTGTGAATGGTGTGAAATTCTGCTGGGGTACAAATGTGTGCGGGCTATTCTGATTGGCATGATAATTTTGGGAGCTTGAAGCAGAATTCAACAAGCCATAGGGCCCGACAGTGGTCTGCAGAGGAGGCCTCGAGAAATCGGCCGTTTTTGCATCAGATACTCCAAAGCTTGAGTGGCGCTGTGGTCTACTTTGTGGGGTACCTGTCGCCGAATCATGCCCCCTAGTGACATTGTCGCTATTTGAGCGTTTGATGAAGTTGTTGGATTGAGGAAAATTCTCCCCACCGTTTGAGGAAGCTGTACCGGAATATGTTCCAGACGAGGGGTTGGTTGCGGGCGAGTAGGGACTGGGGTTCATCTCTTGAGGAGACTGGTATTGAAGTTGGCCAGTCCGCGATTTACCGCCGGCTAGACTTGGTCTCATGACCTCTGGAGAAGCTGAGCCGTGCATTGACAAAGGCTTACCAGATTCTACCATTGGCGAAGCATGAGCATGGCCTAGCATGGAATCTTTGCGGTGAAGCTGTGACCCCTTAGCAGTATGCCGATCCCTATGCCTATTACATAAGTCCTGTCTGACAAATGTTCGAGAGCAGTCAGGGAAATCGCAATTATAAATTTGCTTAGGCGTGTGATTCAGCTGATGGCGATATCTATAAGATGGTTGTGATTAGTGTTGGAGAAGACTGGAGGATGCTCTAGCACAACGTACAGATGCTCAGCCCTTGAGTAGCTCTTCCCGCAGCCTTCTTGGGGACATTCGAATTTTTTGTCCAAGCCCTTGCGACTCCTGCGGCGCTTTCTCGAGGGGCCATCAGTTCCAGAAGAGTGGCCGTCCGCACCCTCGTTTGGAGATCCCTCCCCGCTGCCATCTTTGCTCTTGCTGTTGGGCCGACTCCGACGTCTCCCGCGGTTTTTATCCTCCATCTCAGTCTTGTGTCTCCGCTGCAGTGCGGGGTCGTGAATCTGAGCTATCCCAGGTGTATCGATCTGGTTCATAATATTATTCGCAGAGAACGAGAGCGGCTGTGCTGCAAGAATTGAAGTCATAGTCCCACGCAGAAAAGCGAACTGTTAGGTTCAGGAAGTCTCGGTCTCTTGTCTAAAATCACCCTCGACTTCGGCGTAACTGGAGTGAGTGGATCACATCGACTACATTGATTAGGGTCAGCACCACGGGAGATTCGAGGCGGGGGCGAGGGGAGATGGTCGAGCGATGGCAAACGTGAAATGACTTACTGCCCTGCGCGTAGCAGCGTCGCTTTGTCCGTAGTAGAAACAGATAACACCGTTTGAGCCGTTGTTGAAGGGGCTTACGATTTGTAACCGGGTGGTCAATTGACCCGGGAGTCTACTTTGGCATGCCGGAGAATTGGGGGTACAAGCAGACGACGGGCAGTCGGATGGCAATCCGATGCGGCGAGGCGTCGCAACACAGGGTGGTACAGAGTGGTACGACGGCGAGCTTAAGTTGAGGCTCAGAGGACGTACAATTCAGACCACGATGCGATTGTGGAGTCGAGGACGGTGCTTGTGCTTGTGCTCGTGCTCGTGCTGGTGCTGGTGCTTCGAGAGTGCGGTTGCGGTGCGGTGCGGTGCGGTGCGTTGCGTGCGTGCGGGATGGGGATGGACAAAGCTCAGTGGGGGTGAGTTTGTGACGAAGCGCGGGAGCTTCCTGGCTATTTACGCTGGCGGCGTGTGATGGCCAGTGCAGGGATCTGGATCATCTGGGATCACTGCGTTCGCTGGGGGGGCGCGCGAGCGAAGCACTTGGAGGCAGGCCGGAAGGGATTGGGAAGGGAGGAGGAGCATTGAGGAGCATTGGGGAGGGGAGGGCAAGTTGGGCAACTCGAGCCAGTCGAGCCAGCCGCTGGGGTTGGAGCTTGGGAGACCGATGACCGGCAGGCGTCGTTTTTGCGGGCTGGTGCTCGTGGTGCAATGCCCGGATTACTTGCACTTGACGGACGGTTGGCTCCGATGTCTCTTGGGCGGTCCGCCACGGACCTTCTAGAAACCCCAAAGGAGGGGGGGTGGTCTGGGGGGAGGGATGGGGAGGGGGAGAAGCGGGAGCCTTGGGAAAGCCACCTGCTGTTGGCGGTGGTAAAAGCTCGCATCATCAGCAGGTTGGCTCCCTGCCGCGTGTCTCAATCCGGCCACCATGCACCTCGAGCCAAGCGGGTGAGGGGGGCTGGCCATGGCTCTAGTACAAGACTGTACAGCTCGGCATATCGAGAAAGAGGAGGAGAGAGGAGGAGAGAGGAGGAGAGAGGAGCAGAGAGCAGTAGAGAGCAGTGAAGAGGAGTGGAGAGAGGAGTGCGCAGAAGTCTCTCGCTGCGCTCTTTTCAAACCTTGACGCGTCAAAGGTACCCACAGCACGGGACGATCAGGACTCGAGACTCGGGAGCTCTTCGACAGTTCGACTGCAACCTTGCAATTTGTTTCTCCGCCAGACCCCCCCACCTCGCCAGTCCCGCCTCCCCTGGCAGGTCCGAGAGTCCCTCCATCACTGAGCCACAGGTGTCCATGAATGGTGGCGTGCAGCAGCTCGCTTGTGTGGAGAAGATCCCCCTCATTGCCTGATTTGCCTCCTTGTCTGAGAAGTCTCGTGCCTCTGCTCCATTTCGGATTCAGCTCACTTTTTGCATTTTGCACCAGCTCGGAGATATCTATTTCCTTCCCCCTCGAGAGGCTCCTCTCCACCCATAAGAGGCACTTCCCCATGATTCTTTCTGCGCTGCCACCACGTTGTTGCTCATCGAGTTTTCCCTTCGCTTCCTTCTTCACACAAAGGAGCCCCAGATCCGCTTGCATTAAGGACTGGCCGTGGAGCGTTTGACCAGTGCAACGTAATTCGGCTACTGGATGATCCCCCAGAAAACAGAACAGGCAAGATTTTTCAGCAAAAGGAAACACAACTCTTCAGGAGAGCCTCCCTTGGTGAGCTGGAGGAAAAGGGCACGGAAAAGTCAGGAGAATTCGATCATTCGCCGTCATCGGGGCGGCTCAGGGCATAGCGGAGGTGTTCAGATTCGTCCTGCTGTCGATGTGCACTACTGTGGACGAGATAATTGCTTTTTTGGATAAATATTTCTCATCTCCGCGTTGAAAGGTTCCGGGCAAGCCAGCCCCAGCTTTAGACTTTTTACACCTCTGGAGTCTGGCGGCAGGCTCGGCAACACTTGTCTCTGACAGACGCTAATCTGGGGCAGTGGGGATGGGCTTGGAGCAGGAGAGGGCTGAGAGCCTGAGACTGGGGTAAAATTTCTTCAAGCTTTTCTTTTGCATCTGACCACTTTAGGACGGTCGTGATTTGACAGGCGGTGGCCGCTTGTGCGTCAGGGCCAAAAACTGAGGCTGCTTTGGCGTCTTGGCCTATGCAGGCCCAGCAGAATTGGGAAGCGCGAGACAGCTCTCGCAAATGTCAATCGTGATCACCGTCATTGAACAAAAGAGGCAGCAGACCTTTGCTTAGGATGAAAATTCAGAAAATAACTCAAATCTCGCCCCAGCTTCAAGGCAACCGTGAGGGATATTTATCAGAAACCTAGGGTGTTTTTCCACTTGGTTTTGATGATGAGCATGAGAGATGGCAAGGAAAAATGAAACAGGCAGGGGTCGAGGAACTGATTCCGCTCCGAAACGGAAAAACTAGACCTCCTAGCGCGAGGCGAGATGGCGTCTCGTTGACCGGATGGCTGGGACAACGCGACAACCACGACCCCCATGTGCTGGTACGGTAGCTAGATGACCCATTGCTGCAAACTCACGACGCTGTGCGAGGATATATTCCTCGAAAATTCCATCGATCTCGTCTCTTGACATGGCGCCCCCAAAATCCAAGCCTCCTCCGGATGACTCGAGGTCAGAAGCGTCGAGCACGAAAGAGAAAGTGGGAGCTAGCAATTCGACCACTCTCAATGGCAAGACTCGACGCGTCCCGGGCAGTACGACTGGTGGCAGCTCACTACGCGACGTAGTCACCGCGGGACCGAGCAGTGCTGTTGTAGGAAATCCAAGTACTGTCGTGGCCGAAGCAAATCCAGGTGTGAGTAAATATCCCGCGACGTCACAGCCGTCATCTTATCTAACGTTCTCATAGCTCCAATGGTCCAGCTTTGATCCATCAATTCTGCACGGCTATCGATACGACTATCGATTGAATACACCTGCGGCCTTCAATAAGTCGTACAATCAGCTTGTGCTTTCTCGCTCACCGATTGGGAAAATGTCTCCAACGATGGCTAGGCGGAAGGAAGAACGACGGCAGAGCAAGGACCAACTTGCGAACTCTGTGCGGAAACACTTCAACAGTATGGGGATAATTGAGAGCGAGGTCGTGGTTGACTTTCTGTACAAGGTACGGTGGCAGGGTGAGTAATCCCATCATAGAGTGTGTGGCCAGGACATTCGAGCACTGACTGTCCACCAGATAAGAATTTCCGAATGCGATTTGCTCCTCAACGACCTCGATGACGGACTTGTGACGGAGTTTGCATAAATTGAGGCGTTTTGGGGGCCGCACTGGCGTGGCTGATACCCGGGTTCATTGTGATAAGCGGTCTCTGGCTGCTCTTGAAAAGCACTTTGAAAGTGCCTTCCTCCATTTGTGAATACCTCCTCATCATTGCGTCTTGTACGCTGTACTCAGCAGTCGTTTGGAGCTTTACCGTTATAAAGGAAAGGTGTGGAGGTTTCAATGGGAGGCTTTCAACTTTGGAACAGTTCCAATTTTGGGACTGTAAGCAGAAAGAAAAGAAGAATTATTCAAGCCATTACGGGATAGAATTCAAATAATCATAGACATTCACAAGTGAGAAAGGCCCGTGTCCTGGTCTTTTATTCATTTTACACTCCATTCACTCATTCAAGACGCATTTAGCTGCCCCACAGACACATAGAAAGGATACTTGGGAGGGTTTTACCCGAGGTCCCGGGCAGGCTGCTTTTAGGTGAGAAAAGTCCGAAAACCCACCATAACCAACATACGAACTTGCAATGGCCTAACTAGTAATAAGGATAAGAAAGAGTGTTTCGGAAATCAACTGAAAGTTTGTTAAAGCTCTTACTTCGTATCGTTATTTATAATAAATAAATTACCTTCTAGAATTGTCCTGATTTTGGTGAGGCATTGCTGTTTTGAGCGAGGCTGCCTGTAAAACCCGCCCAAGCAAGGAGATTTTTGACAAAATATCAAACTTCGGCACGTCGAGCCTCAGTCCCCAATTTGTAAGAAACTCGCCCAAACAGTGAGATGTCAAAAGATCAGAAATTCCAGCTGTAATAATCGGAAGGAATTTGTTTCAGCTTTGGGAATAATTCAATGTATCAATGATGTTGTTTCGAAAGTTCCAGTAGCTCCCCGAACAGAATCGAATAATTCGGCCAATCAGCATCGAGCTGACTATCCCTGGAAAATTTTGTGAAGCTTCAACATATTGACATCTGATCTTGAAATTTACAGCTTTATGCATTTCTTCCACGACAATTGTTGCGCCATCTCATTCCAGCATCATTGCTGCCGCAACTAAGCCCGAAGGTTGACGCAAATGTTTACCAGTACCACACGATGAAATCTGGGACAACAAACCTTCTCACCAAGGCCGCTACAACGAGGTGGATAATATGTCCTGCCCAGGCCTCACGACATCAGCACTTCAGATATGAAATCTCCAAGAAGCAGCAGACACGAGAAATATGTTCCTCGACGACAAGCATACCGCGGCGACTCACATTTATAGCATCCGTTCCGAGGTCTGCAGGGGCGACACAAAGAAGAGTGTGTACATCTAATCTCAAGTGATGAGCAGTTTGCTGATGTTTTCTTCGAATAGCCATTTCACGCAACCTCGAATCTTCAAGTCACGAAGAATCCATACGATGTCCTCGGCGTTGGTAAAGGAGCTTCCGCCGCTGAGATCAAGAAAGCATACTATGGTTTGGCAAAAAAGTTTCATCCGGATACAAACAAAGACCCAACAGCGAAGGACAAATTTGCAGAAGCACAATCTTCATATGAGCTGTTAACAGATCCGCAAAAGAAGGCGGCATGGGATCAATTCGGCGCAGCGGCCTTTGACCAAGGCGGCGGAGCTGGCCCAAGTCCTGGTGGTGACCCCTTTGCTGGAGGCAATCCTTTTGCTGGCGCCGGAGGCGCTGGGGGCTTTCCAGGTGGCTTTGGAGGAGGTTTTGGGGCCGACTTTAATTTTGAGGATTTGTTCAGGGGTTTTACTGGGGGAGGCCGACGAGCTCGTGGTGGGGGTCGAAGTCCTTTCCAACAGGAAGAAATTCTGGTTGGGGATAGTATCGAGGTTCAAACAACGGTTTCGTTTATGGAGGCTGCCAAAGGAACGAGCAAAACGATAACGATAACGCCTCTGACTACCTGTAAGACATGTTCTGGGAATGGATTGAAGTCAGGAGTCAAGCGCTCAGAATGCAAATCATGTGGGGGAACTGGGACACGGGTCCACTTTATGTCGGGAGGATTCCAGATGGCATCTTCTTGCGGCGCTTGCGGTGGCCATGGGGTGACAATTCCCAAGGGAGGAGAATGCCGGACTTGCTCAGGCAATGGAGTTGTGAGGGAGAGAAAAAATATTAAGGTGGATATACCCGGAGGGATAGAAGATGGCATGCGTCTACAGCTAGATCGTGAGGGTGATGCTCCTGCAACTGGCACGGCTGCAAATCCGGACGCTAGATCTCAACGGGGGGATCTTTACGTTCTGGTGAGAGTTGCTACGGATCCCAAGTTCAGCCGTTCTGGATCCGACATATTATATACCGCCACAATACCCCTGACAACTGCTCTGCTTGGTGGAGAGGTCAAAATACCTACTTTGGATGGCGAAGTTAACGTCAAGATTGCTACAGGCACTGGGACAGGAGACAAGATCACTCTTGGTGGTAAGGGCATGAAGAAGTTACAAAGAAGAAGAGGCGAATCCGGAGATCTTAAGGTTGAATTCAAGGTTTCCATGCCGAAGTATCTCAGCGCCAACCAACGCACGATTATCGAAATGCTTGCAGACGAGTTCGATGATAAAACCGCTAAAAGGATCATGAACGTGGGAAAAGCCAGGTAAGTTTGAACATATCAGAGACTCGGTTTCTTCTTCTAACAAGCTTAGTTCTTCAAGTACTAAGTCCTCATCCGAATCTTCTAAGGACGAAGGATTCTTAGGATCTGTTTGGCACAAGCTAACGGGCCACCCGAAAGATGGAACTAGCGGGAACAATACTTCCTCAGCAGATACTTCCGCAAAAGACTCAAAGAAGGATGGAAAAGCTAAAGACGACAATGAAGCCAAGAAGGATCCGGGGACAGGGTCTTAATTTCGATGTATACTACGTTTATTGTCTTTTTGTTGAACATTGTATTGCATCAGCGAGGCTAGAAGACTGTGGGAGGTCAGGTGCATGGGCGTCTGTATTTTGGAGAGGATTAGGTCTGCTCCCGGGCACATACCCACCATGTACATTTAGAAAGACTCATATGTAATGATTCTCTGCTCAGGAACCTTGTCAGAAGAATCAAGCTTTTTTTTCACCGGCCGGGTAGAGCACAAGATCGAGCGGGACCCTGTTTGTGGATGAACTCAGGGCTGAGACAAAATGAGACCGTTCAACCGACGCAAGCCACAATCACAAGCCCACCCAGTTAGTACTTCTTAGCAGCACTCGTCGGAGGCCGTCCTTCTTGCTACCTAAAGGAGCAGAAAGGAAGATGTTGATGAAGATTCTCTTGGGTGCATGTTGCATCAACATATCCGTCTGACTGGCCCTAGGATGAAGGAGGCCTGGAAAACGGCCCATGCTGCGCATGAGCTGATCTGCGGGCATCTTGACGGGCCGCTCAAAGCCCCCTGCTGTTGAACCGGCACATGAACGCTTGTCCAATAGAATGATCTCGAGACAATTTGATGATGTGACTGGCTCATGCTTCCATGTTCAACGCAGTCACCAGCGCAGGCTTTTCCGGACTGGATAGAACCAGTGTGCCATCTGGGGACAGTACAGATATTCACACGCAGGTGCCCAAATCTCAGAGAGATCTTCGGGCTGGTCAACAGCGCCTTTCTGGGTTGAAAGCACAATAACAGGCCGGCGGCTAAAAATGCCCTCAATTTCTTTCACAAAAACCCAAAGCAGAAGTGATCTTGGCACATCCCGAGTGATCAAGCGCTTATCCTTTTTACTATCTAAGCCCACAGTCAAGCCCAGGCCTTTTAAGGGGCCAAAATAATCGCTGCAGGTCGCCGCAAGGCAGAGCTACCAAATCATTGGTGGTAAGCCGCGACAAGATCTCGAGAACACGACATACATCCGCCGTCACCACTTGACACGCATCTTTTTCCCCTTCGCAAACCGTCCCTTTTGGTACCTCGACGATCATGAATCGCATGCATGAAAGAGGTTTTATGGTAATCGCTACAACAAGCTAAGGTCAAAGTTGTAGCACAGGCACCCCTCCTCCGCATTTCGCAAAGCCCAAAGCCTCTCGGGCACCCCACCTCCTACCGCAACACGTCTGCGAACACCTCACACCGACCGCCTTGCGCCTACGGCTATACTCTCTCTCTCTCTCTCTCTGGACGGTGGATCTCTATCAAGCAGAGCTCCGGCTCGAGGTAGGCCATGATGCAGGCGCCCATGATATCAGTGCCTCTCAAGGCTACAAACGAGATCGACTGGATCCAGCCGCTGAAGCAGTATATCAGGCAGACCTATGGGGATGATCCGGAGCGCTATGCAGAAGAGTGCGCGACCCTCAACCGTTTGCGGCAAGATATGAGAGGCGCGGGGAAGGACAGTGCTGCTGGACGAGATCTGCTCTACCGATACTACGGGCAGCTTGAGTTGCTGGATCTTAGATTTCCCGTTGACGAAAACCATATTAAGATCTCTTTTACCTGGTAGGAATCATCTCTCTCTTACACGTATATGACAAGCTAACAAAGCTGCTCCAAGGTTCGACGCATTTACACATAAGCCGACCTCTCAGTACTCGTTAGCTTACGAGAAGGCTTCGATTATCTTCAATATATCTGCTGTTCTATCATGCCACGCTGCACATCAAACTCGTTCCGAGGATTCGGGCCTCAAGACGGCGTATCACTCTTTCCAAGCATCCGCGGGCATGTTCACATACATCAACGAAAACTTTCTCCACGCTCCATCTACTGATCTCAGCCGAGATACTGTCAAGACGCTCATACAAGTTATGCTCGCTCAAGGGCAGGAGGTGTTCTTGGAAAAGCAAATCGCAGACGGGAAGAAAGTTGGCCTCCTTGCAAAGCTTGCTAGTCAGGCTGCTTACCTCTACTCTGGAGCTATCGAGGGTACGCAAGAGAATGTGAACAAAGCTATCTTTGAGAAAGTCTGGCTTCTAGTTGTCCAGGTACGTTCATACATGGTGTTATAGACACTGTCTTCCAAATTTCACTCCCTGTTTTGAGCTGTTACTGCTACTGGCTCTCTCCATTCTCCATGTTGGTCGGGAATATCCCTGTGGAGCAGTACACTGACTTCTAAACCAGGTCAAATCCAATTATATGGCATCATTAGCGCAGTATTATCAAGCTCTCGCCGACGATGATGCAAATTCTCATGGCATAGCAATCTCACGCTTGCAAGTTGCAGAAACCGCCGTCAAGGAAGCTAACAAGGTCGCCAGCAGCTTCCCTGGAAATGCACCTGCAAGCTCGAACCTAACCGCAGAATCTGGAGCAAGTCTGGTTGAGATTACCAAACGACACCTAACGAATGTACAAGAAAAGCTAGTTGAGCTCGTCAAG
Organism: Hyaloscypha sp. PMI_1271; assembly: GCA_021399465.1. Lineage (NCBI taxonomy): Eukaryota > Fungi > Ascomycota > Leotiomycetes > Helotiales > Hyaloscyphaceae > Hyaloscypha > Hyaloscypha sp. PMI_1271. The sequence goes on along the minus strand of JAJTUS010000032.1, from coordinate 232,740 downwards.
GACAATGATTACATTTACCACCAAACTGTGCCTCCAGAGGCTGGACTTGCGGTAATACCAAAACTCCCTGCGGCCAAGGCAATACCTGTCAGTGAACTATATGCTGGACAAGATATACAACGTATCACTGGCCCAGACATCTTCCAGAAAATCGTTCCGATGTCCGTCACAGAATCGGCAAGCTTGTATGACGAGGAGAAGGCCAAATTAGTACGAGCAGAAACAGAGCGAGTGGAGACTGCCAACAGCGAGATGGCTGCGAGTTTGGATTACTTGAGGCTACCCGGTGCTTTACAAGTTCTCAAAGGTGGCTTTGACCAAGAACTAACTGCAGATGACGAGTTCCGGACTTGGTGCGATGATGTAGCGAATAACGAGAGTCCTTTATCTACTTTTGAGATGTTGAAGTCGAGCAAAGAGGGTATTGTGGCGACACTAGACAGGAGCAGTAAGCAACTAGATATGGAGGAGAGTGTTTGTGAGAAGATGCGGTCAAAATACGAAGCAGACTGGACCCAGCAACCCAGTTCCAGATTGACTTCGACTCTTCGAAGCGACGTTCGGAATTACCGGGATGCTCTCGACGAGGCTGCACGGAGTGATAATCAGTTATACCAAAAAATGCGGCAACATGAGGTCGATTTCGATGAGATGCGGTCAGCTGGCGAGACTGGCGAGGCGGATATTCTTTTCCAGAAAGCTCTGATACAAGTTGGTGGGAAATCAAGGAATAACGTCGGAAGCCCGATTGGTGGTGAGGGCAATCTGCTTGATGACGACTTCCAGGACAGCGGTCCCAGCGTCATGGACCAAGTTGCCAAGGTAGAAGAGATTCTCAAGAAACTCAACCTGATCAAACGGGAGCGAGGCCAGGTGCTAAAGGACTTGAAGGAGAAGGTATTAGTGTACCCAATATTGTTAACCGATTCATCTGCTTATAAGGATACAGGTTCACAACGACGACATCTCGCAAGTCCTCATCCTCAACAAGAAGTCCATCTCCAATTATGAAACCCAGCTTTTCCAAGCAGAGCTTGAAAAGTTTCGGCAGCACCAGAACAGGCTTCTTTCAGCAAATCATAAGCAGTCATCACTTATGAAAGAGCTCACAGTAACCTTCAATGCTCTGTTACAAGATAAGAGAGTCAGAGCAGAGCAGAGCAAGTACGAAATCATTACCCGGCAACGTTCCTCGGTGATGTCGAAATACAAGCGAATATACCAGGAATTTGTAGACCTCGTGGCCGGCCTTCAAAGCGCAAAACAATGGTACAGTGAGATGAAAGACACCGTCGACAGCTTGGACAAGAATGTTGAGACCTTTGTGAACAATCGGCGATCTGAAGGAGCCCAGCTTCTTAGCCAAATCGAGCAAGACAGAGCAGCCAGCGCCAGTGGACAGGCTGACCGAGAACGGGAGCGCCTCCGAGGCCTCATGGAGAGAATGTCCATGGATCCATCTACGTCTCCATCATCGCCATCGGCTAAACAACCACGGGCACAATCTGCTGCTTACACTGCCTCTTACCCAACGACCAACTTTGCTGGCCAGTATCAGGTACCGACTTCGCCTCAACAACATCCCCAATCTGCGCACTCTGCTTATGCGTCAAACGGTGCATTCTTCCCAACGCAGCAACAACAACAGCAGCAGCAACAACAACAGCAACAGCAGCAGCAGCAGCAGCAAAATCGACCAGAACCATTTTCAAGTCATAAACCAGCGCCATTAGCTCCAACGCAAAGTTACAATCCTGGCACATATCCACCCGTCTCTCCTCCTCCAACCCAGACGTCATTCTCGCAGAGCCAAATTGGTTATAGCCGGCCAATGCAACACACACCGATCAACCAGCAATTCGTACCTCATGGTTATGTGCCTCCACCACCCCCTCCTGGACCACCGCCTCTTGGCCCTCAACAGACATTCCCGCAATCTGGTGCCCCGGCAGTTGGTCATGGTGAATACGGATATGGAAATCCAGCTGCACAGCAAAGGGGTGGTCCGCAGCAAAATTCGGGTGACCCTTGGGCTGGGCTTAACGCATGGAAATGATGATTTTACAATCGGAGCAAAGGCTTGTTTTGAGGCCGATTTAGAAAGTGTAGTTTCAGTAATGGAATGATAAACAATTCCCTTGGAAGTTACCTGTGACGTTTGCAACTTAAATCCTGACTTCGGCTGTTTGGGAAACGGAACGAGTACGGTCAACACGTTCGGTGAAGGTTCTCAATTCTCTGGGATATAAAAAGCGACCGCTCCCGAATTTTCTAGATTACACAGACCATATCCCGAAATGTCCGACTCTGAAAAAGAACAATCAATGACCTTTGCGAACACTGCAAAGCTTTTCCACGTGATAATAAGGAAAGGGGCTAGTTTGGCCCCATAAACAAGGAATCAATGTCGGCGATAAGAAAATCCGCCCCGGATTTGAAAGCATCATGATCACCAAATAAATGAGAGTGCGCAAACGTTGGTGCCTTTTCTTCTTGCCGACCCCGAATTGAATTTCTAGTACATCATAGCTCTCCTTTCATTTTGGGCGTCGGATTGAATTCGGCATACATCCGAGGACTCTTGCTAAAGAAGTGTATTCTATTTCAAAGGACTTCACTCCTCGGTCCTCGTTCTTCGAAGATGTTATACGGTCAGAATCTACGAATTGCGCTCCGAAACACATCCCGAAGTTCTCTTAGACAAACCTCGAATACCACCAGCAGACTCTATAGTACTTCGAGACGATTTCAGCTTTCTGCGAGCACGTCACCATGTTTGCGACCCTATCTTCCTGCGCACGCGATACCCGGTAGCTCGAAGTTTTCCACATCCCCTGCCCGCCGGAAAGAAGCCATAAAGAGTCCGAAAGATACAGCAGAGGAAAAAACGGAGGAAAATGCAAAGGACGAAGCTGAGAACGTCAAGGAAAAGAGTGAAGAGGCCGTGGTAGAGAGCAAGAGCAAAAGCCCCGAGTCATCGCCCGCGGGTGGCAATGCTTCATCTGGAAAGCCCGTCGATGGTCGAGGTAGCAGTGCATCCTCGGGAGGTGCAGGTGATTCTGGCAGCGGCGATGGAGGGAAGAAGGGACGCAAGCCGTCGATTGAGAAAGCTTTGCAGAAGGCTACCGTTCCGGACGTTTACCCTCAGGTCATGGCAATCCCAATTACCAAACGACCTCTTTTCCCTGGGTTTTATAAAGCAGTTACGGTTCGGGATCACAATGTTGTTGCTGCCATACAAGAGATGATCAAGAGGGGCCAACCGTATATCGGAGCTTTTCTGTTCAAAGACGAGAATGCGGATGGAGATATAATCGAGAACATGGACGATGTTCATGATGTTGGTGTTTTTGCTCAGATTACCAGCGCATTTCCTGTTCACGGCGACGAAAACGCCCTCACAGCTGTTTTATATCCTCACCGGCGGATAAAAATGTCTTCTCTCATCAGTCCTGCCAGTGCCGATGACAAGAAGCCAGATACTCCTGCTAATCCTGCAGTAGTGCCTGATGTGATTCCACCGAACCCAGAAGAAAAGAAGGGCGATGTGGTTGCCAGTTTTGAGGAGGGTGCGGTTCAGCAAAAGTCAACAGAAACAACACCGCCATGGGAGCCAACCGCGTTCTTGCGGAATTCTCCCGTCAGTCTCGTCAAGGTGGAGAACCTTGTCGAAGAACCTCATGATCCCAAAAGCCCCATTATCCGAGCAGTCACCAACGAGATTGTCAACGTCTTCAAGGAAGTTGCAAGTCTCAACAGCTTGTTCCGAGACCAGATCTCGACCTTCTCGATGAGCCAGTCTGCTGGCAACGTCATGCAAGAGCCAGCAAAACTTGCTGATTTTGCTGCAGCGGTCTCTGCTGGAGAGGTCCCTGAGCTTCAAGACATCCTAGAGACATTGAATGTTGAAGAGAGATTACAGAAAGCCTTGGTCGTCCTAAAGAAGGAGCTTATGAATGCTCAGCTACAATCGAAAATCTCCAAGGATGTCGAGAGATCCATCCAAAAACGTCAACGAGAATACTTCTTGATGGAACAAATGAAAGGAATCCGCAGAGAGCTTGGTATTGAATCTGACGGCAAAGATAAGCTGGTTGAAAAGTTCAGAGAAAAGGGCTTTAAACTGGCCATGCCAGAGGCAGTTAAGAAAGTTTTCGATGATGAACTTAACAAGCTGGCGCATCTAGAACCTGCCGCCTCGGAGTTCAATGTGACGAGAAATTATCTGGATTGGCTAACGCAAATCCCATGGGGCCAAAGAAGCGCAGAGAATTTCGGAATCAATAACGCCATGACTGTTTTGGAGGAAGACCACTACGGTCTAAAGGATGTCAAAGATCGTATACTCGAATTCATCGCGGTGGGAAAGCTGCGAGGGACGGTCGAGGGCAAAATATTATGTTTTGTTGGCCCACCTGGTGTCGGCAAAACGAGTATTGGAAAGAGTATTGCCAGGGCTCTCAACAGGCAGTACTACAGATTCAGTGTTGGAGGTCTCACAGATGTTGCCGAGATCAAGGGCCACCGAAGAACATACGTCGGGGCCTTGCCTGGTCGAATCATTCAAGCGTTGAAGAAGTGCCAGACTGAGAATCCATTGATATTGATTGATGAGATCGATAAGATTGGTAGAGGACATCAAGGAGATCCAGCATCGGCACTGTTGGAGCTGCTTGATCCCGAGCAGAACAACTCGTTCTTGGACCATTATCTCGACGTGCCCGTCGATCTCTCCAAGGTCCTCTTCGTCTGTACCGCAAATATGACTGATACAATCCCTCGACCACTCCTCGATCGAATGGAGATGATCGAGCTCTCCGGTTATGTCGCTGATGAGAAGATGGCGATTGCTGAAAGGTATCTTGGACCTGCTGCGAAAGAATTGGCAGGTCTGAAGGACGTCGATGTCAATCTTACTAAGGAAGCTATCAAGGAGCTGATCAAGTCCTATTGTCGAGAATCTGGAGTTCGAAATTTGAAGAAGCAGATTGAAAAGGTGTATCGCAAGTCGGCACTGAAAATTGTGCAAGACCTTGGCGAATCTGTTCTCCCTGAAGAAGAGGCTTTGACCGAAGAAGGCAAAGCGGCAATGGAGGAATCGAAGAAAGATGAGACCGATGTTAAGGAGACGCCAGAGAACATCGAGAAGGAAACTACGGAAACACCGAGAGTCAGCCTTCACGTCCCAGATACGGTCCATGTTACCATCGGTAAGGATAACTTGAAGGATTATGTCGGTCCTCCAGTATTTACGTCAGATCGCCTATATGATATAACGCCGCCAGGAGTAGCAATGGGCCTTGCTTGGACGCAGATGGGCGGAGCTGCTCTCTATGTCGAGTCTATTTTGGAAAGTGCTTTGACTTCTGACTCCCGTGCTGGTTTAACAACGACGGGGAATTTGAAATCGGTTATGAAGGAGTCGACAAGTATTGCCTATTCATTCGCGAAGTCGGTGATGGCCAAACAGTTCCCCGAGAACCATTTCTTCGATAAAGCTAAATTGCATCTTCACTGCCCCGAAGGAGCAGTCCAGAAAGACGGACCATCCGCCGGCATTACAATGGCGACCTCTTTGCTCTCGCTGGCTTTGGAGAAGTCACTAGATCCAACCATTGCAATGACTGGTGAGTTGACGGTTACTGGTAAGGTTTTGAGAATTGGGGGTCTTCGTGAAAAGACTGTTGCCGCTCGACGCGCGGGATCAAAGATGATCATCTTCCCAGACGACAACATGTCAGACTGGCTCGAGCTGCCAGACGTATGTAGATCTCTGCCCCTCAAGTTTTGGATGATATGAGACTAACCTGTCACAAGAACATAAAAGAGGGCATCGAAGGACATCCAGTAAAATGGTTTTCTGATGTGTTCGATTTGGTGTTTCCAAATCTGGACAAGGACGTAGCCAACAACCTATGGAAGAAACAACTCACGAAACCAAAGAAAGAAAAAGAGGGCGAAGACGATGATTGAACAGCCCACACTGTAGATACCTTGTTCATTGAGTGGATGCTCGGGCTCATACGGAGTGCATATGGTGCACGTGGGGTAAAAGGGGGGCATACATCGGCGTTTCGAGTGCGTCGAATGACGACAGAAGAGATATCTCCTCTCCGCATAATCTAGATAGACATCCACACGACATCATGGAGTAGATAATGTACATTAGCCAATGTAGAAGTGTCTGCCAAGCTAAGAGTGGGCAAGGCCGTTCGGTACTCGCCCTTCCCTCTCCGCAAACGAACGACCCATCAGAAAATTTCCCTAGCAAATGCTCCCATTTAGTGATCAAGGCGTGATCAAGGCCCAGCCTTCTTCCTGTAGGCAAACCTAACTGTGGATTAGGGTCGCATGTCAGTGGAGTTCGCGACAACTCGACAACCACTAAACTTTGCAAGGCGTATGCAAGTTCCACGCTGGTTGCAGAAAAGGCCGCCTGCAACCCCTTTCGAACCAGTGAGCGAGCCGAGCCTTCCTTTGCATGCACTCCTGCATAGGGCATTGGCAGATTTGAGGAGACTCGTATGCGGAACGCTCGACTTATATGCCGACTCGCTCTGAGAGGGTCTGAGAGGGTCTGACGTGGAACAACAAGCCCTCCGTCCAGAACCATACATCAAATACTAGCCTCACCACTACCCAAACCGCCTACCTTTTTGCTGCCCGACGCACGCCCCGGCACGAGACAAGATGTCACATGGATCTCGCAGAACGGTTCTTCGAACCGGAAACAGGGTGCAACTATCCACACAGCGGCGCCTAAGGGATGTTACCAATGTACCTTGGGGGTCCCCGCTCCCCACGGAGGCCCACGTCGTTGCCTGCCACCCCCAATTTTGCTAATGAGTACTTGTTATGGGCGTGAAATTGCTTGCTTTGCGGGTGCCCACAAGGTACTTTGCGGAAAAAGATCATGTAGATGATGTGCTGTTCGGCCGACATGGGATGAAATTAGGATGACAGGCAAGAGCTGGTTCTGGATAAAAGCTTTTCTCGTGCCGTGATTGGTTGTCAGCAATTTACAACTTTCTGGCATACAAGCTGCCGGACGGAGACAGAGGCAGCTTCGGGCCATTTCTAACTGCAATGCACGCACCGATCTGTCACACGTTTCTGAGAAGTCATTAACCACTTAGAAAGTGAGGCGAGAATGCCAACGCAGCAATTCGATGTGGCTGAGCACGACCGTTTCCAAACCTCAACCTACAGCCCTTCACATTTACTCCCTCAGGCCATTCACCACGTCCGCCTTACAGTATACAAACAAACTCCCAGACGCGTAGGGCACCAATGCAATGACACGCTTCTCTTATAGTCAGAGAGTGCCATTGCTCTCTCCAAAGCACGCTGCATAATACATGTCCTCAAGCACGACCAGCCATCCGACTTGTGGGCGGTGTTTGTTCTCCGCAAGAAATTCCAACGCAGTGGGTAGTTGACGTTGTATGTACATTCTCCCCGCAAGCTGCATTCCATCATTGTGAGGTTGCTGACGATCCACGGTGGGGTCCTAGGATCATCCTGACAAACGCAATGGCTCAAGCTGAGAAAGCGCATGCAAGGAGCTCATCTGTCGAACACAGAACATCATGGTCTTGGAAAAGGCTGTTTGGGAAAGATGATGCGAATGCGAACCCTCCTGCAGCACCACCGGAGGATGAACAACAGGCTGGCCTTGTCCGCCGCCTCTCTCGAAAGGTCGTGCCAGAGCTGCCTCGCGCACCCACGTTCAAAAGACAACAATCAGAGCTTCGAGATAGACTGGAACCGAACCAACCACTTCCTGATGAACGACGAACGCTATCAGTGGACCGACGTCGAATCTCCAACTCATGTCGAAACTCAGCGGCGGCAGTAATTCCGCAAATAAGATTGAGCGCCCCCGAGTTCTTGGAAACGACGGAGACTATCGAGAGCGTGCTAGGAAGGAGCAATATACACACACCACAAACACAAGATGAGGCGAAGGAATATGTGGATGTTCGGAATGAGGCTTCGAATATCGACACGCAGTCGATTTCGACCGAGGCATTTGATGAGATGATTCTCGAGGAGCTGGAAAAGAAGTGGATCTTGAACCTCAGCATGCACTTCAGGGACAAGTCGAAGAGGGAGAAGTTTTTTGTGACCTTCGCAGAAACACCGACTCATTGGAGGCGTGTAACTCTTTCTCTGGACTACCGAAACGCTCCTGAAGGATCACTGGAGGAAGAGCTGCTACGCACGAGATTCCAGCGGGACAAAAGTGCCCGCATATATGAGGCAATTCGCGAATCACTTCCAGATATCCAATTTTACGATACGGTCACAAATCTGAAGTTACAGACTGAAAATGAGAGACTTCATGTTCACGTGGTTGAGGATCTTTCAGAGATCATCCCCTACCCTCCGGTTAAAGCTATCAATCATCTCAACTGTCGAAGAGTCCGTGAGGATGAGGTGGTTTTTGACTCGCATCTCTCTGGTTTCGTCTACAAAGTCACAGTTGATGGTGAGGCGTTCATCAAGAAAGAAATTCCTGGACCTGACACGGTGGACGAGTTCCTGTACGAGATCAACGCACTACATCAGTTATCTGGCTCCCATAGCGTGATCCAATTTGGTGGTGTTGTTCTCGACACCAAGGGCGAAGTTGTGAAAGGCCTTCTCATCAGCTTCGCTGAGCAAGGAGCGTTGATTGATGTTATCTACGATGGAGAAGGAAAAATTCCCTGGCGTCGCCGCGAAAGATGGGCCAAAGAGATTGTCCAAGGACTTGCAGAAATCCATGAGGCTGGCTTCGTTCAGGGTGATTTTACACTCTCCAATATCGTCATTGATTCGAACGACAACGCAAAAATCATCGACATCAACAGGCGAGGATGCCCTGTCGGTTGGGAACCCCCAGAGGTTGCCGCACTCATTGACAGTAACCAACGAATCTCCATGTACATAGGGGTCAAGTCGGATTTGTATCAGTTGGGCATGGTTTTGTACGCTTTAGCTACCCAGCAAGACGAACCAGAGAACCATCGGCCCTTGAACCTGGAGAGCTTTCCAGTAGAAATACCGGGCTATTACTCGGATTTATGCCGTCGTTGTCTGAACCATGATCCAAGATGTCGATCGCAAGCCTCGGCCCTCCTCACTTTGTTTCCAGATGTCGAGGACTACCATTCTTCTGGACGCTCACTACCTATTGTGGTTGATGCATGCTACCCAGAGGAGAAGCACCTTCCCAATCATGAAGAATTGGATACTCCAAGGACGCTGGAGTGGCAGGGGCCCGGTGGAAAGCCTTTCGATGTGTATGATTATGCGATCACTGACACATCCGGCGAAGAGGATTACTTTCCCAGGCGTGGCAGATCTCGCCCTGCGCCCGTGAGATACCAGATTATTCCTGCAGAGATCCCATTACCCATATCAAATTCAGGATCCGATTTAGTGGATATTTCTCGCGATACAGCTGCGGATAAAGTAAATCTTTCAACCATGGAGACAAAGGAAGACCGCACACAAAAAATTACACAGCATAATATGGAACCACAGGCCATACCAGCATCTGATGGACCGCGAGACACAGCAGCGGCAGTTGAACCATCGACAGCATACCATGCGGACTTAGCAGGCGTTGGCAGCGCGCATTCTCACTTCGAGATTCCAACAGCGAATTTAGATGACGAATTAATGACCGACACGCATAACGAGGAACTTGTTGTTAAAACTACGGCCGCAGGATAAGGGGGGGGGGCATCATTTCTACATTTGAGACGGACTAATAGGTGTGCTCCATCTGGCGACAGTGAGACACCACGGGAGGATTTCTGGGATATATGGGGCTACTTGCTCCACTTGTACATTATACCGCCTGACGCGTTATCAGCACAAAATGGAGCTTGAGGAGTTGATGGACTAAAGTTTATCACCATCGGTCAATGATGTTGGTCGTTGTCTCGGATCGTCAGCTTTGATGTCAACCAATATTGCAAGTGCAATCATATCTTAAAAGCACAATCTCCAATCTACGGGACGGAACTGGATACAATGAGACCGTTGCGGTTGATTGGTTCATCAAATCTCCCAGATCAGATGGCTGTCGATATCTGGGTGACTCACTTCTCTACAGTGATTTGGGAGGTTCTACACTGACGTCTCCCGAGGTCTCGCTTCTCCACCATCGTTGAAGAGATTCTGCATGCCAAGCCTTCGTGGCGGACATACAGCTGTGTCAACTGTTGCTGCATCTTGAAGCCTCGGCGTATGAAGGCAAAGGCAGGAGTATATTCGCCACACGTGATACCAATTAACGTCTGTCCCTGCGTACCGAGACGCACTGTGTCACGAGACACATCTCTAGTTTTGGAGTCATAAATTTTTTCTTGCCAGGTCTACGAAGTTATTATTAACATGTCACTTTCTTTAACTATTTCTCCCTAAGGAAACCACTTAGCAATAGAGAAAACACTATAGTTAATGATACTATTGATCGTTTTATTTATGCCACTAATCGCCGTTTCGACAATCCCCCCTTGTTCAATCGCGACTATTAAAGTATTTTCCAAATTCGGAGCACTTCAAGAAAGGTCCTATAACGAAATAATACAACCATGAATTTTAAAGAAACTCAGAGATGGATAGAATATAGTCCGGGAGTTTCGCCGTTGCGAGGAGAGGGACCACATGTTTCGGCGCTTAATAATATGCATTAGCCCTAGTCACAATATACTATATTCACGCTCGGGCTCGCTATATTTTTCTTAGCCACAATTCTCAAGCCTAATCACGTGTGGGGCGTACATGGTCACACGTGTGGCGTAAGCACAGGTTTTATCGAGCTTTCCACGCTGGTGCATGGGCCAGGAGGAGCACTCTCTCCACATCGCCATCACAATGGACAGAGCCAGTCAAGTCTTAGCGCAAGGCGTGCCTCCTGGCGTGCCAAATCATACTGCGCCTCGTAGATCATAGCAATGCCCTCACTGTACACTCCATCATCGTGTTCGCGGACGACGCTCGAGAGAAGAGAAGACCTAAAGCTGACAGTACCTCATCTTATAGTAAGTGGCTAAGTTGGACGATTAAAAAGCAAATCTGCTAGAATATTCTAGATATACATATTTATGACACTTAGTAATCACATATAAACTTGTCAACTATATAAAGATCAGCTCCCCCAAGCCCCTCTCCATCAAAGTTATAAAAATATAAAGAATTAAGTTACGAAGGCATCTTTTAAAGCCCCTTCCTTTTCTTACGTACGCTTCTACATGGAGTTTCTTGTTCTAGTCTTCGTTTCTTTTGAGTAATTCCCTGCTGGCTGAGCGAGTTCGCGAGGCCTAGCATGCTCCCGAGCGTGTTTGGGTGGTCCTTCCCGAGTACTGTCTCTCGAAGCTTGAGCGTCTGCCGGTATAGCGCCTCGGCCTCTGCGTACTTGCCCTGATCGTCGAGCGAGCTCGCGAGATTGTGCATGCTCATGAGCGTGTTTGGGTGGTCCTTCCCGAGTACTGTCTCCTGAAGCTTGAGCGTCTGCCGGTAAAGCGCCTCGGCCTCTATATACTTGCCCTGCTGGCTGAGCGAGTTCGCGAGGCCTAGTATGCTCCCGAGCGTGTTTGGGTGGTCCTTCCCGAGTACTGTCTCTCGAAGCTTGAGCGTCTGCCGGTATAGCGCCTCGGCCTCTGCGTACTTGCCCTGATCGTCGAGCGAGCTCGCGAGATTGTGCATGCTCATGAGCGTGTTTGGGTGGTCCTTCCCGAGTACTGTCTCCTGAAGCTTGAGCGTCTGCCGGTAAAGCGCCTCGGCCTCTATATACTTGCCCTGCTGGCTGAGCGAGTTCGCGAGGCCTAGTATGCTCATGAGCGTGTTTGGGTGGTCCTTCCCGAGTACTGTCTCTCGAAGCTTGAGCGTCTGCCGGTATAGCGCCTCGGCCTCTGCGTACTTGCCCTGATCGTTGAGCGAGTTCGCGAGATTGTGCATGCTCCCGAGCGTGTCTGGGTGGTCCTTCCCGAGTACTGTCTCTCGAAGCTTGAGCGTCTGCCGGTTAAGCGCCTCGGCCTCTGCGTACTTGCCCTGCTGGCTGAGCGATTCTGCGAGGTTGTGTAATAGCCCCGCCGGCAGGTTTATAGCTCCGTTAAAATGTTGTTTGATAGTAGCAATAACATAGAGCGCGTGAGGAAGGTATATTAACCACTCAGCTCTATTTTCATGCCGAGGCCATGGGAACATATAAGCCATCCGATCTAGGGTCTTTTCATTCCAATTCCTCCATTGTTCTTTAAGCCTTAGCCAATTTTGCATCGCAATATAAACTAACCGATGCATATCGTATGATGTGCCAGTTATACGGTCTTTAATGAACCCAAAGGCTTTTAAGGTGCCAATTGCCTCTTTCTTATTGATTTCTGAAGCTGGAGGCAAGAGGCCTTGTGGAATATCTTGTTGTTTGATACAAGAAATAAACGCCATATAGTCTGTTGCTAAAGGGTCGCGAGTCTGGATTTGGTCGAAAGAGATAAGCCACGTTGTAGCAACTGGGTTTTTCATACCCAGATATCTCCTGCTGTCCTGGAAGTCTCTACTTAACAACCTAATAACGTTGTCGTTACTCTCTTGATAGATTCGGAGATACTCGGCGATGGTACAGCCGTTGGTGTTTAGGTAGGCTGCGGCTTGCATAATTGCAAGAGGGAGGTTAGTTAGTAAATCAAGAAGCTTTTTCATACTAATATCATCATCGATAAGTTTTTTCTCATGAACGTTTCGTCGTAGTAGTTCTCTCGATTCTGTATCGTCCATCTCGTCGACAACTACTACGTTTGGGCCGGCGAATTGAGTAGCAGCCTCACGGTCTCGGGTTGTAAAAAGAATTGCTCCAAGGGTACTAAATGGAAGATACTCAGATAGCGCACTCGATTGGTCGTCCTCGCCGTCGTTGTGATAGAACATTTCGAAGTCATCCGCGTTATCTACGATTAAAAGCCATTTCCCTACACTTTCCTGAGATAGCCGAGTCTTGACCATTTTCTTAACATCTGCCTTTGCATCCTCGAGTCCGGGAATTTCGAGGTACTGTCCAATATCGCGATAGGCATTTTCAAAACTTGTTGTACTAGTGGCCCGGATCCAAAAAACAGAACATATTGGAGAAATGGTCTGGAGTTGGAAAGCACATTCCAAGGCAATTTGGGTCTTCCCAACTCCACCAAGACCAACTAGAGCTACACGTTGACAGTCTTCCTCGGTGTCCTGAGTATGCAGAATCGTGATAAGCCGATTCAGCTGAGACTGACGGCCAACAAAATCCTTATTCCGGCCAAATGGTAGCATCCTACGTGGCTTTGAACGGGCTAGTCTAATTAGTATTGGCCAAGTCACGTATAATATAACGCACCTTTCAGATTTTCTAGTGCGCCACTATCGCTAGAGAACCCCTTTGCCGTCATTTCGAGCCGTTTTAGTGCCATATCCTTCCCCTCACCATAGATAGCTGGCATAGACACCTCGCACAGGCCGAGCAAACAGTATACGATGTCTTCCTCTTCTGTTGTTTGGCGTTGTGCTGACCATCCTCGCCGCTCAGTTATACTGAAATCAGAGAGAGGATTCCCTCGCAGAGCCTGAATAGGAATTTGGGTAATCTCGTGAATTAGCGTTTCAAGTGACTCTTTGTCACCTAGTAGCTTGTGCTCTTGAGAAAAGAATTCGACTACTATCGGAGCAATAAGTTCTTGAAGGGTCCAGCCTCTAGTGAACCATTTACTACTCCGAAAGGCTACTTCCCACGTGCTCTGGTGTGTTTGAACATGTGTGTAGTCGCCAGCTGTCGTTACATCCGCGAGGTACACGTAGCATTTCTCTGCATTTCGATACCAGCGAAACATAGAATTAATAGCTTTTGAAAGCTCGGCGGGATCCGACTTATCGATGCAGCAGGTGTCCACCCAGAAGTATTCCAGTCCATCGGCTGCGGCCTGTTTCGCGCAGAACTGTATCTTCCTCCACCCAGCGTTGTTCATGGTCTTACTCATGTCCACGCCAGCTTGGATATCCTGAAAAATGACCTCCTCTTTTCCCCAGGTATGAGAGAGTATTGCGTAGGCAGGGACATCGCCGCTGGTAGGTTCGCGAAAGACGATCTCGCCGTTGGGTTTGCGTTGCAAGAGGCGTATGAAAGACATGCTGGAGGTTTGCGACCGATCTCGTAGCAGGCGCGACTCGTATTACTCGTTCGGCATATTGCGCAAGCACTGCGATTCAAGGTCGACAGGATGTGAAGCAGTCGTCGAAGGACTGATAGAAAAAGGATGTGCAGTCGTTGTTGTCGGCGACCGCCACGAGGCTGCATCGTGGCGTAGCCTGGCTAGCCACTTGCATGGCGAAAGCAGACAGAACGCGAAGGACGCTTCATTGTATAGGAAAACTTACATGCTAACTTACAGACTGGATTCTAGGACAAGTTGTTCACTGGTGTTAGGGTTTGATGCCGGCTTCTACAAAGTCGAAGAGGAGTAAGATGCTGTAGGTGGGGATCAAGGGGACGGGACTGCTTCGCACCGCTACTTTTTGCTCTGCTCGGAGGATGTCGGGAAGCGGGATTTTCCGGCACATCCGCCACGCGCAGCCACAGATTTTATTACAATTTTACTGAGATTACTATAACCACACCGCCGCTGACCACGATCCTTGATCGCTTAATTGGAGGAGGTATCAGCCTATGTGGCGACGGTATATAACATAGCGCGCTCTGGCCGCCACAAGACTAAGAATACCGTTTTAGTATTATAATAAAACCTAGATATCTATACCTAATGGTTTTATGAGTTTAAAAGGTAGAAAAAGCTTGATGGTAGTGTTGGGACTTGAGGGGTCTATTATAGTGTTAAAGGAGGGCCTCCGTAAATTCAAGGGAGCGGCGATGACGTCGTTATAATTTTCGGAATTGATAAGTTAGGAGAATTCGGGAGAGGTATATAATACAACTGAATTAAAAATAAATAGAAATTTCACACGTTCACAGATTTTTAGCCGCTTGAACTCGAAGTACCTGCATTTTGTCTCGTTACAGGGTGCGTCTCGGCACGCAGGGATAGACGTTAGACAGCAAATCTTGCCCACAAGAGAAAGAAAAGAGAGAGAAAAGAGAAGAAAAGTTCAGGGCAAATCTTTGTTCCGTCGTCGGAGGCGGCCGGATCCCCTCGTGACCAGCCTTGGCACGCTTCCAGCCTACGAGTAAGCTCCGCTTCAGATCTCACTCTCGATCAACCAGTACGGCCCATCTCGGACCTGACCCGCACCCCCTCCCCTGCCCCAAAATGAGAGGCCGTGATTTGCAGCCGAGCGGATCTGGATCAGCGGGGCCAGCCCGCGGCCCACCCGATACAGTAACACACACGAGCGATAAGAAGAACTTCCCGTCAGTGGTCGGATTGGACTTTCGAAGCAAGGAAGTTTGTCTCCGCTCGCGGTGATTGGTGCTCCGGCTGCATCTCAAGCGGGGCCGTCGCAGGACGGCTGGCGCCGACGTCAGGAAGCGCGAGATCTCTGGCCTCACTCGAGGAAAGAAAGGGTTTTTATCGCGAGCGGAAAAGCAATGGTGCTGGTTGAGCCTGGCCTGCAACGATCTAGATGGAAGCCGCTGCTTCGGTCGAAACGTCGCGTGTATATATCTTGAGACGCCCAGTTGCATAGCAGCAGCAGCAGCAATAGCAACAACAACAGTTACAAGCAGCCCATTGGCATTGGCATTGGCATATACACTCTATTGAGCCTGAGCTGACAAAGATTCCACCCAGCTCTTAAACGTGCTTCTTCGTCGTCGATTGAAGTCGAATTCTACACCGAAATGGCTGTTACCATTGACCAAGGGCCACACGATGGACCAGATATGATCATCCCCGCAAACGAAGCTTCCCCCAAGCGGTCGTTTGGCGAGCACATCTCTCACATTTTCAAAGCTTTCACCACTAAGGATGGTCTTGTTGGGGACTATGATTATGGTAAGCTTCCGCACATTTGGGAATGCGCGGTTGTGTCTAATCAATTACTGCAGCGTTCTTGTTCACGCCAAATATTCCCTTCATGAGCAAGCCGAAGAGAACAGCTCCTTTCTTTGGTCTTCAGGACCGCATGCCAGTGATACTGGCACTTCTGCTTGGGTTCCAGCATGGTGAGTATATTTTTCTCTGTTAATGTTTGTGGCGGTGTTTCACTGGCCAGAGCCCTCTCCGTCCCCGCCTCCTCTGCGACTCTTTGCCAGGTGTTTTAAGGAAACAGCCCGCTGACTCCCAATTAGCTCTTGCTATGTTGGCTGGTATCATTACTCCTCCAATTATCATCTCCGGGTCCGCAAACTTTGATGCAACTACGGAACAATATCTCGTCTCAACCTCGCTGAGTAAGTTCCCGATTGTCTGAAGACTCCCCTGTGCAATGAGATACTAACAGCCATCTAGTTGTCTGCGGCATCCTCTCGGCCATCCAAGTTACTCGCTTCCACCTTTACAAGACTCCGTACTATATTGGGACTGGTCTTATGTAAGAATCCTTCGAGACGAAATTGGGAGCTATCCCCTGACATACAAACAGCTCTGTGGTAGGGACGTCTTTCGCTATCATTCCTGTTGCGACCAAGGGTTTGGCACAGTGCGTTTCCTCTGAATTTCTCGTAGCCGATGAAAACTAACGCCAATTCAGAATGTACGGTAATGGAATGTGCCCCACTGCAGCTGATGGCACCAAGCTCCCTTGCCCTGTAAGCCGCCTAAGTCTTGAGGAGTGAGCAATACTGATTTCAATTCTAGGAAGGATACGGCGCTATTCTTGGCACAGCTTCCCTCTGCGCATTGCTAGAGATCGGGCTTTCGTTTATGACGCCTGCTCTCTTAAAGAAGCTCTTCCCACCCATCGTCACGGGTCCAACCGTCACCCTTATTGGTGTCTCCTTGATCCAGAGCGGTCTTCAGGATTGGGCCGGAGGAGCAGGAGGCTGTTTTGGGAGACCTGAGACCGGCATCTTCCAGAACTGCCCGACGAACTTTGCTCCTCATCCTCTGCCATGGGGAAGCGCTGAGTTCATCGGTCTTGGATTCTCGGTCTTCGTCTCCATTATTCTATTCGAGAGATTTGGTGCTCCGATTATGAAGTCATGTAAGTTATTTCCAGTCACCTCTTAGGATCAGAGCTAACGGTGTCCCAGTGAGCGTTATTTTGGGCCTACTGGTTGGTTGTATCATCGCGGCAGCATGTGGCTATTTTGATCGAAGTGGTATCGATGCCGCGCCCGTCGCATCCTTCATTTGGGTACACATATTCCCACTCTCCGTCTACGGACCCCTCATCCTGCCTTTAATGGCAGTTTACCTTATCCTGATGATGGAAGCAATTGGTGATATCACTGCTACTTGCGATGTTTCAAGACTCCAGGTGGAGGGTAAGCTCTTCGACTCGAGAATCCAAGGTGGTATCTTGGCAGACGGCATCAACGGCATGCTTGCAGGTCTCTGTACCATCACCCCGATGTCTACTTTTGCCCAGAACAACGGTGTCATCGCCCTCACCCGATGCGCAAACCGTAAGGCCGGATACGCTGCATGCTTTTTCCTGATTGTCATGGGCTTGTTCTCGAAGTTCGCGGCTGCGTTAACGTCCATCCCATCCGCGGTCCTCGGCGGCATGACGACCTTCCTGTTCGCCTCCGTCGCGATCTCTGGTATCAGAATTATCGCCACCGTACCCTTCACTAGACGCACGCGTTTTATCCTCACTGCCGCGATGTCCCTCGGTTTCGGTGCGATCTTGGTGCCTAATTGGTTTTCATATGTTTTGTAAGCAACCTATTTCTGTGTCCCATATCTGGAGCTCCTTACCTCATTGATCGGGAGGATGTTCAATGCTCCCGCTCGCTCCCGGCTCTCTCCCTAAAGCAATATGTTGCTAACTCGTTCATAGTACCTACACCGGAGGAAACAAGGCGAAGGCAGGCTTCTTCGATGCTATTGTCCTTGTTCTGGAAACTGGTAAGCATCTTCAGATAATTCTTCGTTTAACCTAGCTAATTCGTCCTAGGGTTCGCTGTCACCGCCTTCATCGCCGTAGTACTGAATCTGCTGCTCCCAGAAGAAGACATCAACGAAGAGACTGAATCCCTGGCTGGCGATATTGCCGATAGGACCGAGGCTGAGATTGAGAATGCTGAGGATCCTAAGTTTGCACATCCGTCTAAGGGAGAGTCAGGAGAGTCTCCGAGGATTGCCACACACACGCACCAGAACGGTGAGAGTGTTGATGGCGGGGAGAAGGTTTGAGTTTATTTGAAGAACTCTCGTTGAGAAGTTGAGAAATACCTTGTATTTGTACGAAAAGATTTCTGTTTAGAGTGTTAAATGCGATCAAGTTTATTGAGCGCCTCTCTAGCTGTTGATAACAACGAGGCACTAATTTTCAATGTTCGAAGTCAAGTTGGATTTCTCAAATACTTCGCCTCCGAATGTTCCCTCGAATATTAGCACATTCAAAGCCTAGTCACTTCAAATTTGCTCCAAATGCCGGAACATCGAATCCTCTCTCCGGGATGATTTTCCAACTTGCGTTTGGGACATTGAAACTCATTCGAAGGAACCCCCTTTTCTCGTTTGAGTGTAAGCGAGATTTTACGTGACCCTTGCCCCTTCTGAACATCCGTCTGCTCCAGGCAACTGCTAGGGAGTGGCTTCTGCCAATCGTGATTCACAGTACCGCTAGCTCTTTGACAAAATGATCACGGTGATAACTTCCCAATTCGGCGGAGACAAAGCTACGGATATCGGGACATAAAGTCATGCGACTTCAGTGGTTATGTGCCCTGTAGTGCCTGCAGCTACAGCGCCACGCTGTGGGCATGGTGACTGTAGCGCTTAGACGCTAGAACTTTGAGGTCTTATAGGGCACTTTAGCGGCCAAGCCCTGTACTTGCAGGGGCGCACCCTAAAAATATCCTTTGATCGGCGAAATGCCTCAGATGGCTTAGGCCTATAGTTATAGGGACTTCTAGCGTCTGCCTCCACTATAATCCAGACGAGTAGTGTATCTCGGCCTGAAGTCGCATGACTTTATGTCCCGATATCCGTACGGCGTAAGCCCCAGAGCGAGCGGTTTTTGGAATGGTAATGAAGAATTCTATAGTCAATTCTACGTCGTCTAGATCATCTTCTGAAAGTAGATCGTTCCATGACCAGACTTCGCTTTTGTCCAAACTAGCCCACATCCATCCCAATCGTAACTTTTTACTGCTCTGCTTGGAGCGTTGTTCAGAACACCGTGCCTGGCACATCACTACCAATTCCCTTGGGAAAGTCGTACTGGATTAAAGTGTTGTATGCTGAACCCAAGAGACTTGAAAGACAGCGAGTCGAGCCTCTCATCGAAGAATGAGGAGAGATGTCTGAACTCGGAACTTCACTGCTTTGAAACGTTCCCGCTGTAAGAAACAAAGCATTCGTTCCTAGAACGAATAGTGCCGAAAGGTCAAGTGTCATATCTTCCGCTTTGTGGATTTTCTCTGCAACACGATGAAGTCGTTCGACATGAGATTGGAACATTGTGCCAGTCAACGAGAACAGCACTCTGAACCACGTCCGTCAACCGACTAGGGACTGATTCTGCAATACCTGGATCTTTCTAGTCTGAGTTCCGATCCAGGGCTGAAGCTTGGAGTTTTTCAAAACAACTGCGAGGCCACTTCCTGCTCGAACATCGAGACATGATATCAGAGTCTGACAGTAGTTGACAACAAGCAAGTATGGCTGGAGATATAACTGTACTTCGAGGCCACTACCGACAGATATTTCTTGCCAGCCCTTCACGAGAGCATATGACTCTGGCTTGGCAGTTTGGCACCCTGGTATTTCTAACAAGCATGTTGTCGACTTTCCACTTCATGGATTGGCTCCTTTTCTACTGGCGGTGCGTGAGAGCTGCTGTGGCCTTGGATCAAGCGTATGAGGCGAGAAGCGTATTGCTCTTCCGTACTTGATACTTGAATATCATCTGCCTTGGCGTGTAAAGTGGGGTTGAGGTAAAACGTACTTTGACATGAGCTTTTTCTCTGGGAGAAACGATCCACGGCTCGACATATCCTATTAGTTTTGTGGTAGTTGCAGGTTGAGCCATGTTGGCAAGACTGCGGAAAAGATCAAGATCTCAGATTTGAAGTAAATATCTTCGGAGGAAACGCCGTTGGGCCTGGGAAACGGAATTTACTGATGAAATATCCCCATCTTCAAGTCCACATGAAACATGAGCATACACGAGTCTGGGATGTTTCCCATACTTCCACGTGCTTTCCAGGCCAACTACCATGCCTTGGATGCCTGTTTGAGTAATTTAGAGGCAGGGTGGTCTTGATTATCGAGGTGGATCTTCTGTGTTGCTGATCATTTCCTGATTTTAAAGGGGGGCAGATAACAGACCACGGAACGTGCACTATCGGCCCCTAGACTCCAGCACTTGCTCGCTAAAATCGATCGCTAAAGTCCGACCCCCGAATCCCTATTTCTGCTGAACTTTGATAGACTTTCGAAAGCCCATCTCCCATTATCAAGGATTTGATTTTGCAACACCTGCTATTGGCTGTTCCCTATCAATGCCAATCTTATCTCAGGAGCATACACAACGATATGCTTTAGCAAACTGCCTTACTCGGCGGGTTTGGGTAGCTCCCCCCCAGGAACCATCTACTCAGTAGACAAGCATCTCTATCAATTGACACATCTATCATATTGTCTTGACCACGCTAGGTAAATTACTCCCATTCTCATGCAACTTTCAAAATCTAACTTACAAAGTAGCTTCTAGCAGCAGAAACGTATTTCAATCATTTCCCTACCACATAACAGGAGTTGACACACCACCAAAAATGGCTTCACAAGACTCCAATTCGGAGAAGATACAACCCTTTCCAGTAGCCGACGCGATGGGATCTCTCGGTCATGCGGGATGTCAAACAGATCGAGCAGTTCATCAAGGAGTAGCAGGTTCTCTTGAGGTGAGTGAAGCTTATTGCAAATGCTCTTGAACCAGCAACTTACACTTCCCACAGTTGCCAAAGCCATGCCACGTTCTCGGTTATGGGGTCGCGGTATACAGTCACCCTCGTGCTCAGACTTGCCTGCTGGGTTGTGTTCTGTTCCCGACAGTGGGAACTTATAATGTGATTACACTTTTTGGTTGAGCTGGGCAGCAAACAATCTAATTCTCTGATGCTGGGAACATTGCCCTGTACACTGTCACTTCTTTTTGTTTTTTTGGCTTTCTACTTCGTCGCTCCTGCGTGCGTGACTGGACTACTTTGGACTTCGGATTACACTTTGCTTTGGCGACTTTTGGTACACAGCATATGCAAGCAAGCTCTTTGTGGTGCTTCGACCATACTGGCAATGTTGGCTTCGTTATTTGTGGCGGGTAAGAGATCCCCTGCCCATTTTCACTGGCATATGATCAGAATAAAACATTCCATATCTCCTTCCTTAACTGCGCTCAGTCGAGCACTTACTGACTCCAATTCTACCCAGATGTTGGTGTGGTATCTATGCAGCCATGTTGCGGTACGTGGAAGGAACTGCCACCACCGCTTTTGCAACAAGAAGGGGCTTTATGTATCGATTGGGTAGAGAATTTTTCAAAGCGGAATCGTCATTGGATCTGCCATTCTGTTTGGTCAAAATTAGAATTCGGGAACAAATAATGACAGCAGAGTGAACAACGGTACTTACATTGGTCTGATAACCCTCGTCCTGTTTGGTGCCGTCCTCGCTCTTGTCCTTTACCCCTGGCAGATGGTGGTCCGCGAAGACGGCTCGCGGGTCCTGGTAGAGCGGCATCTCACCTTCTATCAAGAGCTCGCCAGTAGTTGGCATGTGTTTAAGAACAATCTTTGGATTCTATTCGTCTGGTGATGGTGCTGGGTCATCAACGACTGCTAATCAAAGCAACAACTTCAACGGCGAAGTTTTCACAGTCCGAGCTCGAGCGTTCAATATGTTACGTTCAAGTCTTGTCCAGGTCCTCGCTCTGTGGACGTTGCAGTGGTTGCCGACCTCCTTCCTGTCAAGAGACGACCACGAGCCCTTGTTCAACTTCATCACTTTTAATGTTGTATAGATTGGTGGACATTTCGCCATTGCCAGAGCCTGTGAAGGTCTTCCGGAAGACGGGCGCCTTGATATCTATGATCCAGGATATAGTGCCTGGGCTTTCTTATACGCCATGTATGGATCTATGGATGCCGTGTACAATTGCTATGCGTATTTGTTTATGGCAGCTTTGAGCAATGACCCAGTCGAGGTGGGAGATTGCTAATTCTACGAACTCTTCGAATTCCAGCCAAAAAATGTCAGCTATCTGCATATACAGCAATGTTCCGATTCTTGAACTCTCTTTTGCCAGATTACTTCTTACGCTCTCAACTTGGCAGGTTACTCTAAGGAGTTCATGCTTGAAACGAGCTGGACATTCGTGGATAGAGGACCCCTCTTCGTCCTTCCCATATTCAAATATTGGATGAAGGAAACCAGTACGATAGTGGTGTCGTAAGATATCGGCACTGATAGCCCCTGTTCAACAAGATTCTGCGCCACCTTCAGATGCAAAAGGGCTTAGTAAAAGTGCAAAAACGATTCAGGACTAGATGGAATTATCAACTTATCATCTTTTAATAAGGAAAGTGGGAATTATGTTGGACATCCGGAGCATCGAAATGGGGAAAAGAAATTAGTACAATTCTGTCGCTTTGCTCTTTGACCTCAGGGCATTTAAGAGAGTAGACAATTTCATTATTCTTGCGAATGAAAATAGCCTTCCCTTGCATTGGGCGGCACCACCAGACTGGAAGCAACACAGAGACCTCTTATCATCAGCTACCATGTTGATCATCTTGAGAGAGAGCTTCGACCCAACGCCGCCGACGAAGTACCTCAAAAAGCTACTCAACAACAGCTTTCGTCTTTTTACCCGACACGTAAGGTGGGGTTAAGGAATGGGTAGTTTGGAGTTTTAGTCACACTAATGTTACGAAGGAATTCACATATATCAAGAGCCCCCAAACTCAAGGGATGGAAGGTTTTCCAGAAAATCAGAGCACGTCGGCAAATCTATGACCCTCCCAACTTCATCTACGACCTAACAACAAACTCATCAACAACCTCAACACACTTTCTAAAGCCATCAAACAATGAGCGCCGTCAAATTTTCTCAGACGAGTGACCTTGTAGGGGCTGTTTATCAAAAGACAGGCTTTTCGCAAGCTGTATCAATTCCCGCGAGCTCCCGTACTGTCATTACTGCAGGCCAAGCAGGGTTTGATCTGAAAACAGGAATGTTGGTCGAGACATCTGTGGAAGAGCAGATATCGGCAGCTTTTGACTGCGTGGACGCAGCACTGCGATCTGGGGGAGTGAAGGATGGGCTTGCTTCTGTGCATAAGATGGTAAGAATCCTCGTGATTTATTTCCCTGCTGAATATCTGGCAAATTGCGGTGCAGTCACGACATTTTGCTTTGAAAAATATTTGAAGGCTACTGCAATATCGAGAACTTCCCTATGAAGAAATGCTGATCCGAGATCATCTAGGTCAGCTACTTCACTGATGCAAGGAACGAGCCTTTGATGATGGAAATCTGGAGGAAGCGGTATCCTGATGCGAGACCTACTTGGACGGCAGTTGGAGTGGCTGGCCTCTGTCTAAAGGGCATGGTGATCGAGATTCAAGCGGAGGCTACCATCCCCTGAGGGGTTTGTTGGAGTTTGAAGAGGGAGAACGGAAGGACGATGGGCCACAATGGAATCATGGGCCGTTGAAGGACGAAGAGTAGCCTGGGGGAGATAGGCTCAAACCACTCCTGAATTCCAGTCCTTTACATCCTCATGCTCTCCCTAAAATATCTTCTGCCAAGGATTTCCCCCGGTAAATGAAATAAGCGTAGGAAGGTATCTGGACGTAAAGTACTTTGTCAAGCTACCATACTCACTCGTGGCCTCCTTTTCGAGCTGTGTATGGATTGTTTTGCGAAATGGCCATTGCTCGAAGCTCCTTGCAACCCGAGCCAGCCATGCCAACCTGGCTCCCTCCACGAACAGCGCTTCGTGAAATAGGGGAAGCGAAAGGCTGGGCCAATCAACTTCGCTTAAATTCGCCACTCCTTTTCTGGCAACCCCTGCATCATGCCCACCTGCCTAGTTGGGTAATTCCAGACTTGACTCTTTGCCTCGCATGATGATAGAAAGGAGCGATGGAATAGTTATTGAATGAAAGCAAGCAATGTTCCGATTTCGTTAGACATACTTAACTTTCATAATTCTCAAATTCACCAGTCCCCACAACTCTTCTCCAATTTATCAAAATGGCACCAAGACTTGGTCTTGGTCATGACAGCACGTCAAGATTTCATCCAAGCAAAGGATATTCCATCCCACCCACAAAAACGAAGGAGGAGATTGAGATGGCCAAAGCCACACTCCCCAAAGTCCTTGCCTTGGATTCCAAGACATGTACCGTCGAAGAAATCGTCGACGCCATGAAGGTGACTGGTGGGGTCATCATTCGAAATGCTGTATCTCATGATGCGTTGGATTTGATCGAAAGTAAGTTATTCAAGAATTCCTCACCTTCCCGAGAGTCCCCATTAACAATGCTGTACAGAGGATATGCGGCCCAGACTCAATGCGGATAGCCCTTGGGAGGGTGACTTCTTTCCCAAGCAGACACGACGCGCTTACCAGCTGCTTTCATCCCCAACCTGTGCACGTCAAGTTGTCATGCATCCGCTGTACCAAGAAACATGCAACAGATTTCTCACTACTAAAAATTGGTTCTGGTCAGGCCATGAGAAAACCTTCGCCACAAGCAAGCCGCAAATCATGAACACCGTCTGTTTCTCGATCAACCCAGGAGCTCACGCTCAGCCACTGCATCGTGATGATTGGTGCTACCAAGTTGTTGCGCAAAAGGCCGACAAGTACCCTGATGATCTACAACGTGATACTGGCATTGGATGGTTCGTTGCTGGAAAGGACGCAACTTTCGAAAACGGTGCTACGCGATTCATTCCGGGAAGCCACCTTTGGGAGCACGGCAGGGAGCCGGACGATAACTTAGTAGCGTATGCAGAACTGAAACGTGGTGATGCTTTTATGATGTTCGCAAGCTGTTACCATGGAGGAGGCGCCAATACGACCAAGGATCAGGAGCGATTACTTTTCAGCTGTTTTATGACCAGGGGATGGTTGAGACAGGAGGAGAATCATTACATTTCTTTCACTCGGGAGGAGACTCTGGCAATGGATAAGGATGTTCAGAAGATTGCTGGTTATCAACTGAGTGAGCCGTTTTTGGGTTGGGTAAAGAGTACAGATGTGAGTAGCTCCGAATCCCTCATGGATGTCAAAGCTAATTCTTTCCCCAAGCCCATGGTAGTCTTAGATCCGAGCGTCGGCATGGTAAGAATAATTTTTTATCACCTCTGAAGCCTTGCTAATATGAGCTGTAGGGAAACAAAGACCTTTTCCAAAAGGAGGACAGCTTTGCAAAAACTGCACAGCCTGTATGATCCGAGGTATTCCATTGTAGAGAGAAAGCTCTAGAAATATGGCAGACTTTCTTGTTATGTGTTAGTTAGCTCCAGTGTTGATTAGCAACTATCAATGTGATTTCTATAACATATTATTACGCAACGCATTTTTCATGTATTCGTTTCGCTCTCACGCCAGTCCATAGTATTTGGTATTTAGTTCTTTGGTTTTTATTTTCGGAGATGTGATTAGTCTGCTCAATTGAAAGTCGATAGTATTCCTTCCCTCCAGCTCGATGCTTCGTTTCGTTCATTGAACCCAACTCAACTGGAACGCTTCGAAATTTATGCGTGAACGTGATGATTTGTATTACAAAGATCTCAATATGTGAGACCACCAAAGTCGCCAGACTCAATTCGAAGAAGATGGAGTCAAGGTTTAAAATTGGATTGGCCTTCGGAGATGTCTGAGCTGCCTCAGCAACATCTAATGAGACAATACAGGGAATCAAAAGCCCGAACGAATTTCAGTGACAAATTCTCCGCCCTTCCGGAACTGAACTGTCTATTTGAGATCCATATGCTTCCCCGGAGCAATCCATAACAAGCTGCTTGTTCATCGTGCTTTCCTGGAAACTCATACAAAATCACCAGGATGATATTGGTAACACGTGACTCGTACCTCGATCCATCAAATTTACTAAAGGGCCTCAACTCCTGTAAAAGCTAAGAACCATTCAATGTCGATTCTGCATTCCCCGCAATCTGAGATAAGAGATAATGCACAACGTATCAACCCATCACCACTTTGAATGCTTGCACCCGTTGATGATATCCCAGAATTACCCGATTTGGCAACCGAGATCCCACCTTCTCTCCGTGAACTTCTCCACAAACCACTTTGGGGTCCATGCGTCGACTAGCATGAGCAAGCTACCGATGCTTTCAATCAGAGCTGAAAGGATGCATCTGATGATAAGGTTCAAGCCACTTCAACATATTAAAATGTCTCGATGTGTCGAATCTTTAACTTACATAAAGCTCTTTCTCCCGCCATTTCGTCGTCCATAAGCTCTGCAACACCCGTGTCTTCAAATCTCAACCCATTACTCCTAAAGTCACAACCAATATGACCAAAGAAGACCATACCTTCATCGATGATGGAGAGCTGGAAGCTCTTGGCTACCAGAGGGAGATGCCCAGGCAATTCTCTACGCTCAGTCTGGGCGCACTCTCCTTTACTCTCACTTGCACTTGGCTCGGAACTGGATCCTCTGTGGGCATTAGCTTGACTGAAGCTTCTTCAGCTGGAACAATCTGGTCATTGCCTATCGCTGGCGTTATGACCATGATTGTCACACTGGGTATGGCAGAACTGGCATCCGCATACCCGGCTGCTGGAGCACAGTATTATTGGTCTTTCATGGTTGCCAGAGAGGACTACAAACCATTTGCTGCATATGTGTGAGTGATCTATTGTAGCATTTATTGATAGTCACTGACTAGCTCAAAGCAACGGCTGGCTCTCGGTTTTAGGTAACCAACCCATTCCTCTGTTCTATATTCCGAGCTCCTTATCCCACTGGTGGAGAGAGTATTTCGTGCTCCCGGCCACCTACCGGCCTTCTAGCCCCTACAGAAATACATTACTAATTCGTTGGTAGGCTGGTGGCTTGCATCAGCATCTGTTTCCAACTTCGTTGCTTCGATGATTCTTGCCATTGTCACACTCTGGTATCCAGATTATGAGATACAACGATGGCATCAGTGGCTGATATATTGTGGACTCGTATGGCTCGCAATTTCACTCAACGTCTTTGGTTCTGGCCTCATCCCATTGTTCAATCAGTTCTTGTTCTTTCTCGCGGTACTCACCTTGTCTGCTACCACGATCACTCTCCTAGTCTGCAGCAGAAACCATTATCCCTCCAGTTCCTGGGTTTTTAGCGACACCACAAACTCGACCGGGTGGCCAAGCGATGGCTTTGCATTCATTCTAAGCATTAGCAATGCTGTTTACGCCTTCCTGGGTAGCGATTGTGGGGCTCATCTTTGCGAAGAAATTCAAAACCCAGGCCGAAATGTGCCCAAAGTTATGCTGTGGCCCCTTGTAATTGGACTTATTACCGCCTGGCCATTCGCCGTGTCCTGTATGGCGGCGATCGTGGATCTTGAATCTGTCATCACCACTGCTACTGGTAAGCTGGGCCCATCGCAAGGTCCAACCTGGAATTTTGCTGACGATTTCCATTCAGGGTTGCCCCTCATCGAGATCTACTATCAAGGGACGGGTTCGAGAGCTGCTGCTTCAGTACTAATGGCTCTGTTTGCATTTTGTTTCTTTGGCTGTCTCACTGGAAATGCTACCACTGCATCACGCACGCTTTGGGCCGTGTCTCGTGATAACGCTTTGCCATATTCTTCCCTGTGGATGCGTGTCAGCCACCGCTTCAAAATGCCTCTCAATGCTATGTGTCTCTCTGGCACTGTAGTCTCTGTAAGTTGATTGCTCCCGAGCTCATTGAGCAATCTGACCTTTGGCAGCTCTACGGACTCATCTTCCTCGGCTCAACTGCTGCTTTTTCTGCCATGGTCTCTGCAGCCATTGTCTTCCTTCAGACTTCATGCATAGCCCCACAAGCTATCCTCCTCTACCGTGGCCGCGACAAGGTCCTTCCTCCCCGCTACTTCTCGCTTGGTAAATATGGAACTGCTGTCAATGCAACTGCAGTGATCTGGGTGATATTTCTCGATATCATTTACTGCTTTCCAACAGCCATGCCAGTTACCCCTCAGAACATGAACTTTGTATCGGTCGTTACTATTGGGCTAACACTGTTTGTTCTTGGTCTTTGGTTTACATCGAAAAGGGGCAAGTTCGTTGGTCCCAAGATCAACATGGCAGAATTGGAAGCAAGGCGGTTGGCTGCAATGGGTGGGTCTTCAAGCATTGAAGGAACTGAACAACATGCTACGGAGTACGTGACAAGTGTGAAGAGGATGGATTAAGTGCTTGTGTATGACCAGTAGCTTTCTGCTGCAGCCGAGGAATTTCTGGCATGGTTCCAAGACATGTAAGCAATCAAAGATGTGTGTAAGGTAGTTTCTATATTCTGATCTCGAGTATTGGATATAGCTCGATGGGCTTGATGTTTTAAGAATAAAATGATGAACGTTTCGGAATTCCCTCAGCTAATATCAGACAATTGTAAGACTAGATTAAAGAGCTTTTGCTTCAATCTTAAAGAGGGGAAGGGCCTACTATCCCTTCGTCTGGTGAGACTTTACTAGCGTATTGGCCACAACTGTGGCACCCTATAAAATTACAGAAGCCGTATAATTTTATGCTAAGTTAACCCCCTTGCCCATGCTAGTAATGTCTCACCAGACGAAGGGTGACGGTGTGCCATAATTTAGTAACAACCTCGCCAAATTAGGCTTGGCATCCTTATTAAGCTTTGTTCTCCGCGATCTACTGTACCCCACCTTCCATCACCCAACACCATCCAGCGCAGATCCAAAACGACCGGCTACTTTCTATTCATTTCAAGCATGTGATCTTCGAAAGACTCTCAGATTACTTCTCATGTCATGGCTGCTCGTCACCGAACCAACTCACTCGCCTTTGCAAAATCGGATTGCCATACTTGCTCCGAGCTGAAGAGATGGTGTGACAGGCAACGTCCGCAGTGTGGCACTTGCATCAAACATCGACGGAAATGCGGAGGATATGTCCTGGATCTCACGTGGAAACAGCCCAGTGGAAACTCTCCAGGTCGAGGTTCCGTTCCTCCATCGCCTGGTCTTGCGGTTCAATCGGAACGACGGTTCAAGTTCAAGCAAGGGAGACCGAAGAAGAAGAGGAAAGTCCAAAAGGCTACAGACAAGGAAAACAGCGTCGTAGATCATGCTCGAACTCCGGGTCCACCGCTGTCCCGTGATGAGGTGAATGTTAGGCCGTTGAGACCAAGACCTCGGCGAGAAATTGTCGAAGAGCCGGATGTGCTGCTACCTCTCAGAGAACAAGACGCGGAGAATCAGGGCGATGCCTGGTTTCAAGCGGAAGGGAGCGTGTCTGAAGGTGGCCTTTTCAGAATCCTTCCCAGAGCCGTACATAGACTAACAACGAGGAATCAGTTCGAAGTCCGATTACAGCTTTTGAAATACAGAATTGGCCTTCCACACCTTCCTGGATTGCAAATGATGAGAATCTTTGGCAAGATTCATTGGAAACAGCGGGGAGCCTTACTGAACTCTCGCCTGGGCCATTGTTCCCCAACAGCCCAGATCAATTCGGCAACTCACTCTCATTTGACATTGGTAATGCCACAGACGCCACAAGCTCGACTGACAGTCCAGATTCGGAGATTCTCTCTGGCGTCGAGCATTTGCCTCAGACCGGTGACCCAAATTTGAGCCTCCAGCTGTTCCATGGCCCAAGGAATCATTTATCTTATGGAGTCTTGTATAATGACACACATCATAAATTCAGTCCAGTCCTTTCACTATGTAAGTTGGGTTCACCCAAAATCAGACATCTGCCCGTCTGAGATAGCTGACTCACATGCACAGATGACGAAGAATTCTGCGTTTTACCTTTGACTATGGACTGCCCTGCGAATCCATTCAGGTTTCGGCAGGAGTGCGTCCAAGGCTCTCAATACTTACTGCATGCTATACTGGCTCTTTCTATGCAACATATAGCCAAAAAGAGTCAAGATGAGGCATTGGCACAAGAGATGCAAGTCCATCGTTCGGCTGCCACGCACCTGTATAGCGAAGCTCTGAGTAAATCCGATGCTCTCGTCCTCCTCGACACGTTACTTATCTTAGTAAATCTCGATGTAAGTGTCTGTCAATTTATGGATTTAGTGGAATCTAATGAATTTCTTCAGGTTACACGTAGGTGCTGGGGGAAAATCTCTTTCCTACTTGTGACTCTTTCGTGATATCCTCCCGAGACAATGTGCCCTTCCGAAACAATCGCAATTGAGCAATTGCTGACTCCCCCGTTACCTAGAATCTGCTTCTGGCACATGGGATGTGCACTTACTTGGCGCTTTCAAGCTGCTCGAAAGTGCTGGAGGCGTGGAGGTCTGTAAACAGAATCCCAGGAGGAGAGCTCAAATAGCAATGCTCGTTTGGTGAGTCAAGAAGCTCTCATTTGGCAACAAACCAAGCTTACACATCTCAGGTGGGACATCACAGTTGCCTTTTTATCTCGGCAAGAGCCGATATTCCCTCTGACGTATCTGGAGACACTCTTGGAATGCAACCCAGACGACGGTTGGACATTCTTCAACTTGAACGGGTGTCCAGGTCAATTCGTGCGTGTTATGGCACACCTTGCAAAGTTGGCATCGACATACGAAAAGGTGGCTTCACTTAACTGCGAATGGACAACCTTCAACCTTCTCCCGGTCGATCTCCAAGTTGAAGAACTCGAGAACTGGAAAAATGAAGATGATTGCTCGTTTAAGGACCTGGAAGACCATGAAGATCCCGACGCAAAAAGAAATAGGTTCCATTGCAGCGAAGCTTGGAGATACGCCATAATACTTTACGCTGTTCGAGTTTTCGCTAAGAAGCAAGACCAGCGCGGTCTACAGTCGATCAGCTTCCTTTCTCGGATAATTCTTGATCATATTCGTTGTATTAAGCAAGAAGCACTCATTCAGAAACAGGTCCTGATCCCGATCTTCCTTGCGGCAGCAGAAGCTGGAAACGAGTCCGATCGGGCTTTTGCGAGGCAGTATAACAGCAATTGGAGTTCGAGATGTCGATATTATATGTTTGAGACAGCACAGATGATTCTCGAAAGCATTTGGGCTGGTTGGGAGGCGGAAACGAGAGATGTTTATTGGTGGGGCGTGACTGTCCGTGGTGGGTCTTGGTCGAGAGGTCGTCAGGATTATCCGATGGCAAACCAGCTGTTACTAGGGTGATAAGCAGAGCAATTAATCATTCGAGACTTTTCAGTGAAGGTCACCTTTTGTGATCTTCAAGTACCAAGTCAGAAAGAGTGATGCAACTTCATAGGTTGTGGTAGTTATCTCTTAATACTCTTTATGACCTGAAGGAATTTTCAGGTGATCGATTACGCAACTTCATTCTAGATCTAACCTTGAATATTGTTCGAAAATCAAACCCGTTATCTCATAATCTCTGATGCCCCGGCACTTCTTTACTGACAGCTCATCTCCCAACAATTTACCACCATGAAAGAGGGGCGGTGGGAAAACCCGGCTAACTTTCTCGTCATGTCTCGAATTTCGAGAGTTGAACCCTGTATCTCTCATCATAAACCCGACCTTGTCCAAATTGGTTCACCTCCAAACAAGGTTTCGTTCCCTTCCAAGCCGCCTCCAAATTCTGTCATCGATTCGAAAGGCTGCGTTGGGAAAGCTGCTGGGTCGAGAATTGTACGAAGATCACGGTATAAAGTGACGGGATAACAGGGCATTTATGCTTTAACAGCACTTCAGTGTCTTTTTTTTAGCGTCTTTAGTCACTAAATTACCCTATAATTCTAGGCCATTGCCCTAAAACACGCTAGAACGCGGGAGCAAGGGGTACTTCACGTTTTTAGGGCTTCCCCACTGTGCTTACAAGGGATGCCTCGCTATATAGCCCTATAGTAGCCACCTATTCAGCTTCTAAGCGTTATCGTTGCTCCGCCAGTAGCGCTATTTACCCCTGAAGATCTTCTCGTACCCTTGCGAAGGTCTCACAGCGCCTCTTGAGATCTGCCTAGGGCGTATGGCCTGGAATTATAGGGGCCTTATAGTGGGCTGAACCCCCTAAATTGTGCCCTGGGGTGTGCCAAGGGTCTAAATACCGGCCTGCGACGACTCAACACCTCCTCGTGGTGCAGGCTGTCAACCTATGCTCTCTGGAGCATAGGGTCAAGATTGAGTCACGAGCAAACGCAGGGAGATTTCCCTTTACCGTTCGATCCGGTTTCACGCAAGCCAGCGGTATAGCGCCTCTACGGGAGCTTAAACTTCTGCTCGACGAGACTCACGATCACGATATCGACTCCGATTCTCCTCTCTCGCTCGATCTACTATATACCTAGGGGAGATATATCTACGGGAACGGCGAGGGAAATCGAGGTGGACACCGTGGCCTTTCCGACTCTCTCAACTCACTCTCGGACCAGCTATACGGTGGAGGAATCCTCTTGTAGAGGCAGGCCCGAGGACTCGGTATTTCCACGGATATAAGGGGGGGGTACAGGATATTAAGAGGACAAGGGGAGGGGTCGGGCTTGGATATTTGGGTCGTGGGAGGACTTGGGTAGGAGGAGAAGTGTTCTGGTGGCCACTCCAACCGGCCGTGGGAGGTTTTACACAGTTACAAGGCAATTTAGCTATATAGAGAGTAGCCATAGACCCCTACCTATACCTAGCTATAGTAAGAAATGCTTTCTAAGGCAAGGGCACTGTAACACCGCGGGATTAGGGACCCGGGGCTATTTAGTAGGGAGTCTTTTTACCCCTTATGGTTTTTGGCTCTATTTTAAATAGGACTTTTGAGTTCTGAGGAACGCTCCTTAGCTTAGCACGTCCTCATACCCTTCGGGAGGTCTCTCGGACGTAAATGAATGTCAATCAATCAATCAATCAATCAATCAATCCAGGGTCTAAATACCCATGGAATCCCGTCACTTTGTGCTGTGATCTTCGTAGCATCCGTCGGCATTTGGTTCAGGGAAGGATCGAAGGAAGTCCCGAAATTGGAGCCTTCGAAGGCCTCCATACCCTCTAGGCCCCCCAAGGGGACATCATTGCCATCAAGGCCTTCGCTGTTGTCACGAAGATCCTGATCATCATTTTGATCTTCAACTTCCTTCATCCAAAACTTCAGCTCTGACATCGGCGGCCAGTCCCCACCACTTTTCCCAATACGCTTTACATTGTCACCTCTACGCATCTTCGGGTTGAAGTGCGCCCGTCGAAGGTGTGCAGCCGCATTATAATAAGCTGTGTATTTTTTCTTCTGTTCGTGGCAAGCCTTGCATCTTGATAGAGGCAAGAGAGGCTTCGCATGAGCTAAGCCATCATTCGGCTCGACGCAAATCCATCTCTTAACAATAGATTTGTGTTCACGATCTACGTGTCTGCGAAGTTCGTGTTCGCCTCGAAAGCCCTCCCGGTCATTGGGACACAGTTTGCATAATACTCGATTATGTTTTGGTCGTTGGTAAGTATGTTTCGACGAAATACCGACTTTAGTGTACGCGTCCGATTCAGATCGCATCATCAATTGTGATGGGCTACCTCGAGACTTGGGAGTGTCTACGCTGCCGCCTTTGGGCATCAGCGGGGCAATTGTCTGTTTGGTGACGACTTCGAGAAGACGACTGCGGGCTCTGTCTTCGTCGGGAGGAGTGGCTGCTACCGATGGAACTCGGGTCATCGCAGCATTTTCAAGGAAAGGGGGAGTTGACGGAAGAGGTGTTGATAGTGAATTTATCGGGTCACTTTCTCCAGGATTTTCCACGTGCATGGCTCTTTCCTCCTCTCCGAGCTTTCTCTTGGCCTCGGCCCTCTCCTCCAAGACTGGTCTAATACACCGCGATCCTATGGCGCTTTTATGGTGTGAGGACAGCTTGTCCGCTCGAAAAAAGCTCAAGCCGCATCCCCATTCGCCGCCGCCATCGAGAGTGCCTTTGCAGACAAAGGTCTTCTCTCCACCGTGGAGTGCTTCGTGTCGCTTCTTGTCGTTCTCTCGCGTGAAGGTGAGGCCGCATTCGTTGCAGGCGAATGGCTTATCACCCTCATGCACTCTCAAGTGTGCCATTAAATTGTGCTTCCGGGTAAAACTCTTGGAACACTTATCACAGTGATGAATTGAAGGATGTGTTTTCTGCCGTAGCGTCAAAGCAGTTGTAGGGAAATCTAGGTCATCTGATGTATCAATTCCATGATCGTTGAACATATGGCCTTGAAGCTCTTTGGGGAAAGAGTAGCCGAAAATGCTTGATGGACACCCCTCAAAGTAACACAAGAAAGCACGCTCGTGCCGCGCTACATGCTGTTTACGGGGCTCCTCTTTGGGAAATCCTTTGTAGAAGTATTGGCAGTTAACTCGCGGGCATTTGAATTGATTTGGGCCGTAGAAACCTTCCAGTGTTAATTGTCTCTCCGGGCCAGTTGAAGTAGGAGTCAATCTCTCGAGAACTGTCCTTACTTCGGCAGTGATAGTGGACAGGTCCAGAACTTCATCATCACTTGGACCTTGCCCATGACGCCCGAATTGTTTTCGAGTAGAGATTACAGCTTGTACTAGCCTGCTGTAGATGTCATACTCCTGCAGTGGTTGTAATTTGTCTTTAGTGGTCTTCGAAACTACGAGCGCTTCGGGCGAATCAGTCCAGTGAAGATCTAGGAACACTTCGAGTGCCTCTGCTAGTTGGGCTAGGAGCTCTTTCGCTGGAACTGAAACTCCGGCTTCGAGATGAAAGACCCACGATGAGACGGCGTATTCGTAGAAGGAAAAGAAACCCTGAAGCAGTGCTTCCTCGGTTTCGCAGTCTTCTCTGTCTTTGGTTATCTCTGGTAGACTGAGATACGACACACTTAGAATCGCCAAGTCGTATTCAACTTTGGTGGGATTGATATGTTTGCTCCCGATAAGGTATCTGTAGAAGTCCTTAGTAAGATATGATCTCTCATGCGGACAGAAAGAAACCTCACTCCCTGGCAGTGGTATGTACTAGCTCTATGGAATTGTCTGAACGTATTTCGACTAACGAAGCACAGAGGACTTTCGGATCCACACGATGCATGCGGCCCTCGTAGTCCACTGCTTGATTTTCAAGGTCAATGGCCACGGCACCTTGAATCTCATACCACTTCATCGGACGTTTCGCACACGCAATCCATCCCAAAAGTTGCTTTGCATCATTCTGTCGTCCTGTTGCTGTACTCGGTTCTAGTATTCTGTCCATTATCCTTGCGTAGCTGTAAAGACATTAGAAATACTCTTCCTCATGTATGTTTTCTTGCTTACGCTTCTTCTAGATTCCGAGGAAATCTTTCCTCCATCTCTTCCATGAGCTTTTTGCGCGATGTCTGGTTGTAGAGGTGCAGCACGACCAATTTTGCGAACAGGAACATGCCTGGAAAAATCAGTCTATTGTACAGGGTAGAAACGGGATAAATGACAATCACCTTGAGCCTTCGCAGTGACGATGTTGGCTATATTCAGCTTTTTTGGATCAAGGGGTCCGAATCTCTCCTCAATTCGTTGATGCCACACTTTTGCATACGTTTCGATATCGCTCTTGTTGCTGTTCAATGTCAGTTTAATTGACGGAAGCATGGAAAGATCCTTTCGCGCATAGCCATCATCCTGGCTGACAAATAGGCAACGAATAGTGTCCATTTCTCTTCGAGGAAGACCGTCCACAAGTTGGCGGAACCAGGTAGCTATTTCTTTGCGCTCATCTCGATTGCACTCGTCAAGGCCATCGAGGATAATATAGGTCTTCTTGCAACTTTGAAAAATTGTTTCGAGGAGTTCTTTCGCTAGCTTTGAACTGCTGAGTACCGTTTCGCCACTGGTTGAAGCCTTTTCGTCCACATAAAGAAGGATGTCGTTGGATTTCTCAGAACTCAACACTTGAGACAAAATACCTCTTGCAACAGCCAAGAAACTGTTTCGTGACTCGTCGCCGTATTTGCAGTAGAAGAAGGTAACTGTAGTGTTTGGAAGCGCCCGTGCTTCTTCTATGACGAGTGATGCTAGCACACTTTTACCTGATCATGGTCAGTAGACATTTTCACTTGATGAAGTGAGTTGCAGCTTACCCGCGCCAGGAATTCCACTGAGCCACAGCAATGGGTTAGAACAGAAATTTGGATGGAACCATTTGCTAAATTTATCATCTGTGAGTAACCATTCGCCTGTCCGGGGATACTCCGACCTGGCCTTCTCGCAACCCTCTTGAATAGTCTCGGAGCTCGCGGGTGACAGCCATTGCAGGACTTTCGAGCGGCGACGGTCAAGGTCGGCATCTCTTGCATTCTGGAATTCAACTTCCGCGAGTTTTCGAATCTTCTGGATTTCTTCGAACTCAACAATGCCCGCTTGGCTTTCGATGAGACGCCTGTGCTGCTGCATCTTGTCCCTCAGTCCATTTATCTTGGAGTTGAAGCCTCTCCACGATGATTGAAAAAGTCTTTCCCACTCTTCATGCTTTCTTAGCGGACAAACAGGGCACAGGGAGGGGGCTTGGTACTTCGCCTTTTGAAGAATCCCAAGGCTTCTCGATGAAACTCCAGGATATCCTGGAAAATCATGAACAATGCCGTCCCCATGTGTGGGCTTGAGGGAAAGAGATCCTGGTATTGCGAAAGTTGAGGTATCTGTTCTCCAATTTGTTGATATGCATCGAGGAGAGAGTTCAGTGCTTCCGACAAATTGGAGGCGGTCTGACTATGGTTAATGCCGTACCAAACCAAGTATTTTCACAAAAGCGTACCAACAATATAAACTTCATAGGACCCTTGTACATGTCAACAAGCGTTCGCGGGATGGGTGTCGCAAGAGTTCTTACCCAAACAAAAGCGATGTAATTGGAAGTATTCAAGAAAGCTTTGAGGATCTGGCCGTAGTCTTCCATGGTGTCTAAAAAGGGTTTTAGCCTTCTCATATACATTAATCTTTTGTTTTTCGCCTGCTGATTCTGGATTGCATTGATCGCCTGTTGAAGACTCGGAAGGTCCGTAAGTTGGAAATCAACCAGTTCAGCCTCATTCAGGGCTGAGTTTTCCTTGAAGGCTTCGACCGCCCTTTCGAAGTCAGATATTGCCGTCGCCATATCTGCTGAGGAGATCTATCAACAAGTAATGCAGCGATCTGGGTTCCCTTTCGCCAGAACCTTCAGCAAGTCAGGGAAGCTGCGGCACGACGTTTTCTCTTGCTCAATGAAGCGAGCTACAAAGAGCTTCAATCCTCGAAAGAAACGAACAATGGCGGAATGAATTGAGAGTGTGATGAGTTGAAAAAGTCAGGCTCCTGTTGAAAAGCTTGATATAAAGCAGCCAGGTGTTCTTGCTGGCTGATGACTTCGGACGTTGATGTTCACGCAAGGCTAATTCGCAAGGTGGACTCCCTTAATATTTGCTTTTGCGAAGTCAGCCTCACGTTGTAGTCATGTGGGTATGCAAATTGTGGGGGCAGTGCATGCATGCGTTGTCCAATTGCAGAGTTTCCGAAGCAAACCACGATCACGAGTAATCGAGGCAACGAGAGCCTTGCCATCAAAACGTTTGGGTTCGGACACAATATTGCGAACGTATATCCACTCTCAAGCTGATTTTTCAATATACCTTTCACTGAAGACAAAGGGCCATGTCAAGTTTGAAACGGCCACGAGCGACTGAATGGGGACAGGATGTTGACATGCCCCGAGACAAGCGACTTTTGTACGAGCCTGAATGCCACGGCTACGACTATGGGGGACAAGATATATGGCAAACTTGGTTTGAAAACAATGAGAATGCAGCTTGTACACAAGCCTCGATTTCTAGGGTCTTGCCAGCCGTGAACGCCCTATCCGATGACTCAATCCCTTCAGTTCAAGATTTGTGGCAAGGCCAACAGGGCTTCGACAATAGCCTTTGCCAGGTCGAGGAACACACGATATTCTACAGTAGGCAAGAATTCAACTTGAACCCTTCTATCCCTGCGGGATACGATCTGGATGCTTTTGAAGGGGTAGCGCCGACAGATTCAAGTTACGAAATACCCACAGAATCGTCGTTTGCTTCTGAGCCTGCTCCAAAAACTGTCGAGGTTTGTTATGGATCGGTAGGTGTTCAGCAGCCCTTCCTGCGATATATCCATATGCTGAATACCACAGCTCTGTGATGTGAAGGTCCAGATCGACGAGAGTCTTGATATCAACGCTTTGAAAGTGCCAGCTGTGGCATCCCAGGACATGAATACAGAGCCACTTGGCTTTCTACCTCTTCAACTTTTATTCAAGGATGAGTATTGTGTGCTTCAGACGAAAGAAGGCTGTGCCTTCGGAATTTTGAACAAAAAGGTTTTTCGAAGCCTCACTGGATTGACCTGTTTCCTGGATTTAGAATATACTGCTCTAATTGCCTGGAACGCTTGGCAGGAGAGAATTTTCCCTGCTGGTAAGGATTCGAAACAGAGGTGTATCGGTCTTGATATAAATATCTCGGGGCCAAGATGCGAGCTGGATGCCACAGCAAGAGGATTGTCTCGAGCGCAGCTTTTCCTGCAGCCACCCCATTATGGAACCTCTAATCTTCCCTATCAGAACCCACAATACCTAGATCTCCCGGGTCTTGTGCAAGTGCTTGAGTTGCCTGTCTTTTCAAATTTACAAACTCCTGATGCTGGAGCTCACGCCGATTCGGGAGACAACAAAGCGTTGGTTCAGAATGATGGATATCCTGATTTCGACAAAATTCTCGAGGAACTTCCACAGCATGACTACTTAAAAGAAGCAGTTGTGGATATTCGTGTAACGACGAAGTTGTTAAGGTAAATACTTAATGGAATTCAATTCATTCGACGCAACTAACAGGGTCAGCCACCAAGGGGAGGCGGTGGACTATGTGGTTAGGCGCGAGACTTTGAACTCACCTGTCTCCCGGAGTCTTTGGGAACTCGAGAATTCAACCAAGGACTTTCAATGGTCAGTAAAGCCTTCCATTTTTATGACTGGAAAACTCTTGGGCTCTCGTTGATTGTCATTCCAACCACAGTTACCAACACGTCATCACAGGAGCTAAAAGTCCATTCCGAGACGATTTCTTGGGAGGCATCCTGGCTGACGATATGGGCCTTGGCAAGTCTTTAGCGATGTTATGTGCAATCATGGGATCTCTAGATCGAGCGAGCGAGTTTGCTGGGCCAATATACCACGTCGGACCGCCCGTTGAAGGTCCAAGGGCTGCTAAGTCCACTTTGATCATTGTACCTTCGGCGCGTGAGTGTAGTCCTCGGATTTGTAGAGACGTATGAATGAATCTGATCGTGCCATAGTGCTACTTGATAGTTGGATCGAAGAGATTGATAAGTTCGACGGCCCGGAAGTGTGTGAGTGTCGTCCGCCGCTGATATTTGTAGACATATTTTTCGAGGGTCGCTCAGGTACTGCAAGTACCATGGTCATGATAGACCTAAGGATCCATCTATTCTTGTCCGATACGACGTCGTTCTCACCACCTATGGCACAGTTGTCGCAGACTTTAATCGACCGCACAAAGTCCTTGAGAATATCAAATGGTATCGCCTTATTGCTGATGAAGGTATTTGGTCCCCAGAGATAATGTCCCAATAGCACATTTGCATCGAATAACTTTGTTCCAGCCCATGTGATTCGAAATTTATCCACCAAACAATTCCGGGCCGTGAACAGAATCCCCTCTCATATTCGATGGTGCTTGACCGGTACCCCCATTCAAAACTCTTTGACAGATCTCTCTGCACTCGTTGCTTTCCTGGGTGTTCCGATCCTACAGGAGCCCGCGATCTTTCGAAAGTACATCAACGACGTTACTCATTCGTCTAGATGTAATCCGCAAGTCGACTTCAAGAATCTCCGCCTTCTACTCAGCTCGATCTGTCTTCGACGTCCCAAGGATATTCTTTGCCTGTTTGGCTTGAAAGTAGAGGAGCGAACAACGCAGTTCTCTGCTGTAGAACGACAAGAGTACAACGATCTTCTTCTGAAAGGCAGAATTGCCCTTGATTTAGCATTGAGTGGCCACAATACCAAGGAAACCCATCAAAGAGTAATCGAGGCATTGCTCCGACTTCGCTTATACTGCAACAACGGCTCCCCCGAGGAGAACAGCAGACCCTCTTCATCTTCCCCTATGGACTCCGAAGAGATATTGAGCCTTCTCCAACAGACTGGAGAAGTTGTCTGCAAGTTTTGCTCTTGCGATATCCTATCCTTGGATATATCGGACAATCCAGACTTCGTCCACATGTCGGAATGCCGTATATTGATCTGTGCCGAATGCATCCCTCAATACCAGCAAGAACTCAGAAAGATCCCAAAAGATGGAGCACAGTCATGTCCATTCTGTTCCGGAAAGCACTGCATGGACAACCTTGTCCGAAAAGAGATTAAAGTCCACGAGGGAGGAGCTGTTGTTAGAAAAACATATCCCTCGAAGTTGTTGGCTTTGCTTGCGGATATCCAAAGAAACCCTCTCCACGAGAAAAGGTAATAGCTCCAATTCGATTTTTTTTGTTGTGAATATCATAGCTCACAATCTAATAGCATCGTTTTCTCTTTCTGGAAAAAGAGTCTTGATCTCATCGGGGATCTCTTCAATGCTAACGGGGTTCGATATTGCCGTGTCGATGGTTCTCTGTCTCTCGGAAAACGCAAGACAGTTCTAGCCGAGTTCCAAGGAAATCCAGAAGTAGGAGTTCTGGTTATGACTCTAGGTACTGGAGCCGTTGGGTATGTCATTGCTCTGCTGGATATTGCTAGCCTGTCGCACAGCGAGCCTTGCTGACATTTCCAGCCTCAACAACCTGTCCATTGCAAGCCGAATTTACCTTCTCGAACCCCAGTGGAACCCGTCTGTCGAAAGTCAAGCAATTGGTCGAATTTTCAGGCTCGGCCAAGAGAGGCCGGTGACGGTGATACGGTATATTATGGATAAAACGATAGAGGAAGTAGGTCTTGATCTCACCTCTTGGGCTATTGAAGCAACTAAATCTCTTGTTTTAGAATGTGAAGAACAAGCAATTGAGAAAACTTGGCCTCGCACGTGGAGGGTTCGACGTAAAGGGCCCCGCGCAAAGAATTGAACAACTCCAAAAACTAAAGGTGAGCTAGCCCCCGTGAAATTACTGTTCAAGACTGGAAACTGATGTATACTCAGTCAATAGTGCTCCACGGCTAGAATATTGACCATACGTCGACGACTCAACCATGACGAAGGAGATTGGGCGGGAAAGTAACTAGATATAGCGTCATAAAGTGGATGTCTTGCAGATGAGAGATCTTCCAACATTCTGTCGATTTTCGGGCATTGCCCTTCTTCCCATGAAGCATAAAATTGATGAGTTCGGTCAGCCAGAACATGTATTGGCTCGTTTAGTCATTGCTATAAAGTTGCTCTAAGCATCAACGAGGCTGGCGGCAGCCCACCTTCACTGCCCTCGAGTCCAAGGGGAAGATATCGGACGATTTCAGAACACAAGTCTTTCATTGGCCAAATTCGATGTGCAGCGTGGTAGCAGTCAGCGAAGCAACAGCCTACCACAGAATCGTCGTTGGACCGTTTGCACTGCCCTCGAAATAAAAAAACAGAAACTTTAACAACTTCGCCAGACGAGACTTCCATTGGCTTGAAACACGAGAGGTGGGTCCTTCCGCGCTGCAATTATCGCAGGGCTGCAATTTTCGCCCTGCAAGAATTTAAGGTTAGTGTTCGGAGGCGTACGATGTAGTGCATATCATCAGTTCGAATTACAAACGGAGGGACCAAGTCTGTTTTGATTTACTCGCCAAATCAGGAATGACTCTCGGGCCTTATATTTCTAAACTTTCAGTATACTAAAGCTCAACAATCTGAAAATTGAACGGCTTTGCTAGAAGAGACTTTCACTGGTTCAAAGACAAGGAAAAGTTTGCACCACCCACCGTCAGCCGTTAGTTCAGCTGCGGACTCAATGGGCCCGACACCCCACGCCCGACGCCAGTTGTACGAAGCCTCATGCCTTGCCAGCTTTCACTGCCCACGAGAACGGGGCCATACGCCGTCGCCAGACGATTCTTTCATTTGCCAAAATAAAGGATGGTACATGAGGCTCACGCGCGACTCCTCTGTCCGCAGATCTAGTCTTCTAGCACAGTTGGGGGTTGCTCTGAGAGCTTTGTCGCTGACATCACACTGTCCTCCTCGTGGAAAAGTAAAGCAGTCGAGCTCTGGTTGATCGAGGACTCATTGGTCTTGGTGACCGAAAGTGGATCACAGCGAATGCCAACCAAGCAGAGCAAGGCTAGAGAACATGAACTTTGAAAGCACTGGGGCTGCTGGCTTAACGAGAAGTCCGGCAAAGTGCGGGGTGCTGGCCGCCGATTTCACTGCCCTCCTGGTGAAGCACTGGAAAAGTTTATATCTAATTCAGGTGCAGCTCTCATTGGTCCCTGAGGTTGAAAATAGATTATATTGTGTGCCAATCAAAAGCGATCGAAGTGCCACCTGTTTGGGCCGCCTCACTGGGCCACTGGGCCGAACATAGGAATGGCCTGCGACTGCGAGTACGGGTTCAGCCATAGGCGAAACATCATTTTAAACACGAATTTTTTTACAGAGCTTCGAAAATAATCAAAACTTGTAAGATGACTCTGATTATGGACTCCTTTTCTTCATTTTGTTACATTGTTGTGGTTAAATAGACTTTTGGGCGGTTGTCCAGCGAACAACGTAGCCCTTCTGACGAGAAAGTTGGCAAAGTGCGAGGTGCTGGCCATGGAAGCCGACGCTGATTTCACTGCCCTCCTGTTGAAGCTCTGGAAAAACTCATCTCTTTTTCAGGTGAACGGCCCATTGGTTCCTGGGGGCTGCAAGGGAACTGCATAGCTGAATAAAAATCAGGCTGACGGCAACGCAACCTACCTGTAAGTCGGGCGTTGCTGCCAGACGCTTGACTTCACTGCCCTCGATGGAAGTGTGCAAAAGATAGCGGGTCCTGGCCACGCGAGGAGCTCACTGGTTCCGCGAGTTGAAAGTGGGTCCTTCCTTCCGCGCCGCCCAAGCCTGTCAACTTAAATGATCTGGTGCTGGGCAACAATCCATGCTAACACTCCGACAAAAATGACTCCACGACTGCACTGCCCTCAGAGATGAAGTTTCGTTTCTTCAAGGTATTCGAAGGGGAAAACGATCATTGACCGAATTTAGCAAGTGCTCGGGCATCAACGTGGGGCTTTGTTATGCATCTGCAACCCCACAGTCGCGCCTAACGGTGAGATCCTTTAGGCTAGACAAGGCAGAAGTAGACCAGGTACCAGGTAGACGATTGACCGGGTAATACACTCAATACACGTTACGAGAGAGATTTCAAGAACTATGATAAATTCCTGAAGAGAAGCGTGAAGCTCGAGAAGCTCGGGAACAAGGACTAAATACACCTTAGCGCCATATTAAGCGAATTTTCCCCCTCACAACGGAGGGGACCATTCTTCCTTGATCCGTTTCCTGACAGGCTTTGATAGAGAGAGTGTTTAGAAGCCTTGCTCAGTGACGACCTCAGTAGCCGACGATGGTCCAAACTGGAAGGATACCTATGCTCGAAGCATGATTTGGTATCGTGATGTTAAAGAGCGGTACTCATCGTGGGCCATGGCAAAATTGCAAGTGGCGAAGCCGGTCGGCTCTGTCTGCGAAGGTAGCTACCAATTTCAACCTCATCGGCCCAAGTTACTTCCTCCAAGAGGGTATCTGAGCAACAAGACGACTCCGAACGTTCACCCCCTCGTGCCTACGCAGAAGCAGATTCTGCGCACAAAGTTTTCGATTCTCCCTTCGACGCTACCAGCCATAAATCGAGCCCTACAACCCTTCCACATAGGCGCAATCATCATGGATGAAGACGGTTACGTAGTGGGGCGACAGTGGATAATTCAACATGTGCTTCTACACATCGAAGACGGAGATGAGTTGCAGGCTCAAGGTGACAAGTGTGCATACCAAATATGGAAGAAGGCAGGACAGACTACCGCTGAGCAGTTCCAAGCCCGTGCTCCATCCAGATTATCTTTTCGAATTGCCGACGCAAACATCAGGTCTGCATCTATTTTGTTTATATAACGGTATCCCGTGCCGCATTTTGTCCACTTCGGCCAGTGGACAATAAGCCGTGATGAGTGTGGAGTTTTTCTATCGCATAACTCTGTCTTCTTTCTCATGTTAATTTCCACTGTTAGCGTTGAACTCTTTACACTCCCAATCTCGTCTTCTTTTCTTCTTCCC
The DNA here is from genome assembly GCA_021399465.1 of Hyaloscypha sp. PMI_1271. Taxonomy (NCBI): domain Eukaryota; kingdom Fungi; phylum Ascomycota; class Leotiomycetes; order Helotiales; family Hyaloscyphaceae; genus Hyaloscypha; species Hyaloscypha sp. PMI_1271. The sequence continues at coordinate 188,228 of JAJTUS010000032.1, read as the reverse complement.
TGTACCACATCCTCAACCCCTTTCAATGTTGGTAGCGGGATGAAATAAAGGTACCATCTTCCCACGGAAAACTGGTGGTGCAAGGGCACGCCTCAAGTAGTTTCTCAGGGCGGAGGTATTGCACGTCTGACAAAGGAGACGATTCTTCCAGAAACGAAATATAGCATTGCCGTTGTTGATCGATGGCGAGGCATGATCTCCTCTTTTCACAGTCCTTCGACCTTCTCCTTCGATCACGATGTCAGCACACTCAATAATCATTTGGTGGAACATCACGAAGCAACGAGATACCCATCTCACAACACCAAAGGAATATGCAGGCAAATGACTAAGCGCCAATGACATCGTGGTACGAAGTATAGCTGATTGGACCAAATACTGATGGAACTACCTTCGGCACTCCAAGATAGCCGGCAAGAAGGCTACTCCTCATCACGTCAGCAGATAGGCACGAAGGGGATTTCTGCCAAGATATATAAGTATCGAAGCCTACACGGCTTCAAGCCCGCTTCGAATCCCAAGCCCTTTGTCAAAAAAGTCTTACAAACTAACATCATTTCCGACTCGGATTTCATCGCAGCTCGCCAAGAGCGTTGGAGAGTAGCCCACAACGCCCACAACGCCCTTGACGCAGATAAGCTGATGACATTAATGACCGACGATTGTGATTACTCTGATCATGGTCACTACCCGCTTCCCATCTCTCCATCGCTATCACCCCATCTAATGTTCGCAGGACTCGGCGTAGCACACATCGACGGGCCCTCACTCCGCGCTCTCGCCGAATCGGTATTCTCTTCCGTCTCGCAGATGGGTTTCGAGGCCGTCTCGGTGAACGGCACGAGGGAGTTCACGGCTGGGGAGTGGACAACTAAGGGAACGGTGAAGAAAGAGATCCCGGGGGTGCCGTAAGTCGTTGGGCAGGAGTTTGAAGCGAGGGGCTGCTCGTTGTTTTTTGGTGGGATATGGAAAGTGGTGGGGAGAAGATTAAAGTTTTGGCGGAGTATTCGAAGTTTTGGTGAAGTAGAAGGTGGGGGTTTGGGAGCTCTTGGGTAAAATGCTCGTAATGAGACCTGGGGCTTGCTAGAGAATTGAGGAGATGCCTACGAAATACCTCGCGGACAACAAATTACACTTGCGTCTGATCAAAGATTCGAAAAAAGGAATAAGTGCAACCGCTGCCTCCTTGTAGGTTTCACTGGAGCTCTTATAGAGGCCCTATCGAAAGATTACAAAAGAGAGAGATGAAAGCACTTGAGTCACACCCTCGTAGAATGAGAAGCAAACCATCATTTAAACAAATAAGATGTTGTCTAGATGAAGGATGCCTACAACGAAGCGAACACAAGCAACGAATAGGAACAAATGAATTATGATAACACCAAGGTACGAATAAGATGTCCGGATGTCCGAATACGAATCTAGCTTAGCATAGAAGGTGGTGAGAATAGTAGCAGAAGGCAGCCCTGAGTAACGCAGGTACATGTCAAATCGCCACACGGTGAAACAGGCTTGATCGCTGCCACGAGGATGTGGCAAACCATTCGTCTCCCAGCCCCTTGAGCCCCGCATACTTTTCGCGCGGAGGTGGCTTGACTCTTGAGGCTTGAAGAAGCGAGAGATCGCCAGCCACCCCGAAATCCGATGAGCCGGAAATAGTCACCACGTGACCAATAATTTTGTTGAGACAAAAAAGGGCGCTAATGCGAAATCGGCAAAATGGCCTTTTGCCTGTCTGGCAGCGGTTTGAGAAAACGCCGAGTCCTGGGGTTTGCATATGTCTATCAGAAGACTCAATAGGTAAACATGAAAGCTGGCCTTTGCGCATGACTCTGGAAGAGGCGTCCCATAGCTCTGGAATCTGGACAATACGAATACTATGAGGTACGCGTCTTGAACGCAGGGAATAATCAGGGTCCTCCCGCGGCGAGCTGAGTGACGCGCTCGTGCAGGAACGCTGAACCCCTATCCACGCTTAATTTAGGGGCCGCCGCCCGCAGCTTGCACAGCTGATCGAGATTTGAGAACTCGGATCACGAGAGAAGCAATTGAGGCGTAATTGACATGCGGACAACCGTGTGCAGGAAAATAGTCTTGATCGAGGGGCCAGGAGATGAGGTAGTTTTATCCGCTGGTGAAGAAACTGGCTGCTTGCGAGGTGTGCGCAGGTCCTGGTGGGTCCCGATGGGGAAAGGACCCCTGCTCGGCGCTCGCTTATCAAAAATGTTGAGATTCGCTCTAGAAGCTTGGGAAGTTGGGGACGGAGGGGAGCGAAGGGAGGGTTGCGCACCACACCACCACAAACAGGGCTAATGGCGGGCTTCCCTTCCCCCTCGGTCCAAATCAAAATTCCTTGTGAAGATTGCCATTCGATCTGCCTGCTCGATGACAGCAGAACTGGAAATCTCAGCCAATTCTAGTTGCAGCGATTGGAAGCTTCGGAGAACACAGGGCACTAAAGGCAACCGCTCAGTCTCAGCAAGACAAGACGGTGGCGCGTAGCTCCCTCCCACCAGAACCCACCAGAGCCTTCCCGGGCCCTTGCCCTTCTCGACCTCGAAAAACCCTTGCAGCCAAACGTTCCCCACGCGGTTTTGCCCACGTCTTTGATCCGTTAGTGCATTTCGCCGAAACACCTCGAGCTTTATAACACCGCCGCCTCCCCCCTTCACAACCGAGCCTGCGTTCTTCTTCACGACTTCAATTCAATTCTGTCTTCGCCATCACACATCATGGCCTCGCAAGTACAGCAACCGCCATCCGGCATGGCCAAGCCTCTTGAGCCGACCCGCAAGAAGTACGATCCCAAGAAGTCTCACATCACCGAGGAGCCAATTACGAAATCCAACTGGTACAAGCATGTCAACTGGTTGAACGTCACCCTCATTATTGGGCTTCCCATCTACGGACTCATTGCGGCATACTGGACACCACTCCAACTGAAGACGGCTGTCTGGGCAATTGCATATTATTTCATGACTGGTCTTGGTATCACAGCCGGTAAGTTGTTGAATCGCTGAACGAACGCTCTGATCAACTGCTAACACTTTTCGTTGGACAGGTTACCACAGACTCTGGGCACACACATCATACTCTGCGAGAACACCTTTGAAGATTTTCCTCGCCGCCGTTGGAGGGGGAGCAGTTGAAGGGTCAATCAGATGGTGGTCGAGAGATCACCGGGCACATCACAGATATACCGACACCGACAAGGACCCATACTCCGTTCGAAAGGGTCTTCTCTACTCGCACATTGGATGGATGATCATGAAGCAGAACCCAAAGCGCATTGGTCGAACCGACATCTCCGATTTGAACGATGACCCCGTCGTTGTCTGGCAACATCGCAACTACATCAAGACCGTCATCTTCATGGGAATGGTCTTCCCCTGCCTCGTAACCGGTCTTGGATGGGGAGACTGGATGGGTGGATTCATCTACGCTGGTATCCTCCGAATCTTCTTCGTTCAACAAGCCACCTTCTGTGTCAACTCCTTGGCACACTGGCTCGGTGACCAGCCATTCGACGACCGTAACTCTCCCCGTGATCACGTCGTCACGGCTCTTGTCACTCTTGGTGAGGGCTACCATAACTTCCACCACGAGTTCCCTTCAGACTACCGCAATGCTATCGAATGGCATCAATACGACCCGACAAAGTGGGTCATCTGGGTCTGCAAGCAACTCGGCCTCGCCTATGACCTGAAGCAGTTCAAGCAAAATGAGATTGAGAAGGGTCGTCTCCAACAATTGCAGAAGAAGCTCGACCAGAAGAGACAGACTCTCGACTGGGGTATTCCTCTTGAGCAATTGCCAATCATCGACTGGGATGACTACCAGACTGAGGCCAAGAATGGCCGTGCTCTGGTTGCCGTCGCCGGTGTTATCCATGATGTTACCGCTTTCATCAAGGACCACCCTGGTGGAAAGGCTCTTATCTCTTCCGGTATTGGAAAGGATGCTACCGCCATCTTCAACGGTGGTGTTTACAACCACTCTAACGCCGCACACAACTTGTTGTCGACAATGCGTGTTGGTGTTATCCGAGGAGGATGTGAGGTAGAGATCTGGAAGCGAGCTCAACGCGAAAACAAGGACATTTCATTCGTCAGCGATACAGCTGGCCAGAAGATTTATCGCGCAGGCTCTCAGGTCACTCGTATCGCTGAGCCTGTTGCATCAGCCGATGCTGCGTAGGATTCCTATGTCCGTTGCGGGTATGTGCATGGAGCACATTTAATGAGTCAATGACAAGGGCTGTCTGGCTGAGAAAATTGCATCTGAAGTGTTTCTGAGCGTGGGCTTTAGAATGGTGGGCGTTTGGACGGGTGCGTTTTGTTTTACTCAGAAGGAAAATACATTCGAGCACGCTTTCTGTGTCAAGGCTTTGGCCATTTGAGGCTTGGGGGGAGGAGAGCGAACAAATCATGCCTGCGGGCTATAAACATATCGAACGTTGAAATACAAAATACGAAGACTTCCCCCAAACATCTGTTCCAGCTGCCGTGAGACCTGTAGCTGCCACAACTTGACTTTCTATCAATGATCTCAAAAGTTCAAGATGATACGACGGCAAACCCCTTTCCCAGCCCTTCCCGCTTGCCAGTGCTGACACCACTCACCCCAAACTCACGCTATTAAACACTCTCGGAATGCAGAATTCACATGTTTTTTTTGATCGACTCGTTCGGCTGATGCGTGCCCAACGAAACGTGTACAGTACCACCTCATAATCTTACCAGTATTTCCCATGATATGAGCGACCCAACAGTTTCTGTAAAGAGATGGGAGTTAAGTGGGGAGGGGGAGGTTGGGGGAAAGGGAGGGCACCAGGAGGCATGTGAATGTGGATTCGTGTTACAGATGGAGGAGTGCTAGGAGAGAGATATGCATGTGAAGAATTGCATGTAAAATGTCTCAACGGAAGCAGAAATGAACAAAGAAGTCGACGTCATTGGAGTATTGGGCTTGACTTCAAGATGTGGGTTAACATTTCTCTCAGCTGAACGTCTCATAGGATGTACTGTACTGTACTCTGTGAGGACTTGCTCACTCTCATTCGACCTCTCAAATCCAACAAGTGTAAAACTTCCCATTTCAGGTATCAAAATCTATGTACAGTATATCCATCGAGAGTCTATCACCGCTCCGTCTAGCGTCCCCTCTTATCTCGTAGGCAATCCTCATATCTTCGAAACAGGTGGGTCAATACTAACCTTACCGTGTTCACAAAGAGCCAACACCTCCCCATCACTCTCCCTCCTCATCGTTCCCCTCAAAACACACATCCTCTTGCCAGCACTCACCACCTCACTGTCCACCAGCACCTTCTCACCTACCGGCACCGGCTTCAGATACGTAACACTCAATCCTCTACTAACGCCTGCGTACTGCCAGTATCCGGGTTTGGCGATTGGAGCGAGCGCGGTACTCGTGCAGATGTCGAAGACCGTGGCGGTGCACCCGCCATGGAGGTTTCCGAGGCGGTTGCAGTGCGAGGGGAGGACGGTCAAGCGGAATACGGTGCGGCCGGCAGGGGAAGCAGTGGCGGAGACGAAATCTAGGGAGTCGTGGAAGAAGGTTGAGCCCCAGCCCTGTAGTATTGTTAGAAAGTAGAAAGTGGGAACAAAGTGAAATAATGGTAAGCGGTGACTTGAATACAATCGGGGGACACTTTGAGAACGATGAGTAAAGAAAGGATACGGGAACCCGGAATGCTTCGATTTGCGTGCTTCTCCTTCAGGTCGAGGAGCATCTTGGGGGAGAAAGTGAACGGTTTTGAAGAGAAGGATATAGTAACGCTCAATATGAAATAAGTTGAAGAGACCACTCACTTGGTATGCATCCTCAGCTGCACCTCCTCCCAAAAGAGCAAGGACACGGTCTTCAGCAGACTCATCACCGACGGGTATCCCAGCTAATTCTTTCCCCGACTCAACACCAAGCATATTGACCTTTAACTTCTGAGGCGCCATTTCCCTCTCCCCGCAGTGAACTATCAATTGTCAAAAGAGGGAATACAGCAGAAACTCGATATAACGATATAACGATATCAATTTTAGCGTCTTTTTCTAACGATACCGAGGTATGGTTGAATCAAAGATCACGTGCACATACAACAAATAAGTGTTCGTACCTCGCACCAGTTGCCACTGGTGGTTTGTGAAAGCGATCTGGCCATACTAGCCACATGGCCAAGTATTTTACATAGTAAATTTGTATGGGAGGTACTTCTGGCTGGCTGGTCCTTGTATGAAGCTTAGCGAGGAACACCAAATTGGTGGTGGCCAAGTCACCAACAGTAAACCACCAAAAATTAAAGGTTGGGACCAAGAATATCGTAGGCCTAAGGCTAAAAAGTGCGGGACCTTACGGCAGTATCGTATTACTGAGGATATCGCTATGTCGAGGTTCTGCTGTAGGTCCATTGTCCATGAACATGACGAGCGGTTGAGTTTAGCCGAGGTCCGCTTGCGATAAGATTGCCGACACTCGATGCCTGGAAATATAGGCGTTCTTGCCTGATGGCGCGTAAACAAACCGCGTTTTGGTTTCCGAAAGTCAACATAGGATGCAAGCAACAACGACAACGACGACAAATCGCCAACATGCGGATCGTGGAAGTTATCATTGACGGTTTTAAGAGTTATGCTGTACGGACAGTTATCTCTGGGTGGGATGATTCGTTCAACTCGAGTATGGGAGATTCTCCACAGTTTTGTTGACTTTTGCTGACATTTCTAACAGTAACGGGTCTCAATGGCTCAGGCAAGAGTAACATTCTCGACGCCATTGTGTTCTGTTTGGGAATCACTGCGATGAACGTAGTTCGTGCGCAAAACTTACAAGATCTCATCTACAAACGTGGCCAAGCCGGAGTGACCAAAGCCAGCGTAACAATTGTCTTCGACAACCGCGACAAGAAGAAGTCTCCCATCGGATTTGAAGAGTATGCACAGATCAGTGTTACTCGGCAGATTGTGTTGGGAGGTACAACGAAGTACCTGATCAATGGACACCGAGCACAGCAACAGACGGTCCAGAATCTGTTCCATTCAGTGCAGCTGAATATCAACAACCCGAATTTCTTGATTATGCAGGGACGGATTACAAAGGTGTTGAATATGAAAGCTGTGGAGATACTGGCTATGATTGAGGAGGCGGCTGGGACCAGAATGTTTGAGGACCGAAGAGATAAGGCTTTCAAGACGATGGCAAAGAAGGAGATGAAGGTCCAGGAGATCACGGAGCTGCTGAAGGACGAGATTGAGCCGAAGTTGGAGAAGTTACGGACGGAGAAGAGAGCTTTCTTGGACTTCCAACAGACACAGAATGATCTCGAGAGACTGACAAGAGTCGTGGTTGCCCATGACTATGTCAAGAACCAAGAGAAGCTCAAGCAGTCTGCAGGTGATTTGGAGCTGAAGAAGCAGCGGGCGAAGGACCTTGAGGATAACGCTGTCCGATTAAAAAACGAAATCGAGCATCTTACGGAAGACGTGAAGCGGGTCAAGGCTCAACGAGAGAAGGAGTTAAAGAAGGGAGGCCGAGCGCAAGCCCTTGAGGAGGAAGTAAAGAAACACTCGAACGAGCTTGTCAGACTATCGACTGTGATGGATCTTAAGAAGTCCAGTATGACCGAAGAGAAGGAACGAAAGTCGACCATTCACAAGACTGTTTCAGAACTCGAGACTTTATTGAAGCAAAAGACGAAAGTTTACGAGAAGATCCGGGCACAATATGATAAGGCGAAGGAGGAATTGGAAAAGCTAAACGAGGAGGCTGAAACCAAGGAAGAACTGCTCCAAACGTTGCAAACCGGTGTTGCTTCGAAAGAGGGCCAGGAAAGCGGCTACCAAGGACAGCTCCAAGACGCACGAAATCGAGCCAGCGCTGCTTCGACTGAGCAAGAACAAGCGAAGCTCAAGATGGCCCATCTTGAGAAACGAATCAAGGAAGAGGAGCCACGTGCGAAGAAAGCGAAGGAGCAAAATGCTGGTCTTCTCAATGATCTAGAGGGACTTCGATCACAGGCGCAAAAACTTGAAAAGGAGTTGGGTAAACTTGGTTTTGAGTCGGGCAAGGAGGACGATATGTACAAGCAGGAATCCAGCCTTCAACAGACGATTCGAAAACTCCGCGAGCAGTCCGATGGAATGAAGCGAAAAGTGGCCAATATCGACTTTAACTATTCTGATCCTACGCCCAAGTTTGATCGGTCCAAGGTGAAGGGACTGGTCGCCCAGCTCTTCACCCTGGACAAAGATCGTACAGATGCCGGAACAGCGTTGGAGATTTGTGCTGGAGGTCGATTGTACAATGTGGTTGTCGACACAGAGGTCACCGGCACCCAATTACTACAGAATGGCAAGCTTAGGAAGCGGGTCACGATAATTCCCTTGAACAAGATTGCCGCATTCCGAGCAGCTGCTGAGAAGATCGGGGCTGCTCAAAAAATTGCACCTGGAAAGGTCGACCTCGCCTTGTCATTAATTGGCTACGATGAAGAGGTGTCTACTGCCATGGACTACGTTTTCGGAAATACCTTAATCTGTGCTGACGCTGCAACTGCTAAGAGGGTGACGTTTGACCCTGCTGTTCGGATGAAGAGCATTACGCTGGAAGGTGACTCATATGACCCATCCGGGACTCTTTCTGGAGGTAGTTCGCCAAATTCAAGTGGAGTCTTGGTCACCCTGCAAAAGCTCAATGAGCTTACCAAGGAGTTGGGAGTGCAAGAAAAGGCATTGGCAAATCTCCAATCCACAATAGCGCGGGAGAAGAAGAAGCTTGATCAGGCTAAGAAAATCAAGCAAGAGTTGGACCTCAAATCCCACGAGATCAAGCTTACCGAAGAGCAGATCAGCGGCAACTCATCTTCTTCCATCATTCAAGAGGTTGAGAACATGAAGGCGTCTATCATTCAACTGAAGACCGATCTTGCAGAGGCAAAGAAACGACAAGATGAGGCTAACAAGGATGTCAAACGTATTGAGAAAGATATGAAAGACTTCGACAATAACAAGGATGGTAAGCTTGTTGAGTTGCAGAGTTCTCTTGATGGCCTAAGAAAGGCCCTTACGAAGAACTCGGCTTCAGTTAAAGTCCTTCAAAAAGAGCTTCAAGGGGCTCGGTTAGATTCCGAGCAAGTTGGGGGCGATCTTGCTGCTGCTCAAGAGCAACTTCAAGAGGTCGAACAGACACTGAAGGCACAAGCTGAGGAAATCGCTGAATTGGTGTCTGAGCAAGCCCAACTGAAGGTTTGTACATCCCTTGAATTATAGGTACAAGAAAGCTGACGACTTTAGGACACGCTTGATATTGCACAAGCTCATCTTGATGATGAACGAGCAAAGTTGACTGGCTATGATGACGAGCTTCGCTCATTGGAGGATGCCTCACGATCGAAGTCGGCTCGAATCACGGAAGAAAGTCTCGAGATGCAGAAACTTGGCCATCAAATCGAAAAGTTCCACAAGGAGCAACAAGCGGCTGTTCAGACCGTTGCTCACATGGAAAAGGAGCACGAATGGATTGCAGATGAGAAGGACAACTTTGGCCGGACTGGCACGCCATACGACTTCAAGGGACAGAACATCGCCGAATGCAAAGCATCACTGAGAAACTTGACGGAGCGGTTCCAGGGGATGAAGAAGAAGATCAATCCGAAAGTCATGAATATGATCGACAGTGTTGAGAAGAAAGAAGTTGCACTGAAGAACATGATGAAGACAGTCATCAGGGATAAGAAGAAGATCGAGGAGACAATCGTTACCCTGGATGAATACAAGAAGAAGGCTCTCCATGAGACTTGGGTTGAAGTCAACCGGAACTTTGGGGAGATATTCGCAGAGTTGCTTCCTGGCAGTTTTGCCAAGCTTGACCCCCCTGAGGGCAAAACAATCAATGAAGGGTTGGAGGTCAAAGTTTCACTAGGTTTGCTGCCACGTTACCCGTCTGATACGTGTACAAATAAGCTGATTGCATCAACAGGCAAAGTATGGAAACAGAGCTTGACCGAGCTTTCAGGTGGACAGCGCTCGCTCATCGCGATATCACTCATCATGTCTCTGCTACAATTCAAACCGGCTCCAATGTATATTCTCGATGAGGTTGACGCGGCCCTGGATCTTTCCCATACACAGAACATCGGCCGATTGATCAAAACAAGGTTCAAGGGCAGCCAGTTTATCGTCGTCAGTCTGAAGGACGGGATGTTCGTGAATGCGAATCGAATCTTTAGGACAAGATTCTCGGAAGGTACATCGATGGTACAGGCATTGACGGTATGATCCACAAACTCTATTTACTTGCGAGCATTACTGACCGTAACAGGCGGCGGATTTCAAGTAGGTTATGCGTCTGGTTTGGTGGTGGTCGGCGGCATGTCAAAACTGGGAGTCAATGTTTGCATCGCATATTGGAATTTGGAGTTTGGGTATTTGGAGGTTTGTGGTTCCGGTATCACTTCGGGCGGTTAATGATTGTACGAACGCGAACATGAATCGACAGATGAGTAGGGGAAGCTTAAACGTTGCACGTGACCTGTTTGAAGTTGAGATCTTGACACAGAGGAGATACACGCCCTCGTCCGATTTGCATTCTGCCGCGCCAACATCCCATGACGTGTACCAACTCATTGGATATGAGGGTTATCACAAGCCAAAGTCCTCGGTGTGCAGAAACTATCCACAATGCAGTACCTCCGTACTGTAGTTGGTGTGGTCGTCTCGATGGACGTGGGGAGGCGGGTGCAATCTCCGATATGCAAACCTCCTTTTCAGCTTCGCCCACTCCGGCCTGTCGAGATGCTCAGGTTCTCGGGGAGAAGGCTCTGGGAGGAAGCTTTGCACTTCAGTCTTCAAGAGGGTGACGCAAGAGGGCGCAGCGATACGGGGAGACGGGAGACTGGAGACGGTGCACACGCAGTTGCACGTGCTTTTATTTATTTGAGTTGAATCGCCTCTCGTGTTCGTTTCTCGCTCTTTCTTCCTCCTTTTTGCGTACGAGACTACGAGTACGCTCTCCAAGACTCTGACACGGCGCTCTGCCCTCTCCCGCTGCCCACTCCCCACTGCCCACTCTCCCACTGCGGCGGGTCCACTTCTCCACTGCTTCTTTGACTTTCTTGCCTTCCTCATCTAGAGCTTGCTAGCTCGACTGGCTGGACTGCGCCACGATGCCGGAGATGTGCTGCCAATAGACCCGGACAAGGCTATCGTCGACCGTAGAATGACAGCCTGACGCGTGCTTAGCCCGACATCTGGCAATTTCAACTGGTGGAAGGCAAAGTTTTGCTGCAAGCAGGGTCCACGGCCCTGCGCCAAAAATGGAACGACCTGAGACCCTGAAAATGTGAGAATGGGAATCGTGCAGAACCGCCTGGAGATGGAGACTGGAGTGAAGTGAAGTGAAGTGTGGAGCGGCAAACTTGCTGTGTCCAGCTGCACTTCTGCACTTCTGCACTTGCCTGCGCTTGCGCCTGCACTTGCGCTCCCCCCCATTGCCCAGCCTAAAGTGACAGCCAAGTTCTGAGCGAACCGCCAACAGCCCCCCAAATGCCCAGCTCGAGCACCGGGCAGTTGCAGCACCCACGCTCATCTTGGTTGCCTGTGGTCTTGGCAATGGATCTCGCCTAGAATTTTTGCGTGTCTCATCTCATCCCTCTTGAGTCGCCTGCAGGACGCGGCTGGTCCTGGTCGAGACAAGCTAGCAACTTTGTCGTCCCTTCCACACGACAAGACAAATCTATTGAACCTGCCAATTGACACCACGAACCCTAAAATCCAAGGAAGAGAAAGATCACGCGTCTTTTTTCTACCTCCTCCCCCTCTTTTCAGTCCGCTGTTCTTCTTCTTACGCTCTTTTGCAATCCACTTCATGTACACCATTTGGTAAATATTTGCTTCTGCCACCATATTCACCCTTAACTCAGGAGAAGGAGGCTAATATTTTGTCGTGCCCGCAGCAGATAGACGGCACATCTTGTGCTCTTTGTTCCTTCCTACCTTCCTAGATTCGACATGGCTGCTTTCATAGAACATTACCGCGAGGTTCTCGAGGACTACTACGACATCTACTACGAAGAATTGCTCGAGCGAATCCCTGTCATCTCCACGAGGACATACGTCTTGACCATCCTCGCCATCTGCATACCTCCCATCATTGCCCTGATCTTCTACGAACGGGAACAAGCCAGACTTCGAGCAGAGCAGCCGAAGGGATGCAGGAAACTGGGCCTGAAAATCGAGTCGAATTTGCTCAATGAATTCGATAGGAAGTTCTCCGAGGTACGTTTCACGATGCCAACAATTTTCTCCCAATTGAGACCGCACCATGCTAACTTCACCTTTTAGGGTCGTCCCCCAAGTACCGAGGAGACATCAGCTGAGTGGTGGAGATTGAAGTCGTTATGGATCTATCCAGTCAAGTCTTGCAGAGGTGTTGAGTTGAACAGGGGGACCGTCATTACGACGGGCATGGAATATGACCGTCAATTCACCTTTGCTCAGCTCAAGAGCCCCTTCCCAGTTAACGCCAATACCCCAGATAAGGAGAAGGCGGCACACAAATGGGAGTTCATCACCCAAAGACAGTTTCCTTTGTTAGCCAAGGTTCGAACAGAGATGTGGGTTCCGGATCAGAGTGTGGATACGTACGCGCCTCACGCCGAGGACGTCGAGTCCGGGGGAGTAATTATAATGAGCTTTCCGTACCAAGAAGCTGGCTGGAAGGGTATGGTAGCGAAGTGGGGTGCCGCCGTGAAGGGCACGATTCCTGAGAAGCAGTTTCGTGTCCCATTCAACCCTTCCGAGGTGCAGATTGAGAAGGCTGGGTACTCCTACGAGAAGATGACGATTTGGAAGGATACGATCAGCGCCTTGAACTTGGAGATTGAGATCCCGGAGGAGCTTAGGTACTACTTGGGGATCAGCAACAAGTTGGGTCTGTTCAGGATTGACAACTCGAAGCTGCGGGAGGTGCACAGGAATGCACCAACCAAGGCGGAATTGGGATATCAGCCAGTGACAGGTTTCCAAGATGCTGTAAGTGAAGCCAATTGTTTCATACTGTCCCCCGCTGACAATTGCAGTATCCTCTCCACCTTGTCAACCTTGCCAGCATTCGCGATGTCGAGAGTAAGATGCCAAAGGTCAAAGGGGCCCCCCGCCTCTCGGCAGCACGCTTCCGAGCGAACCTCATAATCACGGGCCCGGATGCCTACCACGAAGATACTTGGCGCCGTATCAAAATCGGTTACTACGAATACGATGTATCGTCCCGCACCGCCCGTTGTAAGATGCCGAATGTCGACAACTTAACGGGAGAAGTACACCCCAGTGAGCCAGACAGGACACTGAGAAGCTTTCGAGCAGTGGATCCAGGAACTGGCCCAAACATCGGATGCCTAGGAATGCAACTTGTACCGATCGCTAGAGAAGGAGCACTGAGAGTTGGAGACGAGATCACAGTTTTAGAGGTTGGGGAACATGTTTACATTAAGCAATAACGACTATTAGCGTTGGAGCTGCTCGGGCGTTGCGGATGTTGTGACTTTTCTGCTGGTTCGTTGGGCCATCCTTTGCAAGAACTGCAGTATGGGAATTTGATCATGAGAATGGAATGGACACAACACGAATGAGGATACCCATATAAGCTGATCTCGAATGACTGGGCGAGATTGGGAAAAGAGACTACTTCTTTGTAATACATCACCATTCTTTCGCCGTTTTTCTTGTTAGTTCATAGCTTTCTTCAACTTTGTGCATGACGGAGTTTGTTAGAGTTTCTACGGGTGTTTGGGGAATACAAGAATTGAGATGCCTATAGTGTCTTCATCATTTCATTGTGTTTGCAGAAAGCTTGGGTGAGAAGTGAGTCAAGAGCAAGTGCTATAGCATTCTTTGTTCTTTGAAGCCTGCGGATGCTTCATAGAGTTCACCCCCTTTTCCAGTCTCGCACATACAAACTCCATACTCTAATGGTCGGATGTTTAGACCTTGGCCGTCGACACCCGTTCCACAGTCGCTCTCAATTCATTCATTCATCTAGTCATATTCCAAGCTTTACTCTCGAGCACGAAGACGACTGACTGAGTCGCCCTCTACATTTATCACTATGTTTTTGAGAAGCTTCTGCCTTCGGGCCTGAGTTGCACCACGCCGTACTTTGAATTGCCATAACTTCGCCACCAAGGGCTGCCACCCCAAAATGGACTTCGATTTCAAACCCGAGTCACCAGCAGCAGGAACTTTCAAGAAAACGTCTCGATTTGGAAGACCCTGGAGAGTCTCACAAAAACACAACCGAGTTGAAGTAAGACAAAACATCTGATTTGCTAAATCCTTCAACGTGTTTCTATCGCTTCATCTGCTATGATATAAAGCCACCCGCCCCCTTAAGGAATACCCCTTTTTGCGATCTCCCCCGGCCCCCTAAATACTTAAGGAAAAGGACAGGCCCGCTAAGTTATATTTTGTACTATCCTTCGACGGAGCAAAACATAAGAGCATGTCCCTTACCACGCGTCAGAATCGCTCCCAATTGGGGACGTCTTCAGCAGGATACAACACAAAAGCAAGTCCTCATAAAAGAGAGTCCCCTATCTCGCGCTCAAGATGTCAGAGTCACCAGATCAAATTCCTTCTATTCACAACCAAAACAACTTAGCGAGTGTCCGCGCATGATCCCTGAGACAGTAGTGACTGCTTTTTACCAGACTTGGTCGCTATCTAGGAAAGTCATTCGCAAGCCGAGTCTTTGCAACCTTAAGTCCTGGTTTCCTCTCATGTTGTAGAGTCGGCTAGGATGGCTTCTAATTGCGAACGAGACGTGGAGCATTGCCTTGTCATTTTCCTTGAAGGCAGCGTGCCTATTAAGGAACGCTGCTTGGGGGGGAAGAAAACAGGGAGGCCGGGTGTACCCAGTCGCCAAGCGTCTCGAAGACAAATGACAGAATCTTTCTCTACTTTGAGAAGTACTTGGTCGGGCGCTGGGCTAAGGTTTTTTCCGTCACTCAGTCCAGGGTGAGAGTTTAATCCAATACCAGGGCGCCCGTGTGCCACGATTGGTCAACGGATGCATTCTGTGACTCTCAAAAGGGCATGTGATGGCCAAGTCCCATGGCTGTGATGAAGAACCCTTCAGTGTTCCCAAGAAATTCCGGTTCAGCATCGCCGTACGTGGCAAGCATCCGCCATCTGCATTCACCTTCAGGAAGATCCATGAGCTCATAAAAGGAGCACGAATGCTTTTCGCGCTTTGACTTGAGGTTGTGAAATCCTTGACGGTCCTCGAAAAGCTATGTAGTATATCCAGCATATACCTAGTCTTGTGCCGGTTGGACTCCAGGTTGAGGAAGGGCTGTCAAGTTTGAATAGACATCACGAAGTCGGCGGGATGCGGCATCTGGCATGAGGATTTTCGGACCTTGCTTTTCCTATCCAGCTCCCATGGTAAGCAAATGTGGAACTCCATGAAGAAAGCCGGTAGCGACGTATCGAGCGAGATTCTCTATCCCATGGCGGGAAATTTTATCTCTGATTCCGTCACATAGTGGGAAAGGCCAAGATGGTGAATCAAGCTGAAGTAATCTCCAACACCTTGCATCACAGCAGCAAGCATATATGTAAAGGAGCTTTGGGTATTCACAAGGAGCAATAAAGACATACCTCGCTCAAATCACCTTTCCAAACTTGGTGAAGGAGACACTCATTACCCAAATTGCAAGTTATGCTACATGCTTTGACTCATACGTTCCTCCGAGAGAGTGCTCTGTATAAATTGTGAAGTTGTACCAGCCATTTGGTCCCTTCTTCTCTTGTTGTCAAAGATCTTCTTGCTGTCAAAGATCTTCTTGCTGTCAAGAGCATTTTGCAATAGAGTGTGCCAGCTCGCGACCATGCATGGCCTCAATTCGGAGGCCCAACTCCCGCAAAGTAAATCTCCTCCCGTGAAATCACCAACAGATACCAGGGCTGCAAACCCGAATTGCCAATGGCTCAGATCCTTGTGTTCATTTGTCATAATATTGATCAATAGAGCTTTAATGATGAAGGGATCGATATCTCGCCTAGTTTTATAGTAATGTAGTGTAACATATGGCAGGTGGTGGTGCAAATGCCATTCACCTTCAGGTGCATGATCTAAATATGGAAGCGGCTGCTGGGGTCTTCCAGTTTGCCAATCTCTGTTGCGACATAGACATCAACTTCGAAACTCCAATATATTGCTTGGGCGGCTGAACTTCTGCACTGATAAATATTACTTGAACATTTGAACAGTTTGACTCCAGGATCACACTTGGAAGCCGGATCTCGGCTGTCTGAAAGCAGAACCCGAATTACCCCAAAAAGACTGGAATGGGCCAGTAGTCAGTGTTCACACGACACCCCCTGATCGAAGCAAATATCTGAAGCAAAATGGGATACTTTGGAAGTACTATCTCACTTGGGACATTCGGGCCTACTTGATGCACCTCTCAGGTGTGGAAACGGAATTCTTGAAGGAGCCGGCCGTACATGAACAATCGGGCCTACTCCATGCTAAAGTTGAACTCGAAACAGCCATCCCCATTAAGGTACAAATTCACTTGGATATTAGGGATCGAGAATCTCCAGTCTAGCTAGAAAATTCAATATGTTAAAAGGTACAGTACATCCAAACCCAAACCCACCCTTATCTACAGTATTCGAAATCCACCTTGTTAGTTAATTTCAACCTTCTGCCTCGTATTTCACACGGCCGTACACGCCGCTAAACGCGTATAGCCTGGGGGGGATGTAAAATGTAATTTTTGTTCCCAAGATTTGAAGGCTTTTGTACCCCCCCACCTCGGCTGAATTCAATGATCTCGTAGAAATTTCCGGACACACTGTGCAAGATCCTTCCTCACTCGAGTGACGATCGCGAGCCTCGGAAGACTATTGTGACCGAACAATGCAGCGTCTCAAACTATTCAGATAAGAGTATCAGTGATTTAAGCCGCAGTTTTCAAGGAATTATGTTGTGAAGCAGGACCTGGGCTTCCCATGAGCTAACTCCTGTCATGATGTCCAGGACCCCAGTGCTATGCGAGCAGCAGACAATATCCATCAAAGCTGAGCTGAGATACGCTGGGATGGAGTTCCGATTTGTTCTTCAAGATTGCTGTAGAATCGAAGATGTTTGAAAAATCTGAGCACCGCGAAAAGCCCACACTGACGGCACGGATGGCATTTTAAGACGTACATATAGCCTGAATTCATAGCTGAAGTTTAATTCACATAGAGTTTGGAGGCAGAAGTTTGGCGGGGAGCAAAAACCGGGTACCAAATTGGTATTTGACGGGATGTATCTGCTTGGTAGATTGCTGATGGCTGGGTTTTGGTGACGCTTTGAAGGAGCTTGGATCTCATCCACGGAGGCTGGAATTGAGGCTCACACGCTTGGCTGGACATTCGGTGTTGGATCATCCGGGATTTAAGATACGCTAAAGAATTGAGTGATATGGAAGGACGTATTCGTTGAGGAATAGTACGGTAATGCCTTCATCGCCCCTGTCTTTGAGATGACGATTTCCAAACTGGCCAGAATGCAATTGAGACGGCGATCAGTGCTCAGTCGCAACTTTCGAGGCTGAAGTACAGATACCCAGGTCAGTTCTACTTGGGTATCCTCGACATATTCGTGTTTAAGTGTAGCACGAAGAAATGCAAGCCAATTCGCCTTAGCTTACCTGTTTGCGGAACCCGAGTATATTGTTCGGAGATTCTTCAAGTTAGAAAGTCAAAGGCAGACAGACTACTGTGAGATCAACGCGAGCACCTGGTGGGCAGAAAAAGCGGCACTCATCTTGAATGCCCCAAGTCAAACGGGAACACTCAATTAGAGTGGAGAGGAGTTGGAATCAATTTTCTAGAGTTTCCAAGGTGTCTACAAGGAGTAGACTTTTAACATACAATGTCGTATGCGTATATTTAGAGAGGCAGAACTTACAATATCCAGCTTGACTTAGGACATTGAATATGAGTGGTCCCTTTCTGTCCACCGCGAGGCTGGTAACATATTAATGGCCGCATCCATACCGAAATTGCTGATCTTAGCTCAATGCTCCAGCGTGACTTGCGCTAGATCGCCAGCCTCTGGAGTCCTTTTACCCCGCCAAATCGCATCTTCGAATGAAAGGATAGCGGCTTGGTCACATTGGGTTCTGTGGCTTGAACCAGGTTTTGTCAGATATGCACGGCCTGCTGAAGTTCACGCTTGAGAACGCAGCGCCTCTGTGGCGTGGACTCGATCGTGGTCCGAACAGAATGATCGACAGCAGCCAAACGTCAATAAGGATAGGTCGAATTGGAGCAGTCTGAAACTACGGCCATGGGCGCCACCCCATCTGCAGCGACTGCTTTTCTCCGTGACAAGTCGTCTCAATAAACTAGTGCCAGCTTTAACTTTTGTCAGCAATGGGGAGCGCGTTTCAGCCTCACGACTTCGATTCAATTTGAGTTCGCGTGGGCGTTGAAATGGAAAAACATGGGCGGCTCTCACACGTGCTGTGAATCATTCGGGCTGTTGTTGCATGAGTGGCTTGCAGAATGGAACGCTGTGGAGATAGAGGTGCGGATTTTCTACTGGGTTTTCAGGGTGATGTCAAAAAGCGGATAGCTGCAGAACAATAACTTTCCATATTATTAATAATTGCCCTTATAGTCAAGCTTTGCATCTCCCCCAATGATACGCTACCCAGTCCCGGGGAAAGGTTCCAGAGAAGAGGATTGGGCTTTCTGTGTAACAACACGGCAATCCTCTCAGGGTGCAATTCGTGCGACCGTGCCTATCCGTGCGCCTTCGACTGAGCGTCCAGTTACGGGATGATCTGAAAAATCATGAGCAGAAATGCCATGCATGAGATTGCACAAGACGTCTATCGGACAATCTAAGACGGATTCGGGGCAGATCAGAGAGATCAGAGCCTGTCGCCCAAGGTCAAACCGGTATCCGGGCCACGGTGAAAGACCACTTAGACCAGCTGACTTTACAAGGAGTCGAGTATCGAGGAGTGCAGGACCAAATCTCCGGAAACGATTCTGGAATACGTCAGGTAGGGAACGTTGGTCCTAGGCTCTTTAGTCGTCAAGGAAGCGTTGTACAGGATTCTAGGATTGTTATTGGGAAATTTCCACCCTCATATCATACGCATCATGCGGCCGTGGTTGATCCGAGTACAGGGGAGTCCGCAATCATTCGAGAAGGATTTCTTTTGAGTTTCCTCCAGCTCTACGACCTTCCAGGCCGTGCCTCCCTCATGGATGCCACATTGTCCACAGACACTTCCGGAAGGGTGCCCGATAGACACCATATACCCCCCTGTGCCTTAACAGCGAAAATGATGTGGGCTCACGAAGTAGGGGGCAGGATCGACGGTAGATGGAGTCGATGAACGATGGACCCGGAAGATTGGGTAGTGGTAGTGCCCGGGCCGTCGAAATTGTGTCATCAATCGTGCGGTCACTTCCATGGAACCCATGCTGAAGACGCTTCTCTCCCCTGAGACCTGACAGGACTCCCTCGATCCTGGCGCGGCGGCGCCAGTGAGAGTGAGGATGGAGTAGTGGCCTCCTTGACTCTATCAGTGCATTCCTCCGGCAGTAGTCAAACTACTGTACTCAAGTCCTGAACACACTCTCAACGCCCGCACGGGTGGCACTGGAAAGAGACCGACATTGGCCCTATTCTGCCTATCTTGCTGCAATGGCCTCCTCTCGAAGTTGGTGCACTTGCACCGGTTTGCGGCTAATCTTTCAGGCAATCAATCAACGCTGATCTGGCAAAAGGGAGAGCGTACAACGGAGCTGCGTAGGGCTGGATTTGGGCCAAGCCTCCCGGATGAAGGTGGCCAGGACGCTTTCTCCTGCCCTTCTTCTGCCAGCTGCCAACGCCATGCCGCAGAGCGCGCGAAGTTCACGTTGTGTGAAATGAATTCATATTAACCCACGAGTCCTTTTGGTCGTGCCAATATTGCGCCGTTCCCGATCGAGCGAGGGATCTTGCGCCTCACCTAGTTCTGGAACTCTGGCCGACCACCATGCCCCTTCGAAGTTCGATGAGCCTGGGACCCCGTCCCGGTCCCCATGATCGGTGGTGCAGGGGCCCAATGGGTGCTGCCGGGAGAAGCCTATACTTCCGCCATTTAAGGTGCCGTCAGATCAACCTGCGTGGGCTGCTGCAGAGTCTGGAAAAACGTACGAACGTACAGTAGTAACAGTATACCTTGATGCGAACCGCCACCCATCCCGGCCTGCACCTTGCCCACTTGGGCCACCTTGAGGAGGAGGGCTTCTTGGGTGATGTTCACCCCGAGTTTCTCGTCAGTCGGAGGGCACATGCTGGTGCCCAGGTGCTGCAGTGCGAATGGACTTCTTCTCTTGACGCGGCTAAGCTCTTTTGGTGCACTTCGACTTTGACATCTGGTTTCGTCTGGTCTCGTCTGGTCTTGGGTTCAAGTGCACGTTTGCGGCCTCCCGAGCTCCTACATCACAAAATTCATGCCCTGGAGCTGACAGCCACTCCTGCTCCTGGTCTCCGACATCTGAAGATCAGGAACCCGGCTCGCCCCCTGCCCTTGCCCCCATTGCACAGACAAACGCTTTCTCCAGTCAAAAGGCTGGCCATCTCCACACCCGGTGGAAACTGCATGCCACCCTCGTCACACATGCTGTCGTCGACACCTCTTTCACAAGTTCAACGTCCAACTAGCAACTGCCAATTCAGCACCCGGCTCTTCACCCTAAAACCCGCCGAAATCTTCCCAATCATCTTCTTAGGAGTTCCAATACACCTGTTGCCCCCCATTTGCGTGGATTTGTTACCGTTGTGGATCAAATCTCCTTTCACTGCATCCCACGCCACAATACAGAATCTGACAGTGAGCCCGGCTTCCCTGTTTGTCGGCCATCTGGTTTTTTGAGAAGTTCGAGGAGTTTTGACCTTGTCATCCGGATACTGGGAAGTTGGAGCAAACTCATGGGTCCCAACAAGACTCGACACATCAGCTTCCGGTTCACATGCTCCAAGGACATTCCTCATCAGCATCCACGGTCAGCAAGAAATCCCCGCGAGATCAGCCAAGAACAGGATCCATCCGTCTAATTTTGCTGCAATCAACAATCCTAGTCATCAGATCATATATCGACCAAGTAAGCATCCCGGTTGTCCAAGTCTGAAAAGGAAAGCTCCGAGAATTCTTTGACGCCCCTTCTACGTGGTTGCCAAATCGAGAAAGAATAACATCTTAAGTCTACTTTTCGGGCAGGTCGAAGGAGTCAAGCATCTGGTGCTACCATAAACACTCCCCCTGGCAGTACTTGCCGATAAGCTCTGAGATCCTTGCGGGACGGCACTCTTCTAGCTTTGTGTCTTCAGGTACCCTCTTTGGGTGGAGAGCCAAGTGTTCTTAAGAACATAATTCGGCCAACGGGGTAGTGACGCCAATCCTAAGTCGAGCAGGCTCCGTTCCTTTGCAAATATTGAGTCTTGCTGCAGAGGACTCCAACTCCCCTCCCTCTTTGTCTTCCCCTCCCATCAAACTTGCCCCTTGGTCGAGTCTTGAAAGGACTGGACAGCTCAAATCTTGGCACTGGTCTATGTTAGTGGGTCGTCCCTGGTGCGACTGGGCTTCCGCGGCTATCACTTCTCACGGCGTGAGAGCTCGCTCACGCTCCGGATCAACACTGACTCTCACGGTATCTCTGTGGTCGATGAAGCTTCCCATGTTATCTTTTGAGCCGTCATGACAGATTCGAACTACAAGGACACAGTAGGGAGAATAGCAACAGGCTCTTACCAGCCAGTGGCTTCAGTCCAGAGTGCTGTTCTGCAGACTACCCAACCTCAACAACTTAGCTCTGCCAGTTCTTACGCTGACCTCAATTATCTATTCGGGGTACAAGACACGACAATGATTGCACCGAAACCCAATCGCAGTCGTCGCAAGTCTAGTCAAGGCTCTGAGCATACGAAACATCGCCGAACTAGAAGCGGGTGCTATACTTGCCGCTCAAGGCGAGTCAAGGTAGGAAAATGGCCCCCAGCTCGAGTAGCAGTAACTTATTCTGTTGTAGTGTGACGAGGCCCACCCAATCTGTGAAAGTAAGTCTAGGGCATAATCATGTTATCTTCATCTGAACTTATCTTCTCTAGGATGCAAGAAGGGTGGCCGGGATTGTGTATATCCAGAAAGCCCCACAACATCGAAATCGTCGGGTTCGGGATCATCGAAGACGGCAAAACGGGAGAGCCCTGGGTCATCGTCGGATGAATATGACGAAGGAGCTGGGCCAGAGCCCCTAGAGGCGATCCGAGACGAAGACGAAGACGAAGATGAAGACACGCACGATGTTTTTCCAGGGCCGAGTATCTTGAAACTTGCCCCGCAGCGAGTTACCAATAACCCAGCCTTCTGTGGACAGAAGCCAACCACCAGACACAGTTCCGAAGCACCATCACTAGTTCAAGATGGAGGCGATTCGCCAACTCCATCGACTGAAGGATCCGTGGGATATCCTGCATACCAAACCGCCGGAAGTGCAAGGATGAAAATATCGAGCGTGCCTTCTGTATCTTCCTCTGACACCCTTAAAAGCGATTGGTCCCATCTTCCGCAAGATCTTCAATTTTACCTGGCGTACTTTTATCAAAACCTTACCCACTTGCATTACTCCTTGAAGTTTGATTCGGGTAATTTTCTGCGAACCCGCTTCCTGGACGCAGCTCTCCGCAATGAGGCCCTACTTCATGCCATTGTTGGGTTCTCCGCTTATCAGCGTACACTACACAACCCCGAGGGCAAGATAAACGACTTCCTGCAGTATTACAACAAGGCTGTGTCTCTCCTCCTCACTTCATTGAAAAGTGGTGCGAGACACAACACTGCTATGATACTGGCTATCCTGCAGCTCGCAACGATAGAGGTACGAGCGCCAAGTTACTTCAGAACTCTTTTGAGAGGGCTAATATTTGTGAAGGAATTTCTTGGCGACTGGCCTAACTTGCTTGGCCACCAGAAAGCTGCGTATGAACTGCTGACAGAGCTATATACTCCGCAGACGGTGATGGAGGATGACATGACGCGAGTGATGCTTGGCTGGTACATGCGATTTGATGTCTTCGCGGGCCTAATGGGCGGCTTTGAAACCGTACTATCGAGAGAATGGTTTTCGTACGCACAAGATTTTTACCGACAGCAGGTTGCTAATGAGCCGGCAAACCTTGACTGGAAGATCGAGCACGCAATCGCAAAGCATCGCTTAGTTGCTACGGACATGTCACTCCTTTTCGCGAAGATGGGAAAAGGCGAGATTTCCCCCGAAGAATTCGTCAAAGAAAATGGAGACATTGGGAGGAGAATTGAGGAGTGGAAAAGCAAAATGGACCCAGCTCTCCAAGATTTTCGCTATTTGGTGACGGACTGCTCTGGCAGCCGACCCCTGGACCCGGACGATATCGTCGACCCATACATCGCCGGCACTTTGTACGGCGGCCCTCTGTTTGTGATGAACATAGCAACAATTGACTGGTACTCAATCGATTTGATGCACAAATACCAAACAGCTCTTACCTTGAGGACACAGCCCAGCCAGGAGCTTGGAATGAAGGCATACGCAACGTGCCAGTTGTTTGAAGCCATCGAGTTCTATCCAAGAAGCCCACCGGGGGCCATCTTGTCGATTCAGGCGAGCTTGGGCATAGCTTTGTTGTTCCTTCCAAGAGATTTACAACATGCAATGTGGGCGCGTCGCAAACTGGCAACAATAGAAGCAAACGGGTAAGCTATCTCTTGAGGACACCGTAGTCTTGCGCTGCGCTAATTTTCCCTTGAAAGCTACATATATCCATACACCTTTCGAACCAAAATGGCAGACCTCTTTCGGGACCGGTCGTGTATGCATTGGTGGCTTCCGAATGATGAAGACTACCCACCAATCATTCGCTCTATTCGAAACTTTGCCGAGGAGCGCACATCTGAAGCTAAAAATCTACCAGCCGAAGACCTCCGAGATATGAAAGCAATATTTGCATCTTTGAAACTTGATGATGGGATACCCAGCGCTCCGGCCCCTGGAGTCAAGTCAAATTCGACCACCGGTATAGCTGTTGCAGCTACCCACGATTCGTACTTAGGACACGACAACTTGTCGAGTATGGACCCCGAGAGGGATGCTTATGGATTTGACTTCGACAACGGATCAGGATTTTGAAACAAAGACGAAGGTAGAAACATCGCCGAGGTTCTGAGTGAAGGACACAGGCCGCGAGGAGGAGCTGGGAGAAATCAATCCAGCGACTTGCACTCTACGGAATAGTCTACAGCGCTCTAACTCTCAACATACAAATGTTCGCGAGGAAAGCTTTTCATCTGCTTGCTTGACCTAGACATGCTATTCTAATGGCGATACACACGCAGAGGAATGCAAACATTGAAAATAAGTTCCGAAAGGCTATGAATCTCTGCTAGCGTTGGGGACTTCCCCTCGCTCTATTCCGAGCATCTTTGCTCCTCGAATCCGGTGGTTCGGCAAGAGGTCATTTCGATGATGTGGAAATCGAAAGCGTTTGGTTGCCACTGGACAGTGCGGGGACGAATTGATTGACATTCGAGTCCGAGCGACGGACTACAGAGGCGGAACTGAACTTGAACGACCTAAATATGGAGTATAATATAGATTTATTGGCGGTATGCTGAAACCAAAGATACCCAAAAGCAATCCCAGTACGTACGTGTAGGTACATGGCCACCAAAAACAGCTATTTTGCGCCTTTTTCACCAATGAATAACTTTACAACCACACCCGGTGCAAACTTAGTAATTATTTCCAAGCAGAGAATCGAACACGAGGAGCTTCTCTTTTAATAAGAATCGAATACTTTTGAAGGTCGCAATATGTTATATAACTTTCAAGACTTGGAGGGTTGATTTTCCTAGATTTTCGACTAATTTTGGTATAATCATAAAAATTAAAGAAGTTCGTTGCATCTTAATTATTAAAAGAATAAGAACGGTCCTTGTGACGGATGGCGCCACCGCATGATCGGCCGGGAATAGGAACTAGGAAACAGGACTGAAACAAGGAACTAAGCTAGAGGTCTGGGCAGTACACCACTAAAGGTCGATGCATTCCTCCCTCCTTTGCTCTCCAGCTTAGTACTTTCAATACATGAGATTCTCTGAACCTTGAGCCTTCGACCATTGCACTGATCTCGCCGTCACAGCTCTAGTATAAAAACTGAAGGGAGTGGATTATAGAGCCATTTTAAACTAAAAGAGCTGCCTACAACAATTGTTAATATAAAGGTGAGGTTTACTTTTGTTTTGAAAAGATTCGGTGGGAATTGGCCGTGGAAGGGGCGATTGGCTAATTTCAATGTCCGAGTACCCTCTGAGGCTTTCACTATGTGTCTCTACCACTCTTAGACCTTACTTAATTGATCAGATCAAGAGAGGAGAATTTGACAATGTACTTTCAAATGACCTGACTCAGGACAAACGATGAAGGTTCTCTACACAATAACCTTAATAGACCCACCATCCACAGGGATGCCAGCTTTTGAGGTGTGAAAGGACAGACACTTTGGCAAACCAGTTGAGTGCCGCTTTCTCTGCCCCTGCTGAGACAGGGTGATTGTTAGAGCGGCGAGCATCGTAGTCCCAAAGAGGACTACGGCGGTCACGAGGGAGCTTGCCTTGACGGAACCTCAAAAGTAACTTAACTTGATCCTCAAAATCAACAATTCAATGCTACCGACTCCTTTCGCCCATACCTGACAGGCTCTTTCGATCCGGTGTTCAGGAGTTCAATACTAGTTCCAGGGACAGCAGGTGCAACAATGAATCGGCCAGGTATGGATTTGAGTCTTTACTCCTTCCCCACACAGTTGCCCCACTGCACTGCAGTCAACGAGCCTGGACTTGCCTGTCTTGACGGGACGGTTGTCGCGCAAGATATCTTTGAATAACTTGGGTTGCATCATCACTGTCAAAGCAATTAGCGCCAGATGGAGGCTGGCGGGGATTGTTGCTGCGAACTTGCAAGCGGAGCTTCGCTATCACCCCCAGAGCCTTCCTCTTTGCCCCTCATAGCTCTCCCCAACTCTTCCCAAGTCACACGCCGGTACTCGGGCCCGAAAGAAAAGATGTTTCTTTTCTTCCCGTTTGCAGCTGTCGACGCTGTACGCAAACTCATCACACGACTCGTGCTGACCTGTTTCGTTCTAGCAGTTGGACCTCAATCCCTACGCGGCTTGCCAAACGGCTTTCCGAGTCAGCAACAAATACCACAGAACAGGAGTGTTTCGTCGAGGTTACCGCCGAGTGGAAAGATGGGTATGGAAGCTCCTCCTGCAACTGGAGTCAATGGTTTAGGGAGGACACATGCTGATGTTGATTTGCGCGTGTAGCAGGCAACGGCGCGACTTGGGCATTCGGCGGAGGTGTACCGATGGGCAATGCAGGTCTCGGGAATCCACGTCCAAACAATGCGCCAATGTCGAGCTTTGCGCAGACCATTGGAGGTTCCTCGCAACCAGCTACTCCCCTCGATCTCTCGTGAGTACAACCCGGTTTCGAGCGATTGGATAGCTCGCCGCAGCTATCAACAAGCAATGCTACTCGCAATAATCTGAAGGAAGCTTTGTAACTGATCTTAATTAGGGAATTCCCTTCCTTGTCAAACAACCAACCGCAACCAAGTCAATCGACGTGGGCGGCTTCAGGTGCTCGAGGTCTGGGTCCTTCTGCAAGCATGCGGTTGCAACAGCAACAACCCCCTCTCTCTTCACAACAGCAAATAAACGCCCAACAACAAGCACAGCAGCAACATGATGATTTATTCAGCTCTTCGTCGCAATTACCAAGTAGCCAAGGTGGTTTTCGGTTCGGAGCTCAGAACGCTGTTGGTCAAACCTCTCAACCCAACCCCGTTGACGAATTCCCTCCTCTGAATCGAAATGCCAACGGTGAGATAGGCCAAGATAGGGGCTCGAATTTGATCCAAAATGTTGGTTTTGGTGCTCAATCGAATGGTTTAGGTTTTGGTTCTTCGAATCCTCCACAACCGCCTCGTAACAATGGTCTTCTGAATGTGTTGTCTGGTAGTAGTCGAGTTCCTTCAGCAAATCGAGGAGCCTCTCCCGCAAATATGCCTGGTAAGTGGACTTGACAATATCCTCTGGGATTTTACTCATCAGTCTTACAGCCGTCACAAACTCGCGATCGCCCATCGAACCTGCTCGTCAGGAGAATGATGGAAGTGTGGGTTTGCCCTACCTTTAGTCCCTTAAACAAGTGCTAAACAATATCGAAGGCCTTTTCAGCTGCCCAATTCGGTTCCTCGATAGCGCAGCCGCAGCGTGAAGAAAGTGCACCGCAACCCGCTATGTCTAGGACAGACTCTCATGCACAGAATGATGGAGGAGCATCACGCTCACAAAATCTTGATTCAACAGGCGGCTCCTCCCAAGGCAACCCTGAAGAAGCAGGACCTGAAGTTCAAGACCCCTTGGCCCATATGAGCGAAATCGATAAATGGGGCCTCAAGGGCTTTACTTTCATGATGAATAACTACCCCGACTACGCCGCTCTGGTCACTGGCATGGATCTGACAGCGCTTGGTCTCGATCTCAACTCTAACGAGTACGTCCGCAACCTCTAAATCTGACGATGGAAGACTGACTAACTTTGCTAAGAATGATCTCCGATCAGGTTTACTCGCTTTGGGACAACGAGCCACCGCGGCCTGCCGTTCCTAAGTTTAAGCTTCCTGATTGCTACACCGTAAGTAATGTCGCGCGACTGGACACTAAGATGACCGGCTTCAATGATGAGGCGCTTCTCTATATGTTCTACAGCAACCCGGGCGATGTCCAGCAGATTATGGCAGCACAAGAACTGTAAGACTTTTCTTCTTATATATGAAATGCTTTGCTCTATGTTTCATTTTCACGTTTACAATTGGGGGCTGACTGCAATTACAGCCACAATCGTAACTGGCGGTACCACAAGAAATTGCGAGTTTGGTTGACTAAAGACGACATGATGGTTCCCCAACCCCTCGGAAATGGTACTGAACGTGGTTATTATGTCTTTTTCGATTTCCAGTCGTGGGCCCGAGAACGTGTACGTATACCCCTATCCTGAAAGCAACTCTCAAATTGACATATTATATAGCGAGAGTTCACCTTAGTCTACGATGACCTGGAGAATATCCCCACCGTTCCCCGGACTCTGGACAGATAGGCGCATTTCAGAACCTCTCCGTTGGCGATCTGCCGTGTTTGATTAAATTCCATTTCAAAATGGAGACCTGGATGTGTTGATATTCGAAAATGGCTGGAGGGTACATCATCTCCTTAGTTGCTGCCGAACATCGCGGGACAAAATTCCGCACTTCGACACGAACTCAAACGATGGCGTTCATTTCAACCACTGGCTTACATACAACCGGAGTTTCTGGGCCAGGAAGGCCTGAACTGGATCTTTTTCTGTAATGGGCGTTCTAGCGACCTGGCTAGGTTTGCACAATGGCAGCAAGAGGTTCATGAGGCGTAATGATCATGAATAATTTACTTTGCACCAAAGAGTCCACAAACTACGTGTGCTGAATCGTGACAGACCGTGATCGAGTAGTCCAATGTTTTCTGCTGGCATCTGTGAGAAAGATTAAAACAGCACGTGATTCATAAATATCGAGCCCATGCCATGCTTTGAATCTGACTTGGTCCCAACGAAGTACACTTCGTAATCTTCATCCATTTTGCACTTTTTCGATGACATTCGATACGCCCTACACAGCGCTCGGAATCCTGTCGTACAATCTTCGCATTGCCAGCTGCATGTACTAAAGAGAGACTACTACAATCGCGCCTTCCAGCAGAATCCCTTTTCAACTAATTCCACCCTCCACTCTCGATCCTTTCAGGCACAAAAACGATGGCCGACCAAACAATAGGGCTCCCTCAGTTGCTCATATTGCTAGTTCTTGGCGCACTCGCGATTCGATACTTCTTCTTCTCGTCAGGCAACACTTCGTCGCAAAATCGAAGCACGACGTCAGCAAACAACATACGCGCGAGGGAAGCAGATGTGGAAAGGATACAGCAGATGTTCCCGCAAGTTTCGCGGCGGAGTATAATGTGGGATCTACAGCGGAACGGGGGAAACGTGGTAGCTACTACGGAGAGGATATTGAGCGGGCGCGGGTTGGAAGTGGTGAGTCCTGCTCGTTTCTTCGGCCCGGCGCAGCTTGTAGACGTCTTGCTTAGAGATACTGCAGCCAATTTCTGGTCTGTTTTAACTTGAGTTCATGCTAATGGTCGTCTTCTATAGCCTCCGCAGTCTTTCCAACCTCCTCTGCCAGTTCCAGCTTCCTCCTCATCAACAGCCACCAATACACCAGCACAAGCGAAGCCTTCACAACCGGACCTTATAACTCGATATAACCTTAAAACAAAGATCGCAGATGAAGCTACGAGACGGGAGGGGTCGGAAAGTACGGAAGATGATGTGACGCCTGGGAAGCAAAAGCAGGGGCAAGCTTGGAGTTCAAACAAAACGGAAAGGCAGGCTTTGCTACAAAGGAGGAGAGAGGAGATGATTCTGGCTGCGAGAAGGAAGATGGAGGCTAAGGTTGCGGCGGAGGGTGGCCAGGGGAAGCCGGGAGTGTGAGGGGGGTTGTAATTGAGGGGTTCTGAATTATCATTCAACCTGCGTTAACGGATGCGATGTACAAGACCTTGTATAGCATATCCATAATGGAAAGCGTGCCAGTGAGCCGTCCTGCAGTTTCTCCTTCACCGGCGTTTGAGGGACTATTGCTTGGTGTGATCTAGCATGAGGCTACTATCCGACCTCTCTTGGGTATCCATCAATGCTGTGCTCTTAGAGGATAGTCTTCCTTTCATTTGGACAAGCCAAGGAGACCCTTTCCAGTTCGGTTGTTTCTCCTCTTTCCATTCTGTTGCCCCAACTCATTTTGGCAAGGAGATGTACCTCGTGGTGGACGAAAACAGCGGCACTGTATTTTGGATGTTCCGAAACATACTGGATTATTTCAGACGCTTCCCCTTTAAATTTTTCTTCGTTTTAAAGTATACTTTACAGTCGTTCCTTTTGTTATCTCGGGGCATTTGAAAGCTAGCTTCCTACCATCGTGTGATGAAAATAAATGCCGTACTTCGAAATGGGACAAGGGTGATGAGTGTCGCTCGTGCAGTCCGTACGAGTGGGGTGGTTTCTTCAAAACATGGATGGATCAAGACGCAGTTTCTTTGACACCTTCATCCAAAGCTTCGCTTATTTTCCCATTATTCTTCAGCTTTACATTTACACGCTTCAGCGTTACACCTCTTGCGATATCCTTAAGTCTTGTCTCTCCGCAATGGACTCATCCGCCGAGGCCGGGAACACTCTGATCGATACCAATCCAGAGCTCTATTTGCCACCTTGTGATAAGTGTTGTCTTGTGGGCTGTGAGCATATTTCTGGGATGGGCCCACCTTGTGAGGCCACGCGTAGCCTGAATGAGGCCATTCACGACCTTGCATTATGTCCTGGTTGTTTGACGGTGGTTTGCCAGTGTGATCCGAGGGCTGTTATACCTACGGGGATGGATACAATCTCCACAGCATTGTCCGAAGTGGATCTGGATCATCCAGCTCTATGTCCTACCTGTTATAGCCAGTGCAATGGCGAGTGCAGGTTGAAGACCAACCAGACATGCACTATATCTGGCGAGCAACAAGTCAACGACGAGCAAGAACCCAACGATGAGCTACAAGTCAAAACAAGCGGGGTTGTGGAGCAGGTGCTGGATGTGGATGTGGTGACAACAGGCGATGACTCCGAAGGTGGCTTTCTGCAAGCGTCTGACGACTCCTTCTATGACAACGATACAGACCAACCGGTGGAGAAACAAGTCCAAAATCAACAGCAAGTCACGGATGAGGTGTCCTGTGCCATCTTGCACTACTTAAATGAACTTTAAAAAGGACCAACGACAAGGGTCCTAGCGTCATCTCTTCGATGAGCACAAGGACGAGTTTCCCCACCTTGGACACGACCCCTATGTCTTCTCGTTCGGTGCATTCGAATTCAAAACATCCAGTGAGTAGGGGTTGCAGGAACAGCGGTTTGGGTTAGTATTATTCTTACAAAGTTTGGTTGCAAAGTCTTATGAGGGAAGAATGTACACTTTGAAGAGCATCAGTTTCACAAAGAGTCTCAACTGTGGCTTGTAATACTTGAATATCTAACCTTCTTGCATGGCCATCTATAACGCACCGGAACCAACAAGCAAGTAAGTCTCGCACGCAGGAGATGGGTCAGGCAACCAAAGAGAGAGAATCCTAGCCCGGATCCGCCTATGCAAGTGCCATCCGCCCCATCATCAAATCATTAATGTCCGTCACATGATTTTACTTCTTCTCCTCCGGCTCAGATACCTCATCCGGCTTTATTGTCTCGGCATCAGTCATCTCCTCATCCTTGTTTGCAGCCTCCTGTGCCATGGCCGCCTTTCGTGCTGCCTCTGCCATCTCACGCTTCTTGGTTGCTTCGGCCTCCGCAATAGCCTGGGCAGCTTGACGCTCCTCCTCGACCTTGTCGAAGTAGCGTTGGGCAATGGGGCCAGCTAGACCGCGGATTTCGTCCATCTTGGAGATGTAGATCGCCTTTGTGGAATCATCACCTTCATCATAGAGCCATTCCTGTTTCCACGTTAGTATACCGCGCTTATTGGGTCTCAAGAATGCCTACCTCAACAGTCTCAAGCTTCGCCTTCAACTTAGTCTTCTCGTCATCGCTCGCGAAATCGGAGTACTGGTCATCAATCTTGTTTCTCATATCATAGATATAAGTCTCAAGCTCGTTCTTCTTCTCCTCGGTGTCGGCAACGAGTTTGTCCTCCATGATCATAGAAGATTCCTGCTCAGCTGCAGTTTGCTTTGATTGCTCATCGAGGGAAGAGGTGCCAGAGACGATTGGCAAATCGCCTTTTCGGACTTGCTTCTTGACCTTTCTTGTCTTTGGCTTCTCGGCAGCGTCGGTATCCATTGCCTTCAAAGGAGGTGTCAGTAAGGTCTGTCCCAAACGGGGACGTTTCACTGCACGTTCATCCTCACAAGAAGCTTGAACTGGCATTAGCGGTGTAGGTAGCTTGAGACTCACATCTGGATCCTTCTTTTCGTCGTCCTTCTTCTCCTCAGGTATGGGCTCCTCAACCTCCATATCCTCAACATAGTACCCTTGCTCTACATTCAAGATACCGTGCAAATTGAGACGAGCCTTGAGCTTACAAATCATGAAGTCATCCTTAGAATCAGCCTTGACGCCCTTGACCGAAAATCGTCCAATCCACGGGTTAACCTTTCCGGGCAGCAATTCAGGCTTAGCATATTTGGCTTCGAGTTGGAACGACTCTTTCCGGTAGAAGGTGAGGATCTTGGTTGATGGCATGACATTGCCCTTGTTGAAAACGGTCAAGCTGGTATCCTCATCAGGAATATCAGGAGATTTCTCCCATGTAAACTCGATTGGATAATTGACGATATCGTGAATGGCGAAGTCTCGGACACGGAAGACGGGGGAAAGAATGGCGCAGCTGAAAGCGCAGCCTCGTGCAATAGCCTCGTCCTGGTTGAGCGTGAAGGAGAGGGTCTTGCCGAAGAACTTTTGAATACGATCCTTGAGAGCTGGGACACGCGTGCATCCACCAACCAACTCAATGATGTCAATATCTTCTACCTTCAGCTTCGCCTCGGACAGGGCTGCCTCTAGAGGTACATGAGCACGCTTGAGGAGAGGCTCGACAAGCGCCTCAAGGCCCTCACGAGTCATCATCGTTGCAACGTCGACATCGTTCATCAATGACTCGATATTGACGGGCGCTTGCTGATTGGCTGACAAGATCTTCTTTAATTTCTCCGCAGCTGCATGGACACGGACCAAGGCCTTGGGGTTGGTGTTGATGTCAATCTTGTACTTCTCCTTGAACTCCGCAGCCAAATGATCAACCAGAGCCTTGTCAAAATCCCGACCACCGAAGTGACGATCATAGGCAGTCGACTTGACGGTCAACTCGCCCTTTTTGAATTCTACAATAGAACATGTGTAGTTGCTGTGCCCAATATCGATGAATGCCACGCGTCTTGGCTTCTCGTCAGCGGTTGGGAGATCGAGCTTCGTAATACCGTAACCAAGAGCAGCCGCCGTAGTATCGTTCATGAGGCGGAGCAGCTTGAGTCCAGCAATTTCAGCAGCATCCATCAAACTTCTTCGCTGGATATCTGTGAACCAAGCCGGAACGCTCATAACGATATCCGAGACTGGGAGCTTCAATTCTGCTGATGCCGTGCTCTTGACCTTGCTCAGGAACATGGAGACAAGCTGTGTACCCGTAAACTTCTCCTTCTTGCCCAAATATGTGACCTCCGCGCCAACTTGACCGTTGACATCGACGAGGGGTGCAGAGACGAATTGCTGTTCCACTTGCACATCGGGATCGTTGAGGGTGCGGCCTGCTAATCGCTTCAAAGATGAAACGGTATTCTTCAGATTCGAGATCTCCTGTGTCTTCGCAGGTTCGCCGAGATACCGGCTCTTAGGTCCAAAGCCGACTAAAGACCTGGTCAAAGAGTTAGCTATTGCATGGAGGGTGAGACAAGCTATGGGATGACTTACGGTGTAGCTCGATTTGAGACTTCATTGGTAATCTGCGAATCATCAGCATGTCTGGATCTTCAAACGAGAGAACAGGCTATACATACGACATCGACACCACGATTCCGAGCAACAGCAATGACTGTATTAAGAGTCCCGAAGTCCACGCCGACAACTGTTGACAGGAGTGTTAGCACATTCCCGGAAGGCTGAGGAACAAAGTTTGTTGCCCTACCACTCATATTTGCGGCCTATCTGACTTCTCGTATGATAGGAGCTGTGCAATACGCTTATGGATGAGTACAGATGGATGCGATCTAGAACGAGGTTGGAGAGTAGAGTAGAGTAGAGGGAAGGTGTGGTCTCGTCCTCGGGTTTGTTGTTGAATTTCTTGAGCCCCGGGCGCCTCGTTTAAAGTTAATTTTTCTACCAAGTGCGACCGCCTTCTCGATGCTTCGTCAGGCTTCGAAAGTACAACGCCGCCTCAGAACAGGGCTTGAGAACAGACTATAGAAGACATTCTTTACATCTGATTCACCAGAACCTCATCGTATTCTTTTATCAATGCTGTCGTCATCTAGTAGACACGTGGCGCACAAAAAATGTCGAGATCACGTGACAAAGAGGGACAAGGCGATAAAAGATTGCCCTCTGATAACAGCTGTGTGTTGTTTGGTGGGGCTGGGGAGCCGGGGAGCCATCACTAGGGTTACTGCTTGACGACATAGAATTGCTTTTACGGGAGACATCTTCGCCTAGAACATGATGGCAATCAAAGCTTTTGGGTTTGTCTTTATCACAATGCTACCAAGGCTTTCGTCGGGTTCTGGTCGTCTTTATGTCATGCGAACATTGTTTGTTGATAGTTGTCAATTTGCATGCTTTTTGATTCCAAGCATTCACACTATTAGAATTGCGCTTTATTTTCAACAAAAGAAGTATTGTGTTCCTCTCAATACATAAGTATTTTTAGCAGAAAGGGTCACAGTTACAAAGGCGGAGCAAGAGTGCTCCGTCTATTGTTTTGATAACACAAGCAAGATAAAAGTAATAGACATCGCAATTGTGGTTGGAGACTCAACTTGGAGTACGAAAGTGAGAAGCGTTTCGATCCCCGTCCTACTCATTCCAGGGGGCGACCTGATCAGAATCAACAATGAGATATGAGTGGTTTCCAAAAAGCTTGATTCATTGGTATCGAAGGGTGGAGTGTGCTCAAGTTCCCCTGAAACTTCAATTCACACAGCAGGGGTAACCTTAATATTCAAGGCTCAAGTTGTCAGTCCAAGTAACAACAACGGAAGTTGCAAAGCGGGGCTTATGGTGGTATATAGACATAACTTCGTTTTCAGCATAAGATCTACATCCACAACTCATACGGGTCCTACAGCATGACAGCTGGCCCGAAAATGCAAACTCATACGTACAGTACACGCATGGCTAATCGTTATATACACCTTCCTAGAAGAACAACAAATCTTCATCTTTCCACCCCATATCATTCAAGAACCCATGCGCGCTCTTCTCCAGCGTCTCAGGTCCGCAGATCAGAACCAGCTCTTCGCCGTTTTGAGACTCGCAGGTACCGACTTCCTTCTCGAGCATCTCCTTGCTCACGCGACCTTTAAGTCCTTGCCACCGTTCGCTGGGCTTCGTTAGGGAATAGAGAAGTCGACATCGATCCGCCTTCCCTTTTACCAAAGCATCCATATCCTCCTTGCAAAGGATATCCTCTTCAAGTCGATTCCCATCAAGTACCAAGCATCTCGTCTCATCTTCAGGATCTTTCAGCACAGCTCTCAACACCTGGAAAATGGGAGTAATTCCCGACCCAGCACAAATCATAATGAAGCGCTTGATAAATCGTGGCTTCCCACCGATCGTGCAGTGACCACGGGAGAGATATTCGAATTTGCCGATTGGGCCTTTGAAGTCGACAAAGTGGCCAACAGGGATGGCATCGAGAGCCTTGGTCATCCTCCCTCCTGCACGCTCCTTCGTGTCAAAGTACACTTTCACGAGAACGCGAAGAATGCCCTTGTCAGTACCCTCTGATATCGGTGTGTAAGACCGGATGATTGCCTCGCGAGTGACTGGGTCCCGTAACCGCATCATTAGATGTTGGCCGATTGGAAGACCGATCGTTTGATTTTCGTGCTCAAGTGTGAAGTTGAATATACGGGTATCGGAAGAGATCACCTGCCTCGAGGAGAGGATAGCTTTTGTCCAGGTCTTGGATTGGAGAAAGACTTTGCGGGGTTCTGAGGATTCGGAATGCACTTCGTCACCAGTCTGGAGAACGGCACGAGATGCTTCGTCCAGGGAACCGATGTGATATTCTTGCATCATACCTTTAGCCGTTTCCGAATCTGCTTCTGTTAGTGAAGATGGGTAAAATAGGAATGGGATACATGCGAATCGCCATGAACTCATCGGTGGCATCTTGACCTGCTGCACCAAAGATACTGGTTGCTCCTCCGGGATGTCCTTCAAGAAATGCGGTCCCATCATACACCTCGCCGTTGACAACGAACCATGGATTTGCCTCGCCATCGTGTTTTCGCAACTCATCGATAGTGATGTTTCTGTCCAGACCATCTTTCGTCATCTTAATCTCTTTCTTCGGCTCAACGATGCCCTCATCCTCCCCTTCACCACCCACCTTCTCGCCCCAGTATCCATTTGCAAGATTGCCACCTCTCGCCTTAACCTTCTCCATCCATCCACCTGGGATGAGAGCAGGTTGCGTAGGATGCTCGAATCGGAGATAGTCCCCCTCCTTGTTGATCGTAATTCGATACCATGGGTTGTTCATCATCCCAAGCACACTCCAATACATGTCGCGGGGTTGGACGTTCATACTCTCATCCATCGCCCGCACCATGATGTCTCCCGACAGCTTCAAGTCCTCCACGTTGAGATCAATCTCCCAGAAACACCAAGTGAAACAGGTTTCCCGCCATGCCATGTCCAGTCTGCCTCCGAACAGCGTCTCATTCTCATCGGCATTTCGGTAATCATCCTCGTGATATTTGATGTCCGCCAACGCCCACGATTTTCCTTTGTCCAAGGTGACTTCAACTCTCGTAACTCTTCTTCCACCACCACCGTAAGCATATCCACGCGCTCGGTACGTTTCTGGGCCACTAACGAGGCACACTTGCTCTTCATGGGCAGGATACACCGTGGCACTGTTCGTACTCAGATCATAGATGGCATAACGC
Source organism: Hyaloscypha sp. PMI_1271 (assembly GCA_021399465.1). Classification (NCBI taxonomy): domain Eukaryota; kingdom Fungi; phylum Ascomycota; class Leotiomycetes; order Helotiales; family Hyaloscyphaceae; genus Hyaloscypha; species Hyaloscypha sp. PMI_1271. Next base: position 151,316 of record JAJTUS010000032.1, on the reverse strand, counting down.
TCATCCATCCACCACTTTGGCTCATTGGCGCTTTGCTCCGGGCTGATCATCGTAGGTAGTACTCGATTGTCATAGATGTGGTACCAATTGTCGCTGGGCTCGGCCGTGACAATGAGCTTCTTTAACCACTTGACACTACGACCGCCGATTTGGCCAGGAACGACGACGCGTAAAGGCTTTCCGTGATCAGGGCGAAGCATCTCCCCGTTCATCTTGTGTGCCAGCATAATACCTCTGTTTGGATCCATTGCCCAGTTCAGCTTCACGGATGTGCCATAATACCCGTTGGGCAGCTTGTCAGCACCTTCCATGCAGACGTATTTTGCTCCTCGCATTGGAATAGCTCTTCCTATCAACTCGGCAATGGGAACACCAGTCCATAGCGCTGTGGAAAGACCAGCCGCTCCCCAAGAGAACCCTTTCGATTTCCGAACCTGGTTCTGCTCTTTTCGTCGGTTTCCAGCACAGACAAGGGTGATAGGGACTGTGATTTGTTCGTAGTCTGCAATGAGTTGCTTGAGCGTCATGGTGATAGGATGCTTGACTAGCCCCTCGATCGAGAACTCCCAATCTGGGATTATAGCGTCGTCGACTTGTGGAACGGCACCATGATTTCGAACGTAAAATAATTCGGGTGAGGTGAGAAATCCTTCATCGTAAAGAGCACTTAAGGGAGCTTCGACGTTGAATGGGTGGATTCCAGTTAATCGAATCAGTCGAGGATCTCTGGGTACATGGTTGTCTGGGGTCTTGAGGTCTTCTTTTAAGATATCCTTGGGCACATTGGTGGGTGGCGGAAGGGGATATCGAGGTTCAGCTGTGGCAGAGCTGCCCCGCCTTGAACTTGGAGTTGAATCAGTGTTGACCTCGGACTTTGGAGGCGTGGGAGGCAATCGAAGACTGGTATCTGGTAGCTCTGTCCCAGGGTCCTGTGTGTGTGCGTCCGTAAAGGGAGGCCGCTCTGGAATATTCACGGCTTCGGCAGACATGATTCGTTTTTGATCAAAGAATAATTCGAGTGATAGACTCTGAAGACGGCCCAGGGTGAGTGGGCAGCGGGTAGGCGGGGAACTGAAATGTTACAGGAACGGCCCCGGTGTCAACAAGTGAAGGAAATGAGCTGCTGTGCGTTGCAGCATTGAAATCGTATATGAACAGGGGAGCACTGAGAACCAGAGAGTTCAGAGAAAGAGAGAGATGCGTGGAGATACTGGAGAAACAGCCAATGAAAACGACCTCGCCGTAATACTTGACAAGTACCCATAAAGACCGGCCGGCCGGTTTCAACCAGATCAACCTTGAAGGCTGGAAGGGTCAGGGTCGGGGTCAGGCTCGTGGTCGTGGTAACGATATCTGCGCGGAGGACGGAGGACGTCGGTAGGCCCGGCCAGCGGGGCTTCTAGAATGCGGGATGCTGGGACTTGCAGTTCTGCAGTTCTCCAGCTCACGCAGTGCAAAATAATTTGGAAGCTGCCCCAGGTGGACGGGTCTTTCTGGAGATCTTCCGCGGAAGCCCTGGCTGTATCTCCTTATCGGCGACAAATATCCACAAGCCGCTGCGTGATTGGGCCGTGGTCTAGCTCCCGCCAGTGCTTTACAAAACTTGACCACTAGCCTTATCTTTGGCCATTAACGAGCGTAGACAGCCCTTCAAGGGCCCAGAATAGTTGTGTAACATTTCTCCTTGGTAGTCCGATCGAGAAGACTCCTTGGAAATACTATACATCTAGTGCAGCCATCGGCGCCTAGATTGGCAGGTTTCCCAGTGCATCCCGGAGAACTGTTTTACCCCGCTATTGAGGCGTCTCTCTGGAGCAAGGCCCTGGGTTTCTTCAATGGCCATATATCACTGGACAACGGTTCATTTCAAGCTTCGAGGAACGCGACAGAATTCATACGGCTTTGCCCTGTGAATGCAAATAATGTTGGCAGGAAACAAAAAGAGTTAGACACGCGCAACCCGAGACAAAAGTGCCATGATTCGAGTTCCAAGTCAGGACTTACTACTGGACCGGAAGTGCTTCCGTGTGTTGTTGAGCAGACCTAGTTCCTGCCATTGCGGACCGGCCCCGCCCTTGAGAGAAGTTTCCAATGGCACATGGTTCTGTCCAAACAGGGAGAAAGGCAGGAACAGTGCTCGTTGACTCCAATGAGATACTTGCATCGACAGAACATTCCGCGTGGGCACCTGCTATGGCACAGTATCCAGGATATCAACTGCTCATGGTTTTGTCCTCATTTGTCCAGACCTCAATGGATCTGTTACACAAAGAGCTGCAAGCCTGCAACAATGACATGTTTCTGCAGACCCTAGACATCCGTATGGCTGCATGAGGAGCGAAGTTCCGTTGATGCCACTTGACCACGAACGCATGAAACCAAATTTCTCAGCCGTTGGCATAACGGTGCCGTCCTCTCGTCCAAGTTGGAAACGCAGCGTATGTTTTCAGAAAACTCCTCGTAGATCTTGGAAAGCCTGTTCAGTGACAGGAGGAGTCGATCCTTCTCCCCTCATGCACATCTTCCTCTAAATACTGCCAAGAGACACTGCGAGTGTGGGTGGAATCCCATGCGAACAAGCTGGCGAGGTTTAATTTATGTTGAGATAAGACCAGGTTCGTGATTCTCCGCGGAGGACAGAATGAGGTCGGATATGTGCCGATGCTGGTTGGTGGGAATTTTCGTGGAGAGTCAGAAACAATTGTCAAGTGAATACTGTCCTGGCAATACATATGCTTTTGTTGGTCCATTACTCGAGGCTAGGTGTTGTTCCAATAACCCGGGAGAGTCTTCTCCCATGACGGACCCAGGACCCCTGGAGCATATACGTGGTATGGTCCAGTGAAAATGTTGGCTTTGGACCTGTGCCTCCGAACAACAGGAAGGTCTTTGGATATCGTGGTGTTCGTCCTGGTAGTTATTCTTGATTTCTCATATTGTTACCTTCTCGAGGATGCAGGTCTTCTCTCGAGAACTCTGGCTTGGAGAGTCAGAGAAAGGGACCCACAAGGGGCATCTCGTAAGATATCTATACCTATAGCAAAGTTAGCAATTGATTCTCTTCTGAGATTGAATATGAGGAATTGTAGGAAACCTCTCTAATTGTAGCGTCCCGAAACAAGTGCGAAAGCGGGGGAATTTTCAAAGCTTTCAGCCGCTCGCGATGTCAAACCTAGGTGCCAATGTGCCATTGCATCCCACTCTTCAAATTCTTGTTGGCGGAGAGACTTTTTCGAGAGTCGACTTCAAACTTGGCAGACAAGCCAGGCCCCTGGTGGATGGATGCCTGCAGTAATGTACAAATCACCTCGCCGCCTCTGCCGGTCTCCGGACTTACAATCAGCCTCGCGAATGACTGTGTAAAAGGTTGTGACAACTTTTGAAAAACGTTCGGAGCAAGGCTGAAGCTTCTCTTAAGCCTCCTTTCACGTGGACATCTGACTAATCCAAGGCTCGATCATGAGTGACTTCTGAAACAAGCTCTGGTGTCTATATCTCAACTCGGAAAAAATGCCCGACTTGATTCCAGATGTTTATCAGCAACTCGCAGGTGTGTCTAATTGGGATGCAAAGACCCAACAATTCCCAGACAAGAGGTCTGACCCGGTCGGAGTGGATGGTACTGTACCTACTAAAGGCTGAGTAAAGCTCGTAACAGGATGTACTACTCTCCTTTATGTGTAGATGTAAAAAACCAGGCACTTCGAGAAAAAATTTCAGGAGTAAAAGTGACCTTCGACCTCAGGAGTTGGAAGGATGGGGTTGAGGATGAGGTTGAGGATGAAAGATGTGGTCAGTGCGGATGAATGAGGGGCTGAGCGGAAAGAAGGCCGAACACAATTTGAGAAAGAACTCATACATCTTGCTTGATCCTGCTTGCGATTTCCATGCATGAGATTGAAATGCAATTGCTAATTTGTGAATGTACAAGTAAAACTTCTTCTGAATGTTTGACACAGAGATCAGTTCTCCAGATCTGGCCTAGCCCGAGGCGGAATGACGATTTTAGCGTGCCGATGCTTGAGATATTCGATACCCTACAGCTCCTTCAACTTTTTACGGAAAAGCGACGCAATTACTTCCACTGTGCCGGACAACCTTGTAAGCAACCCGAGCAGACTTCTTGTCTACTATCAGCGGATTCAGATGCATTTCATTGCTTCTGCTACGTCTAAGCTCCCACGGTCCTTCCTGCCGGAACCCTGATGAGAGGGGCAGAGGGACAACGTACAACCCTACAACTTATAAGTACGAGCCCGCCAAGATAGGCTCAGTTCGGTCCCTATGGATCGCAAGAGGAAGCGTGAGTGATAGCATCAAAGCTGGAGCCTTAATATTTGCTGATATCTTGCCCTAGGCGAACTGCGCGAATTGAACAGCCGTGCTTGGAATGGAGAGAAAGGTCAGCAGATTGGAAGGAAACTGTGGCCATCTTACTGATACTGTTTCAACACAGGAATCTACGAAGTCAACAAATCCCTCGATTCCTCCCTTAAGAAGAATACCGCGTTCATCAAGCGGTTACGAACTGCAGTATCTCCTGCAACCCTCAGCACCTTCCTACAAGAGATTCGAACGCTCAGTCTACACAAGTACCTATCTGAGATCATATCCGCGTGCTACGAAGGATTATGCAAGCTGAAATCACCTGGTGAAATCGAGGCTGGGGTGGAAATCGTCAGCGCACTACACCAACGCTTTGGACCTACAGAATTCACAGAGTTCCTAGGATGGCTTGTAGGGAAGGGTCTAGCTACTCCGGAGAAGTCAGTACTGAAGACGCTTGCTACTGAAGCTAGGGAGAAGGAGGAGAAAGAGCGTATCACGCGCCAAAGGGTGCTGTTGAGAGTCGTAACCGAATTATGGCTTGTTGGTGTTTTGAGAACATTGGACGAGGTTACCCGCCCAGATGACGCGTCAAGAGGCAAGGAATCTCTTTCGGGGGCGCCAGGAAAGGCATCAGATGCCAAGGCAAAGGTAAATCCTGCAGGAAAGGGTGGCGGTGCGGAACCCTTCCCCTTGGAGGTTCTCAAGGATCTGCTTGGACATGATAGAGAGCACGCGAATCTCCCTCTGCTGGTTATATTTGTGAAGGCATTTGGCTGGGATATTCTAGGTGTTAAGGAAGCTGGTTCTGAGGGCCGAAAGACTGTGGAAGAAGATGGGAACACCAAAAGCACCAATGGGTCTATGGAAGCGGACGACGAATCTTCTGAAGAGCCTCTCCCAGGAGACAACAATTCCGACGATCCACCCCTTGCTTCACCGGAGCTCCAAGAACGATTCCGCAACATTTTGAAGCGCTACTTTGAAGATGTCCAAGCCCATCTCATCCGAGATCAGAAATCTATCAGTAAGCAAGCTCGCAAAGATGCGGAGGCGTATGTCAAATCCGGCCAGGTATTTGAAGACAGACAAGCAAGTTACGAAAAGGTGGTCAAAGCACAAGAGCGACTTGTCGCTAATGCCCAGGTTCTTGCAGATGCTATTGGTGGAGAAATGCCTGATCTCAAGGATTCTGAAGACAACTCAGCTGGCGGTAGTGGTGGCATTGGTCTTGTGAAAACTGGCGAGTACCTTCGAGGCGAGGGAGACGGCGCGGGTATTTGGGAAGACGAAGACGAGAGACGATTTTACGAGAACCTCGTCGACTTGAAGGGCAAAGTTCCGGGAATGCTGCTTGAGGATGGAAAGAAGAAGAAAGCCGACACTGACGAACAAGTTGGCAAGAAAATTGACTCTGCGGATGCCTCAGCTGATGCCACTTCAACGATCACCAAGGAAGATGACCAGTCAACCGCCATTGCGAACAAGACTGTTGGCGCCCAGGTCGATGCTCTCCTGGCACGGCTTCCAGATCTTACGAACAAGGATTTGATCGACCAGGCTGCTATCGATTTCTGCTTCCTGAACTCCAAGGCTTCCCGGAATCGCTTGGTTAAGGCAGTGCAGGAGATTCCAAAGGGTCGTGGTGACTTACTACCTTCATACTCTCGGCTCGTTGCTACTCTAGGCAAGTATATGCCGGACGTCACCAAAGGGCTTGTTGATCATCTCGATCAAGAGTTCCGGAGTCTCCAACGTCGAAAGGAGAAGGAATTTTTGGGGCAGGCTCGATTGGGAAACATTCGATATCTTGCGGAACTGACTAAGTTCGGCGTTGTGCCAGAGCACGTAATCTTCCATTGCTTGAAGGTTAGTCTTGACGACTTTTCAAGAATGAACATCGAGATCATTTGCAACCTACTCGAGAACTGCGGTCGATACTTGTTGCGTAACCCAGAGACTTCTCCGCGCATGACGTCTTTCTTGGAGACCTTGAAACGCAAGAAGTCTGTCCAGCATATTGGGCAACAAGAACGAATGCTTATTGAAAACGCGGTGTATTATGTCGATCCACCAATCAGAGCAGCCATTCAACAGAAAGAGAGAACCCCAATAGATCTGTTCATCCGCAAGCTTATCTACCTGGATATGAACAACCGCAATTATACAAAAATTCTCAAGCAAATTCGCCGCCTTCATTGGGAAGAGACTGAGGTTGTAGCTATCCTTGAGAAAATATTCTCCAAACCTGGCAAAGTCAAGTATGGCAACATTCATCTGCTTGCTATCATAGCAAGTGCGTTGTATCGATATCATCAAGACTTTGTTACGACCGTCATCGACAACGTCTTGGAATACATCGTGCTGGGTCTAGAGCAGAATGATTTCAAGTACAATCAGCGACGAATTGCAGAAGTCAAATACTTGGGTGAGCTGTACAACTATCGCATGGTTGATCATCCTGTGATCTTCGATACCTTGTACCGCATCATGACATTCGGGCATGGTACGTAAATTGCACTGTAGATCCATGAAACAGACCAAACTTACAAACGCAGGTGGACCACCAATCCCAGGTCGTATCAATCCTTTTGACATGCCAGATGACTTCTTCCGCATTCGTCTTGTAGCGACGCTCCTCGAGACTTGTGGTATCTTTTTCAATCGTGGTGCTTCCGGCAAGAAGCTTGACTATTTTCTTTCTTTCCTTCAGGTGAGGGCGGAGCACCAGAACGAAATGACTAAGCTAATAGCGTACAGTACTACATTTACACTAAAGACTCACTTCCTATGGATATTGAATTCATTGTGCAGGACGTCTTCGCTTTGACAAGACCTCAGTGGAAGCTTGCTTCAAATCTGGAAGAAGCTAGTCGGGCATTCCAACTCGCCATGGCTCAAGACCAGAAGACTTCTGGGGTTGATAAAGCTGCTGAACCTGAAGAACCAGACAGTGATGGATCTTCCGATGATGGCATTGGTGATAATGACCCTGAAACCGGCATGCCAGAACCAGATGCCGAAGAGGATTCCGAGTCAGATGAAGATGTAGATGTGAGTACTTTCCTCAATCGTTTGTCCAAGGTGAATACTAACTTTGTGAATAAGGCCGAACTCAATGGCGACCCCATGCTCTCTGCAGCAGGAACTGACTCGGAGGAAGAGGCAATCGTGGTTACACGAGAGGAAGAAGAAGTCGACCCTGAAGATGAAGCTGACTTTGAGCGTGAGTATGCAAAAATGATGGCTGAAAGTCTAGACTCCCGAAAACACGAACGAAAAGCTACCTTCGATGTCCCTCTCCCCATTCGACGTAAGGATGCCAATACTGCGGGTGAGTTACCTGAAGAGACTGTGAATAGCAGTTCTACTCCTGCAGGCACAATGGCTTTCTCACTTCTCACAAAACGTGGCAACCGACAGCAGGTTAGTTGTGCATTCTTCTAGCTCGGAAAGAAATTTCTAACATTGTGGAATTCAGACTCGCACCGTCGCCCTCCCCTCCGACTCCACCTTCGCAATTGCCATGAAAACACAACAGGCAGCCGAGCGGGAAGAGCAACAGCGGATCAAGAACTTGGTCTTGAACTACGATCTTCGAGATGGCGAAGACCAAGATGGTGACTCAGCGCTAGCCCCCCTACTCCCCAATCCAAATATTCACGATGAAAATGCAGGTCTCGAGAAGGCCGCTGGCTTAAACTATACCAGACCTGATAAGTCTGTGAACAATCGCAGTGGCCAGCGTGCTCGGAAGTTGCAGCTCAATGACCTCGACTGGTATGATCCCAAACGAAGCATTTCTCACGGTGAAAATACAAGACCCCCTGCAAATCAGAAAACCACAGCTGGTAGTCCTGAGAGGCAGTCAACGGTCAATCCTCCGAGCAGTTTCGCAGCCCAACAGCGTGCCATACGCCCAGCTCGAGCCACTGCTCAAGTTGGCAGACTCACTCGGAAGGCGATGCTCGAGGCACATTCATCAATGCAAGCAGGCGCCAAGGGTGGCAAGAAGTAGCCTCAGTAAAAGATGACCTGTTGCTTTATTTTGTTATCAGTCACTGTATGAGTACCAATTTGCTGATCATAACCCCGCTTGTTGTGGGGATAATAGGACATGATTAGACTTCTTGGTTAATGGCCGTTGAGCTTTGTCTCTTGGCTGCTAATAACTAGTACTTCTTCTCTGCTCATCGATGCGAATCACGAGTCGACGCTCACGCATCCTATGTATGGATTGTGTAAGGACGGAGAGACTTGAGAATGGCTCATCTCGTAGATGGAAATGGACGGTGAGGTGGTCGAGGTGTGCTTCACTGCGATACTACACTGTGGCGGACGATTGAGATGGGGACGTCTGGATTCGGTTTCGGACTCCCTGTTGGCAATTGGAGATGGACGGGATGGTTGCGATATCAGGTGATGAGATGCGGAAGTGGACAGCCGGAAGCGAACAAAAAAATTGAGAAGGGGAGCGTGGATCGGCGGGTTTCTTTTGTGAACTACACATCTTGCGCATGCTGTCATTGCCTGCCTTGCGACAGGAAAGCCCAATTCCACTCACTTGAGCAAAATCAGACACTGACCTACTCGTCATTTGTCAGCTGAAACGAGCGCCCACCAGGCCTCCTCTCTCAACTTCGTATTCAAGTGAGCTAGATCTGCGCCGCAATATGCACAATCGCTCACCGCGCCATTATTAGCTGAAAACGTGAACATGTCTTTCGTTGCTTCGTGTTCAGAAAGTGGAGAAATATGCAGCACCAAATGTATATAACGAGGTGATATAGGGTTCTTTCGCCTGCTGTCGATATTTGCCACTCGAAAAAGAAAACGGAGGTCCACCAGGTTCTCCTCCGTAGACGGGAGCTAAAAATACGGACCCACACAAAGACAGAGACCCCAAGTTTCGTGTCAAGACACTTCAGCGGATGAAACGTGCTACGAAGCATCATTGGTCCCCTCGCTTGCTTTTTGCATGCACGTGATGTTGTCAACACGAGGGGGGAAATTCTCCGAGTGGAAGGAGTATTGTGTGCGATGACGACGGTTCGGGAGGGGTGGCAGGGGGCAGCTGTGCCTGATTGGATATTTGGGGAGAGTAGAAATTTTCTGATTTGCGTTTGGAGATGGATGCACGATGTGTTGTCTGCAGTACTGTACCTAGCCGCTGTGGGGCTGCGAGTTGTCTTGAATGAGTGGGTGTGGCAAACGAAGTACATGTGGTCCGATGTTTGCTGAGGCTTCTCGAGATGTCGAAAGTACAAGGTCGAGCCCTGATTGCACGGAGCACATGGAAGTAGTTGCTGATCATGATGAGAGTGGGAGCTGTGAGGTCAAAGTGAGATCTGGAGGCGCATCTGGGGGCTCTAAAGGTGGACGTTCCTTGTTTCTTGCTGCGTGCACGGGCTTCACTGCCCGAGCAACGAAGAGAATCACTCGAGAGTCAGGAAGTCGTAACGAGGTTCAATCGCGTCGATTTGTGCTGCTGATGGGGCTCGAAGATGAGCTAAGGTTATCTTACAACCGAAACTTTGACCTGCAGGAACCTGATTTCCGGGTTTCAACGACAGTCGAGGCTCCGTATCCAAAACGGGACAACTGTTCGGGCACTGGCTGGAGGCCGTGGAGAGCCGCCAGAGGCCCTGGGACGTCGGGGGTTAAGACAGAGGGCAAAGGTGTTCGAGTCTAAGAGCGTAGAAATCATACGTCGTTAGGTATGGTGTTCCTGCTTGGTCCCCTTGGCCGTCGGAGAGATCGATCTTAAGTCATCCACTACCCCTGAGAGGCTTTCGACGGCTGCAAAGTAAGAAAACCTCCGTCCGTGCCTTGACCTGTCTCCTCCTGGTCCCTGAGGTGGGTGACCTGACTTCGTGTCCAGTGCGCGGTTGATTGCCTTCTGGTGCTGTAGATGTGGGATTGTTGAAAGGGACACGGCATTGAAATGAAGGCAATCTTCGAGGTCTTATGCGTTCAATGCGTTCAATGTATTCTGCCAATATTGATCGACGGTCAATGTTTAATGTTCTATGCTTAATGCTCAATAATTGAAAGTGCTTTTTTGCAGGCGTGGTGACAAGCGAGTCTGGCCAAGGGGGGGGAGAGGGCAGGGGAGGAAGAGAAGAAGAAGACTCAAAGAGGCAGAAGTTGGACAAGGGGGCTCGGATTCACGGCGCCCACTGGCGGCGTTCAACCAGCCGAACCAGCCAGCCAGCTCAAGATCTCGCTCGCTTAACAGAGTTCAGGGTTAGGGGTGCTGCCGACATGCAGCTTTCTAAATTCAGTTCTGGTGGTTTTCCTCCCACCCTCTTGGGAACGACATCGAGACCACTGACCACCGATCTGCTGCAACCTGCTTCGCCGCAGTTCAGGCCCAGCACTCCGAGGTCCACGGCCCATGCAGGTGAAGTATGAGGTCGACCGTGGTACTGCCAAGCAGCACATCCGCGCGTGAGCTCAAACCTCGTTGCAGAATAGCCTGATGACCCCGTATGTCCGGAAAGAGCGAGCTTGCGCCCTTTTGGACGGTCCACTCCACGGCCTTGGTGGTGACTTCCTGTTCTTATTCCTCTGCCTCTGCCTCTCAATTTCACTCTTGCTCATCCCCTCGCTTCCCCTCTCTTCTCTTCACCTTCCCCGCCGTATCAGTTTCTTCCTCCCATGGAAGACGTAGATCGGTAGTCTTGTCCATCCGCTGTAATGTCCTTCTTCTGCTGAACTTCGTTTTGCCGACCCTCGTTCCTGGAAGTCTTCTCCATTCGTTCCAGCGCAAGTCTCTTTTTCAGACTGAGACATTGCAGCTCCATGTTGGAGCATCATAACCTGCAGCCGCCACGAAAATCACCTGCATTTGGAATTCGCCTTCGCCTCCCTCTCCCATAATAATACAGATACCTCCTGCACAACGTTGTGAAGCCTTTCACAACTACTTCAGCCATTCGTTTTCCCATTTCCATTACTCGAATATTTCGAATCGACGCAACCCCCCGCATCTGCAACACTTTCCACGCGCCGTGCCACGGAATATCGGAAGTGTGCAACAAGGCTGCAAACGGGGGTAAACGCCAAACAGCAATCAGGTTTGTGGAATAACTGGAGCCAGGCCCCGAGGTAGATGTGAGTTTATATGTTTTCTTGCGAGACCTCCGAACCCCTAGGATGATTCGAAGAAGAAGCAAATTCAATACTGACGCACTGCTCTGCAGTTACCCTTCGCAAGGCTTCTTCCCGGGACCCTGCGTCACACTCGTTACCACACCTCACACAAGCGATCGTTCTTGAAGAACGATCTGGAAGTTCTTGTCGACCTTTCAAAAATATATTCCCCGGTGGAAGACTTCCAACATGTCTCAAATCGATACATCTCCATGGCCTGTAAAAGACGTAAGCCACTATCTCTTATCAGGTGTCTTAATATCCCCCATTGCGGGGCTGCCTGCTAACATTGATCCAGATCGTCTATACCTCCATTATTGGCTCGGTGATGGTAATGGCATTCCTAGAATGGTTCCTCTGGATCGGAGCTTTTTTGTATTGCCTGGTCAAGGTCTACCAAAAGGCTGAGCATTGGTCTGTCGCCGTGTTGGCTGTGCTTGTTGGCATCGCATTTACACTTTTGAGGTATGCGTTTTCCTGGGACTTGTTTTCGGGCCGAGCTGACGTTGCCTCTCACAGATTAATTTTCCTTCCTATCATGGTCGTTACGCTACCTTTGCCGGACCACATTACTCAGTACTTTCCAGAGACGGTGGTGAAGGTACTCCAATGGTTCGGTTTTTGGACATTTGCTGCACTATTGACGGTACCATGGCTGTTCTGCATTTATCAGCTTGTTACCCATTCTCTCGGACGAACGAAGCGTATAAAACAGGTTCTCGACGAACACACAGCACCGAAGGTTGTCATTGTGATGCCTTGCTACAAGGAAGAGCCCGATATCCTGGTCACAGCTATCGATTCGGTTGTTGACTGCGATTACCCACCATCTTGCATTCATGTATTTCTTTCGTTTGATGGAGATCAAGAGGATGAATTATATCTGAATACAATCGAAAAGCTTGGTGTGCCGCTATCTCTGGATTCTTACCCAAAGAGTATCGACGTCACGTACCGCACTGCCCGGATCACGGTCTCTCGGTTTCCTCATGGAGGAAAGAGGCATTGTCAGAAAGCCACCTTCAAGCTCATTGATAAGGTCTACACCGAATATCTCAAGCGGAACGATAACCTCTTCATTCTGTTCATCGACTCCGACTGTATTCTGGACCGTGTATGCCTCCAGAACTTCGTCTACGATATGGAACTGAGCCCAGGAAACTCGAGGGACATGCTTGCAATGACAGGGGTAATCACAGCGACAACAAAGAAGCACAGTCTTATCACACTTCTTCAGGATATGGAATACATCCACGGTCAACTATTCGAGCGAACTGTGGAGTCTGGCTGCGGAGCTGTCACTTGCTTACCAGGAGCTTTGACCATGCTGCGATTCTCAGCTTTCCGAAGGATGGCGAAGTACTACTTTGCAGACAAGGCAGAACAGTGCGAGGATCTTTTCGACTATGGAAAATGCCATCTTGGCGAGGATAGATGGCTAACACATCTTTTCATGATTGGGGCAAAGAAGCGGTACCAAATCCAGATGTGCACTTCAGCATTTTGCAAGACTGAAGCTGTCCAAACCTATCGTTCGTTAATCAAGCAGCGACGCCGGTGGTTTCTAGGTTTCATAACGAATGAGGTCTGCATGCTGACAGACATGAGAATATGGAAACGCTATCCTATTTTGGCCATCGTCAGATTCATGCAAAACACCATTCGAACGACCGCTCTCCTGTTCTTCATCATGCTCATATCCATTGTCAGCACGTCTAAAAAGGTCCAGGATCTGCCTGTTGGTTTCATTGGGATCTCCCTCGGCCTCAACTGGGTCATGATGATATACTTCGGCTTTAAGTTGAAGCGATACAAGATATGGCTTTACCCAATCATGTTTTGTATCAATCCGTTCTTCAATTGGTTCTATGTAAGCAACAAATCGATTCATCTCTACCTCAACCAACTGCTAATTGTCTCCTAGATGGTTTACGGTATCTTCACTGCCGGCCAACGGACCTGGGGTGGACCTCGCGCAGACGCGGGAACAGCGGATGCCCACACAACTCCTCAGCAGGTTATCGAGAAAGCCATGAATGCTGGAGATGATTTGAATGTTATTCCGGAAACATTCAAGCCCGCGGCTGAAGCCCACAATCACCAACTCGTCCGGGCCAAAAGCACTTTACTACCTCCCGATCAAGTTGAGGGCCGATTCACTGCAGCAGAGAAACTTCCAGGAGGATGGTATCAGCAAGCAAACGACTCATCGGTGGTCAGCAGTGGACCCGGTCCACTATCAACTGCACCGGCACGGAATCCTTTGAACCCAAGAGACTCGCTCGACAGCAATTTTTCTCAAGGCACCAATACGTCAGTATACATGCCGCGAAGAGTTGAGAGCATTATGGGAGAGGAAGACAGGAAGAAGTACGCTATGGCGCAAGCCAGTCAACGAGATCCCGGGGGCGCTTACTTCATGGGCGGGCCTCCCCTTGGTAATATGTACCGCCCAGGCCACGTGTATGAGATAAAGGAAACAGATCTCAGAAAGGCAGGCTTTAGGGATTCGGTGGAGTCGTTGGAGTCCTATCATGATCGGCCAGACCAAAAGCAGATCGAAGGCTATAACGGCATGGATGGATCGCCAGAGCAATACCCACCTGAGACTTCGCCAGGTTCTGGTCCTTTGACCGTACCGCAGTCCACTTCTTCGGGCCAGAACAGGCGAAGTGGAAGAAGTCCGTTAGCCAGAGTCAGCTTGATCAGGACCTCATCAAATGATGAACCGGGAATTGAACTGGAGGATCAGAGACATCAATCACCATCTCCAGATTCGCACCGACAATCCCTGTCGAAAGCGGGACCATCTCGTGGCCCTTAGACGGACCTCAATGATGGACAGTTTTGCTAGTTCAACCGGAGTTATGATACCTAGGGCACTGGAGCCGGCGTTCATTCTCTTTAATCGTGATTTCTCTTGCATTTTCAGCATAGCATGGCAGTTAAAATTTGGCGGCGTTTTGCTTTATAGAGCATTAGAGAACTGCATGACTCCCACGAGCTGTATAGAGAAGATGGGATTCTCGGACTACTTTGCATACATACCAGTGTACATTACTGCATGCCACACATAATGACTAAATTAATCGAGAGCATTACTTGAACTTTTAAGCAATTCATTGGGTGCAACACTTTCTCGCTTTTATTACTGACTTGGCCCCGAGATATCAGTCATCTAACATTTTCCTTTCGGCACTCACTCACACATCACAGGGGGCTGACCGAAAGTTCTGAGCTGAAGAGCGGGGAGCTCATCGTCAAAGTCACATGCCAAGATCGTTCAGTTTTTCATAAAACCCAGCAAAACATCCCGTCACCAGTTTCAAGGCTGACCGATAGCCTGCTTAATATCTCTGTGAAAGTCTTGTGGGATGTAATCAGCGGATATAAATCTGGCTTCAAGATTTTCTGCTAATCACGTGCTTTACGAATTTGGGCGGACCCACCCTGATATACTCAAATAAGCGATTTCTCGCCACAACAAGTCCTTGTTAGACTGCAGACAAGTGCGGACCAGCGTGGGTGCTTCATCTGAACTAACATTGATGAGGATCGATAGGTCTGGACGAGTGGTTAACGCCACACACGAAAACCCACCTCCTCAATACACGACTTTGAGTGTGGACCGACAGTAACCCACCTCAGTATACGACTCTGAGCGTGGAGCGACGATAACCCACCTCCTCAATACTCGACTTTGAGGGGTGGAGCGACGACAACCCACCTCAGTACACAGCTCTGAGCGTGGAGCGACGACAAGGATGTAACCCCGTTAACGCCACGGGTGCGACGAACCTTTTGCTTCCCAGTCCTCTGAATTATTTTTTGATAGCTCGCTTCCAAGATTTCTTTTTGTAGAGTTTCCTCCAGAAGAGCTAAGCGAGTTGATTAGGATATCCACTCGCCTTCCAGATATCTAGAAATGCAGCTTGTATTGCAGGGCTCCCAAAAAGTAAATAAGAGATGTGAAGTTACTACTAAGAGCCTAGATCTCTCACAAAATAATCTCGTAGTCACGTATCGGAGGACTTGCTTTCCAACCCACCTCAGTACACAAGGCTCTGAGTATAGAGCGGCTTTAAAAATCCGGTTGGGGGATTTCTAAGGGACCCTCCGGGGTCCTGGAGTTTTTGCTGTTTTTGGTAAGACAAACTCCTTTTTTTATATTTTTTAAAACCCCCCACAGAAACAAAAACACGTCGGCTATTCCGCACCAAGATCGGGTCACCTCACCTCGCCCAGACTGGGTGCGGAGATGCCTACGAGTATTGATTTCTGTGGTGTTCTTTTGTTTTTTTTTGGCAGTTTTGAAAAGGGGTCGAGCTCGCTTAAGGAGTGTGTGAAGAAGTAAAGAAGCGAACTAGAGAATGGGAAGGACTCAAGGAGGGTTGAAATGTTTTCATTATTGTTTTGGCGGGAGAGAGGGGGGGAAGTTGTTAGCAAGGGGTTTTTCGTTTCATGGTCTATATTACTTGACTTCTCACTCGGCATAAAGCATCGTCATTGTGATTGGTATCTGAGGCTGGGTATGATTAGCACACAGACACACACACGCGCTCCTGTAGCCTTTACTTGAGAATCACATCTATTCGACTGGAAGAGAAGCTGGTGCAAGTTCATCTCATCGAGCCATGATATTTCTACTCATCTACCGAACCCGAACCATCCCTTCTTCTGCTGAGCCGTCTGTTCTGCACTCTTTGATTCCGAGGAAAGTGATCCCTTCACCCCATTTTGAGCAGCTGGCTTCTCTACCTCTCGGCCAGGGTACTCGATGTAATTCCACGCTGCATCGAAGAACAAGGGCTTGACAGGAACGGGCTCCAGTTTCGGTGGATAGCTGACCAGATTCTCGAGGTCTACACCTTGGGCAGGATACTCGGAGAGTCTCTCAATTAGAGGCACTTTGTTTGCAGAGAGGGAATTTTGCGTTTGAGAGAGGTTGGAAAGCTCGACCAAGGCTCGGTAATGCTGCACTTCGCCGTCGAGAAGATCTTTCAGGGATTGGACTTCTGTGGGGGAGACATTGATATTTGGAGGAGAGGGGGAGTCGGTGTCCATTGAGGTGGAGAGATAGGAGTGGGCGGAGTTGCATTTTTCTGAGGCGCGGGCGAGGAGAGCGAGTGCGTTCTTGGGGTTCGGTAGGAGGGCATGGGAGCGAGCTATTGTCAGGCATCTAGATTGTGATAAGTATAATTTCAAGGGGCAAATTAGGGCTGTACTCACTTCAGGGCGGAGAAGTAGTTGTATTTGGCTTTCAACTCCTCCTGCAATGCCTCATCGGCTGCAATACCGGGAAGTTCCTTGATAGAATCCAGACTTTGCAGGATTGAATCGTAGAGCACGGCTTTCTCCCGTAGATGAGCTAATTTGCGTCCTGTTCCTTCTTCTTTCATAGGTTTCTGACTTTTCTTTTTGCTTTGGTGGATGACTGGGCCGTCGACCACGGATCCGTCCCGCTCACCGACAAGTACCCTGTTTCGGCCTATTCTCCAGCTGACCAGGTCGTAACCCACAGCAGTCCTAGTGATTTGTAGGCCTTGTATCCTCTTGTCTCCTTGGCCAACACCTTCTCCCAATAACTCCTCAATGGCACGCTTGGTTGCATCTGCAGCATCTTGACTGGCGATCAAGATATCATCATACGCAGAAGCTCTTTCTTTAGCTTGCGCAGCAGTGACAGATGCGAGGGTTTTAGATAACTTCTGAGCAGCACTGTTCACCGACGCTAGTGCAGAAGCAATCGCAGCATCTTCCAAGTCAACCGTACGGGATCTCCATGTTATGGTCTTCGGTACTGCTCCAATGTCCGCAGATTCCGACCTGGCTTTCATTGGCTGCTCATTGAGCACATCAGGATCCAACTTCTCAACCTGTACTACCAACTCCGTGTCCGATCGAGGGAAGAACTTCCGAGCTATGGTGGGCACAGCCACCGTTCGGGGCAGCTTCATTTGATACGCGCCATACCGAATACTTTGGTCAACTTCATTTGAAACCAGATCCTTGAAAATATCGCTTTTTGTAGCTGTCGCCAATGCACTGTATATAATCCTAGCCTCAGAGTAGCTCTTAATACATGCCTCCCACTTATCTTTCTGGAATTCCATGGCCCCAGTGAGCGCAGCGGCATATGCACGTGCTTCGAGCACGTCCTCGTTGGTTGCGCCAGTTTGGGTCTGGTCGGTGAGACATTGGAAGAGATTGTTCGCATAGATAGTAGACTTTCGGAACCGGGATATTATATGTGATCGAGTTGAGCCAGATATTCCTTTGCTGTCTGCGGAGTGGATCTCTCTCATGGACATGGCATGCGCCCAAGCTCGCTCTGAAGTGAGCAGCAGGAGATTGATGAATCTTTGAATACATCAGCCACTGCAGATACCACCTTAAAGACTAGAAGCTATTCAACTTACTCATGGTTGCTGGCAATATCTTCTGCGGTTACTGGGCCCTTACTTGAGTATTTCGCGCGGGGTTTGGTTGATATGCCCAACTTCGTGCGGAGGTTGTGGATTCGATTTGATAGTTGCGTCCGGTACGTCGCATAGTCACCGTAGAGCTTTGCCTTGTCCCTTCCAGAGACGACGAATTTGGTAACCTCCATAACTCTATGAGGTCTGCATACATCCACTTTTTGGTCAATATTCTGTGGTGGGGTCAAGTTGGATGGAGGCTGACTAATGCATCGGCCCATGTTGAAAGGACCAACAAGGCGCGCTAAGCCTCATAAGAAATGTGGTCGTCCCCAAGACTCTCATGCTCCTGAAGCTCTTCGCCTCCCTCCACATTTTGTCAATGCTGTGTTCTGCACAGTTCTTTCTCCTTGGAGCTTGATTAACGCTTTAGTTATCAAAATTCCAGATTTCTATTTCCAGAGTGCTCCATAAAGCATGATTTACGGTAACTTGAGCAGTCATCTTTTTCGTCTTGGAATACAGGCTGATTTCGATCTTCTGCAGCTTTCATCTCGTCCCTCAAAAGACAACGGTGACACCCGACAACGAGAACATACGACTGGAACCTTAATCAGATCCCAATTGGCGCGGATAGGGCATGCTGGAGCGTACGGCAGGATGTCTAGAATCAGGCAGTCTGCGGCGCCTGCTCCCAATACCAAAGAAGTCCCTGAAGAGTCGCCGTACACTTCACTCAAGTTTCTGGCACCACGGGGCAGGTGACATCGAACTCTCTCCGCTGTGGGCAGCTTTGGTTCGAGCAACTGAGCCTGTGGATCAACAAAATGATGTCGTACAAAAAACTTCGACGAGCCACAGTGCCATGCTCTTAGACTTTCTCTATCCAGCAGGCACCATTAACTTCCTTCGGATGTACTCGGGCTGGGGTGTAGATAGGCAGGACGGAAGATGGGGAAGAGGCGGGCTGGGGAAGCTTGGATACCGCCAGTACACTTCGATTGCCAAGGATACCTCGAGCACTGAACAAACGACAAAAGAAGAAGTGATGCAGGATCGGGAACCGGATACAAAAGATGGTACCTTGCAAACCCTTTATGAAAAGATGGGTCTCACGAAGAGCTATGATTACGAGGAAGCATGGCGGCAATATATGCTTCTAGATGGCGTTGACCAATTGTTACTTCGAATGCCCCTTATGGAATATCTCTCGAAGTCGGATAGAGTCGTCGATGCTGAAAGAATAACGGAACTATTCGAAATGGTAAAGGAACGACGTCGGGCTCCGGTAGTTTATCGGGTCACGATCCGGGCTCACTTGAAGTTACGGAACCTCGCGGACGCAATGGAATTGCAAAAGGCGGCCTTTGAAGCCCTCAAAACACCAGCGGGATCGGCAGAACTTTTGGCGCATTTTATGCAAAACTCTTCGTGGTGGCGAGCGTTTTCTCTTTGGACTGAATTTCAGGCGAGAGACAGGGAATGTCATTTTGGGCAATACGACCTCTTTGAACTTGTGGTCAATATGCCTAACCTGGGATATCAAGCAATTGATTTGGCCGAATACGTGAGCAGAAAAATTCGAAATACTTCACCCGACTCCACGGAGGGCAATTCCGAGCTTGTGGAATTTGCATCTACGGTAATTCGCAGAACTCTCAACACCCTCGGCGCTTTTAACCCCTCTAGCTTCTCTACCCTCCTGGACTTTCTTCGTCTTTGGCAAGTCGATGAGCCTCTGGTGTACGAGGAGGCCATAGAAACCCTCCTGTCCCTGAATCAAACAAAAATGGCTGTCAAATGCTATCGGCTCGCACGTCAAGGCAGAGGGGCTAGTCTGTCAAAACCAGTTTTGCACAAAGTATTGAAGGTACTGTGCGATCACCACAGCATCCTTGGCATGCAGCAAGTACTCGATGACTTCTTCAAAGTCCACTCGCGGCCGACTACATGGGCATATAAGTTGTGCATGAGAGAGTTCGCCTCACAAGGCGATGCAACGACTGTCCACGCCTTGTTCGAGCAGTTTATCAGCCGCAGGGAGCAAAAGCTCGGTCGACCTGTGGAGGGGCGTAACTCGTCCTTCCAATCGACTCTACACAGCGCCGATGAGATTGCTCCACTGCTTCACGTACACGCGAAGCGAGGCGAAGTATCCAAAGTCGTGTCCATATTCAACCAGATTGAGAAAATGTACAATCTGCAACCAACAATCATGTGCTGGAACATTCTTCTCAACGCTTACGGGAAAGTTCAAGACACCAGCAGCGCGTACGAATGTTTTGAGAAACTCTTAGAAAGTCCAAACACTCGTCCGGATGACTATACCTTTGGGACCATGATGGGCATATGCGCGTCCAGGGGTGATCTCGAACGAACAATTGAGCTCTACATGCTCGCTGATGAATTGAAGATTCAGAAAAGCGAGGCAATGATTGATTCACTTGTATCAGCGTACATATCAGAAGGAGACCTCCAAAAAGCCGAGCAGCTTTGCGAAGATGCTGTAAATCTGGACCTCAAGGGCTCTCGAACACGAACACGAATGTGGAACTATCTTCTCGTTGCCTATGCGGTTCGCCGAGATCTGACCAATATAAATAGGGTACTTCAGCGTATGGCTGAGGCGGACATCAACTACGACGAGTATACTTATTCGGCATTAATGCAGGCACTGTGCATGGTGAAGCAACCTAACAAGGCCTATGACATTTTGAGAGAGGTCATGGTAGAGGCTGGAGTACAGGCGACCGCCTTCCACTATGCTGTTATCATGGGAGGGTTTCTCACAACTGGAGAAAGTCGCAAGGTCTTCGCGGTTCAAAATCGAATGAGGCGGCGGAATATTAGGGCAACTACCAGCACGAAGCTCATGTCTTTCAGAGCTCAGATTGCTGAAGATCAAGCTTTGCTCGACGAAGGATCTGAGGTGGAGATATTCCACAGGGCGAAGCAGATGTTCCAGGAAGTCATTGCTTCTGTTGATCCCCAAGATGTATCCCAAGGACCAAGGAAGGGTCATGGCCGCCTCGCAATCGATGTTGCTCACACGTCGACTTTCTACAGCTACATCATGTTTGTTCTCGGCCAACACGAGGAGTTCGAGACTGTCGACAAACTATTCGAAGAATTCAAACGAACAGTACCCGAGTCTAAACGGGACAGTCCTCCAATTCCCGTCTTATCGGCCTTGATGTCTGCCAAACTTCAAGGGAGGAACTTCCAGGCCGTTGAAGAATGTTGGAAACTTATTCTCGACCAAGCAATGGAGGAAGGACGGACTCGGCCTCTTCCTGCCAAGGTCTTGGGGAATGCGCTACCAGAGTCCGACAGGAGTCGCCTTTCGATGAATGTTGCACAAAATGATCAAACTGAGAAGGTTATCCCAGCTCACCATCTTGAGTTGGCAGATTCCCTAGTGGTCTACTTACGGGCTTTGGCCATCCAAAACAAGATACAACTTATGACAGAAACGGTCAGAGACGTCTTGGACCGCGGCTTCGTTCTAGATGCCCATACATGGAACAAATATGTCCAATTCCTGGCCCGCAAGCACGCGTACGACCTCGCGTTTAGAATCTGCGAAGAGAAGTTGATGCCTGGCTGGACTGGCTGGGCAAGAATTCGATGGCAGCTTCCCGTTCGAAATCGTCTTCCGATTGAACTTCGCCGATCCAGACAGTGGCCAACACATCTAAGACCGATGTACTATACGATGCTTTACCTGGCAAGAGAGTATATTGAGCTACAGGACTCGGCTGCCGAGTCGCCAGCTCGTGAGTATGCCCTGTCTGATTTGGAGCGTGACTTCCCGAAGACTGTCGATGCAATCAAGACAATGCCACGAAGCGATGATGAGGAGGAGCGACACATTCTTAGGGGACGGACATAATGGCGAGTTATATGATAGAAAGTGTATAGAACCAATCCATGTACATAAATGTAATTATTATATTCTCGCAACACCACTTCAAATAGAAGTACAATAAATAGTCGTTTAGGTCATCAAGTCATGAATTCCAATATTTTCCCACGATCAGCGCGTGCTTTGAATTCAACCCAGGCCACCGCCAGCAGGCCTCATCCTCTGACTTGTGATCCCCAACTTCGCTCCAGCACTCCCCAATGCAAACATCGCCGCTGTGCCTGCATCAAGGCTATAATTCAGATGACTGATCCCAATATCATCGCCTCCCTTACATATATCATCACCTGCACGAACAGGGTCAGTACTTCATCATAAGGAGCTTGCCGTGTACCGTAACATACCAGTATGGCAAATCGTCAACACTTTGTCCGCCGATATCCCCTGAATCGCTGTCCCGTTCTTCGGATCCCCAAACAGGACCACAGAGGAGATCTTGGCTGTCGTGTTGGCGGGAAGGGCGGCAGCAGCTTGGTGCACGAGTTGTGCACCTTGCGAGTAACCCGAAAGGAGGAGGCGCGTGTTGGGGCAGGCAGCGAGGGTCTGGTTTATTAGTTTGGTCCTGGGGGTTGTCAGAGTGTTGGAAGATAAGAGAATGAAAAATAAGGACATACATTACAACTACACCGATTGGGGAGCCCCCTGCTAGAAAGCCTGCAATATCAGCCGGGTAGTCGACGCCTTGAATAGCCAGCTGATTGGTGCCATTCATATACTCGGCCATGGCAGCGAAGAAAGGCGGACCGGTGAGGATTCCAACATTCCCTGGAGCAGTTGTTAGCTTGGGTTGAAGCTTCTTTTGATGTTTATATGAAGGTTTGGTTTGAATGAGTTGTCTGGGAACAAAACTTACCAGGCTCAGCGGTGCCTCTTGCGAATCTAGTAACCAGTCAGCGAAAAAGTGCAGGTGAGCAGCTAGGCGTCTAGATACACATACATCACGGACATCGAAGGACATGCCGTAGTATTCTTCAAAAGTCCATTCTGAAAGATAACCGTCCCATGGTCTCCAAGAAACGTCCCCAGAATCGACGAAGAATTCAATTCTTCAAAGAAGCTTCCTAGACACAGAGGTGTCGACGCCGGGCATGAAAACGAAGCCCTTACCACAGCTGGTGAAAAGGCTATCAATTGAAGGTAGATTAGAGAAAGATAAAAATTCGTATACATCGCGATAGAGTGTCCCGCCTCGGCGCTTGATCAAGACCTCAATGATCTGAGCGTCTACGTCAATGAGCGTTAAAATAAGATGAATTATCGTAGTGCCCGCCAAGGGCAGATGGAAATGTGAGGCTCGTAGCCGCTGGTCGCCGTGACGCAGCATGCTCCAAACCGGTCCGAAGTTTTGAAAACAAGACTGGTAAGACTAACACTGGCTAAAGTGACATTGCAAATGAGTTACTCACGGATATTCTGGTCACTAGGCCCCTCACACATCTGGGTGTTTTGCATGGTGTTTAGATTGCCAGGACGAGTCAGGGTCGCGAGTGAGGTTTCGAAGAGAGAGCCGCGCAGGGATATTGTAAGGCGGTGGTGAAACACGTACATCGTCCAATTGAGGTCACGAGACCGCTCGGGTCGTTGCCCCACGGAGCAGATCTGATATAGGGGACTGAATCATAGTTTAACATACGATTTGATTGTACTAATCAGTAAATGGTGCAGAAAGAGGGGGGGAAACGCCGTCAGGGGTGTCCAAATTGCCCGTCTGAAAATGATATCCATTCCTTCCAAAAACCCCAAGCTCCCCACACCAACCAGGTATTCCCATGAGACGCAAACAATACTCCGGCAATATACTTAAATGTCATTGTCCCTTTGACTTGGAATGCCGACTCCGAGGTCCCTCAACTTCTTCGCTAAAAGACCCTCGGCTACCACTTGTTTTCCATCAGGGGAACCGGCAAATATATTGCCTCCGTAGCCAAAATCTCCTTTATTGAGTTTGTCATAACCACCAATGGTGGGACTGTTGCTGTTCCAGGATATTGACATCCCAGAACCGTGCGACGTTGGTGGCTGACTGCTCTTGCTTGATGATGGAGACTGAACATCATCCCGAAGGGAATCGTCATCACTTCGATCAGGCTTGGGGTAGAGGCTAAACGGTATAGGCTGAACAGGAGTGGTACTTGAGTCACGGCCATGTCCAAATGCCGGGCCACCGTTGAATCCTTTCTCCAAAGCCCGAGTGATGCCGTCCATGGCGTCGAACGTCCGATTTGAGGGGCCAAGAGCAAACCCGGAACTTCGCCTTCTATATGCTTTTTCGGCTGCTAGGTTTGCACCTGCACCACTGCTGAGAGCGAGGCCGAGACTGGAGTCCCGGCCAGGTTTATATACACTGAATCGTGGTTCAGGTAACGATATTTCGTTTCGTAATTTTTCCTTTCCGTCTGGTACTCGATTCGCAAAAACAACTCTAATACTTTTATACAGATAGAATCGACCGCGGGATGGCGAACATATGTGCAGATGTACAAGGTAGCGTAGTGTAGGTCGATCGAAGTGGTTCGCACTAGGAGTCTGAGGCGTGGAAGACAGGGCTGTGTCGATAATTGGGCCAGCTGAATAGCTCCGTTGACGAATGAAAGTTTTTGTGCCTGGTTCCATGCCAGCAAGATCATAGGGTACGAGGAATAGCTTCACGGCTGTTTTATTGGGATTCTTAATAATGATTTGGAGTTGGCCCTTTTCCGGAATTCTGTAACTGCCGCCCGGAGGTGCTCGTGGGGACGTTGATCTTCGTTTTTGCTTTTCTGCTCTGCGAATGTCTCGTTCTGTCAGCTGGTTGGTATTTGGACCATCGACCATGTCCAAATCGTCCATTCGAGTTCGTCCAATATTAGCACTTAGTCGCTTTCGCTTGCTGTCTCGAGCTTCGTTTGGGTTGGGCAGATTATTTTCGAGATCGATTTGACCAACATAAGGGCTTGGGCCATCTTCGGATTTGCCTGCCCTTCCGTGGCTTGTCGTCTCGTAGCTGTAGAATACCGCCGGAAATGGTACCGTCACGTGAGCTGGGCATCGTAAACTCGATTTGCACTTACCAAGACCCAGGACTCCAATCTGGGCCAAGAAGTCTAGAGGTTTCGATGGCGTAGTTGACATACGCCCTCGAAGAATGCTCTCTTCGTATGACCCGACCATTGACGCATGAAGGAGTGGTGAGCTGTCCGAGGTAAACGAGGGTCTCCTCGAACGGGAGAACACGGGCGTTTGAGGTGATGATTCCGGGTGTGACACTTGATTGGAATTGAGCGACCGTCGTGGTTGGTGAGCTTGGTAAGGATATGTACCATCTCGTCGGAGATGTGGTAAAGGTCTATTGAAAGTCGATGATGTTGGTACGGATGGTGTCGAATGAACCGAATGTGATACTTGTAGAGTGTGTCGTCGAGGATGCGATTGAAAGTCTGGAGTAATATTGATGGGCTCTCTCCGCGAAGGCCATTCAAGCTCGTCATTGCTTTCGGACTGAACCAAGGGGCTGGTAGGTGGCTTGAGTACAAAGCTTGAGGAGTATGACGAGGAGAGCGAAGGTGCTCGAGAACGTGCTCCCAGTGTCTGCTCAGCAGTTGGAAATCTTGGGTCGAGAAGAAAAGGAGAGAAATTTCGTGGAGGGGACGTGGCAAGCCAGGGCTGGCGTTCTGATCTGTACAAATCCGAATTCTGCTGCAGAATGCCATGATTGCTGTTTGTACTCCGCTGCGGCCCTTCCGTAAAATCACCACTATGTAAGGCTGATCCTGGTCTCTGGATTTCCAAGCCAGCCTGGGAGCACTCGATATCGATCGCGGCAGCCCTTTCTGGAATTTCGGGAGAGGGTAGCAGTGGTGAGGACTTCGAATCGTTTGAACAGGGCTTGCGGGGAGTTTGGTCGTAATCTTGGAGTAAAGATTCCAACTGCAGGAAATTAGTTTGAAATAATTTATCTGGGAATGAGATTCAACGAACATTTCGATTTGGCAGCCAAGTCGGACTTTCCCCTCTCTTCAGTCTCTCAATAAGCTCGACTCTATCAGACGTTCCATGTATCGGCAACTTGAAGTTAGACTCCAAGGCCCGAGTAGGAATGATCCTCTCGTCGTCAGGGCCGTCCAGAATAGGCCCTTCACATAAGTCGGTCCGTATGCTTTCTTCGGAAACCCTCCTTGTTATCACGTTCTCATCGGGTGGCGTTGTCGAGAGCGGAACCTTTGCAGGCTTTGTTGGTGGAGTACCTCCGCCGCCACCCAGGTCATCTTGGAAGATTGGCATGTCGGAGCGTTAACATAAGCTCCGTTTGTTTGTTATACTGGCATCGTGAAGAAATTGGGCGATTTGCGAGAGTGAGTGTCGGTGAAGAAGCAAGGACGTGGAGGTTGGTCGTCTGGAAAGCGGGGAGAGACGGAGGCGCTTCGTGGTGCTCTGCTTTATGCAAGACTTCACAAAAGGATGGATGGATGACTCGATCAAGGCGCAAGTTTCCGCTTATGCAAAGACAAGGCAAATTCGGATGGAATTCGACACAAGGTAAGACGACGAAAGGCAACTCGCAAAGAGGGCTCAAAAGAAAGTCGGTGAGTCGTGAAAAGCGAAAGAAAAGTAGGTGTTGGTGGCCCATGTCATAGGAGAGTATCGTCACTCTCTGCGGATCAGCTGCGGGCGAAAGATCTGTAAGCGAGAACTTCCCGGTACCGCCCCGCCGGCCGCCCCCCACAATCCCTGCAAGTCAGACAGCAACCGCTGTCATTATTTTGCGCTGGCTTTTCAGTGTCCACGATACGCAGATACAGACTTGAGTATCATTTGTCCACGGCATCAAGGTACCTCAGGCATCTCCGATTCTACCATGGCGCCCAAAAGACCCCTTGAGGATGATGCAGACTCTCCAAAGCCCAAGAAGCACCGCACAGGCTTCAGGATTGGCCCAGACAACCTCCCAGACGGAACACACAGACGGAAAGGCACTTACTTCCCTCCTCCACCCTGCCTCGAAAGCGAGCTAACTTCCCGCCAGTAATGAAAATAAAGAAAGACCTCATCCACAAAGCCAAAGTCAAGAAATCCTACGCAAAGCTAAAGGCACGAGAACCCATTACACCAACACCAATCCCCACCGAACCAGGAGAACCCGTCGAGCCAGCGTCCCAAGACCTCCATCCAGAGCGGCAGGCAATGCTCGATGCGCCGCGCGATCCTACTCCACCTGTCAACCAAGCACAATCGTTTTCTCAGGGCCCCCAGCAGCGGAGGACGAAGAGGCCGGGGTATTTTGAGAAAGAGCAAGCATTTGCTGCGCAGAAGAAGGCGGAGGCTGAAGCTAGGCGGCTAGAGTTTGAGAGGAGGGAAAAAGAGAAGAAAGAGAAGATTGAGGAGAGGGAACGGTTCCGGAAGGCTATGGCGAAGGCACGGACAGGGGGGAAGAATGGGCAGAGGAAGCTCGGAAAGGAGAGCAAGGTGCTGCTGGAAAAAGTGAGAAGGATTGTTGGGGAATGAAAAAGGCTTGTTCTTCAAGATCGAGAACCAAGTACCCTATCATTTCCAAGAGGGGCTTGTTAGGCAGTTAACGGGAGGGCAAAGGCGAGGTGCCTGGCGAGGTCAAGAACCAGGTGTCAACGCCAAATTCACGAGCCAGTTTGGACGAACATATCATGAGATGTGTCTTATATTGGTTGCTAGTCATACAGTCATACATGGGGCTCATGATCCTTTGGGGACCGTCATAATTCGCTCTCCCGGCTCCCTCGAATGATGCCGAGAAAGACCCATATTCGGGAAAGAAACATAGAAACAATCTTATGCCATGCTCGTCCTAGACTTTGAGAGGACAGGCATAACAAATGTACCAGGATAAGTGGGGGACATTTGTCTCACCTAGGCTCTACCTCTAACGATATCAAGAGCGACCTCTAGATGCTGCTTCTGGGAAGCCAATTTCTCAATCTTGCTTGAGTAGAGGTCAAGCTGGCCTTCCTTCTCTCTCCTGGATTGCTGCAACTTCTGCTTCTGTACTTGTAGAAGTTCGATTTTTTTGTGAATACTCAACATCTCCGACTCGTCGCCGTGCATCTCGGAAACGGTCTTTCTCTTAGTTGTCTCCAAGGACGAGATTTCGTTCTCCAAGTCCCGAATCTTCATCTTCATCGGAAGTTCTACATCGTACACTCCAGAGCTTCCTGCTGATGTTCCTGCATTGTGCGGGACACTAGGAGAGCCATTAATCATGTTGCCATTAGGCTTGATCAAGGGCAAGGAGGGATCACGCTTTGGAGCACGACGCTTGACCATGCCCGGGCTCGTTCCAAGGGTGCTTTCGGCGGTCTAGAGAGTTTAGCAATGTACATATCGATGTGGGTCATTCACACCTACGTCAATGTTCTCTTTGTTGCTTAAAGTGTCCCCTGCAGAGCGTCTACGCTTGACTCTGTCCAGATCGTTTGGCTCGTCATCATGATCTTCCTCAATAAAGAATTCACTGAGTCCCCTCGGGCGCTTAGCACCAGCTGCTAACTCCCCAACATCCTCCTAGCCTGTCAGCATCATGCGTTTTCCATTATACTCAATAATACTGTACAATATTATGGGCTGGCTTCTTACCTTGCGAAAGTCCTGGATAACAGGCGAGTCATCAAAATCTTGACGAGGCAGCCGAGAAAAGGCGTTTTCGATGTCCTTGCCCACTGGAGACAATTCCGGGGGGGAAGACTTTCTAAGGTTTCCTTCCCGAGAAATTGCTGGAGAGTTGTCAAATCCGGAACGGGCAAATCCTTTGTTGTTCCAGTAAAGGTTACAAGCACCAGCACTTCTGTCGATGAGATATTGCTTGAGCTGCTTCGAGACTAGAGCATAAAGCTTATAGTTGCTGAGCTTCTCCAATTTCTCGTCCTCGCTCTCTAATTGTCTTCGTGCTTTCATAAGCTGAACCAGTCTGTTGTGCTCCTCGTCGGTCCAAACTCCCTTGCTTACTCGCTTGCGTGATCTACGTCTCGGCTCGCCGTAAGGGGTATCGCCATCGTTCAGGTCCGACTTAGAACCATCATCAGCATCAGCATCGGTATCGGTACCCTCATTGTTCAGCTTTAGGTAGTACGGGCTAGCCTTATCAGGCGTTGGATCAGGCGTGTCATCTGAACGAAGACCTAGCTCTGTCGCTCCTAGTTTGCTGGTTCTCTGGAAGCGACGTGCGCATGCTTGGGAGGAACGGTGGATTTGATTGTTCTCGAGCTCCTGGGAGATTGAAGTCCAGAACGCGACACCGAGCTCCTTTTTGTCATCGCCCATTGATTTGCGTTTGGCAATAACGAGTTCACGTAGCTTTTGGGTCTCGTGTTCGGCCCAGCGCGCCATCCCGCCATTCTCCTTCTTTGATTTGGACATTGCTGATGAAGGAGTGTGGTCGGCAATGACTGCACTGGACATTGACTGAAAGGAAAGGTCACTTCTAGTCTTCGGCGTCTCAGTTGCGGTTTCCCCAGCATGTTCTGCCCCGGTGTTGAGCAATGAACCAGAGGCGGTGCCTGTTCCGGCCTCAATGGAGGAGAATGATCCGGAGCTACTGCGTACTCCAAACTTGGAAGCTCCTGATGCGGTGGTGTCCGTTGCAGTCTTGGAGACCATAGACAGAGGCATACTGTTGCGTTCGTTGACTGAGCGGAACTGTAGAGTGTCCTTGAACTCAGTTCGAAGGCGCAGTTGGCCGTACCAATAGCTTTTGCATTGTTCCGAAGTCCTGTCGAAGCCACATTCCTTAAGCTTCGCCGAGATGAGAGGCCAGAACTTCGTGCCGTTCAGCTTGGCCAAGTCACCCTTTTCGAGCTGCCAGCTAGATCGTAGTTAGCATCGTCCATAGACATTCTGTAAGGGAGTTCGGATGTTCCACAGCTCGTGAGACATCCGGAAGTGGAACTTACTGGGTCTTCAACAGCTCACAAAATGTCTTATCTTCGTCATCGCTCCACCGAGGTCTCTTGCCGAACTGCTCCTCATTGGCTGGAGTCCACTGGGACATTCTGTTCTGGCTGTCGGTCATCGTCGCCATGTTCGCTGGGACGCTGTCGGAGTCCATTAGTGTCGAAGTCTCCTGGTGACCATGTGCTGTGTTTATGAAAAGCAATACCGAACCCGGAGGGAAATCTAAAGGAAAGTGGTAGCGCCACAAAGCAAAATTCTGATGAGGGTGAATAGGGTGGCGATTGCGACAACAAGCTATTGTTCGTTCCTTCCAAAGGTGAGCCAAGAATGCGCCAAGCGGCATCAAACAAACAGGCAGAAAATATGACTCCTCATAAGAATGACTTTTCCTAGCGCAACCATTCAATTCTATGATGATAGAAGAAGATACTCATCGCTTTCTATTTGCTAAGTCCACGCATCTACGAAATATGTCAAAGTAACCCAGTTAATGACGCACTGCTGCCAGACACGTGACTACAGCCCCTATTCATATCCAAGCATTCTCTGCCTCACTTTCCGTACCAACCCTTCCCAGCCTTCCTCTCATCTTCTTTGAACATCCTCGCCGTCTTCGCCAACTTCTCTCCATACTCTGCCAGCTCCCTCCGCATCGTGAGCCTCTCCTCAACTGTCAAGTCCTCAAGAACACCTGCCCCATCCACGCCATTCTCCGGCTCTGGGAAGTAGTCGTGAACCCTCGAATACCAACGGCCTGTGAGTGGTATCTCCCTGTGCGAACCGAGGCTGATGCCCGCGCGAAGTCGATCCTCTCCGTCCAGTTCGTAGGGGTCGTCCGTGTCGCGCTTTCGCTTCTTCTGGCGTGGTCCCTAGAAAGGTGTCAGAAGAAGGTGTGACAAAGGCCTAAAACCGTACCTCTAAACCCAAAATCGCCTTGGATGCTCTCTCTTGCATCAGTTGAATATGCTTCTTCTCGTCAGGACTGATTGGCTCTGGCAATGTTGCTTCTTCATCTGATGGTACTGGACTAAGTTTCAGCAAGTTGAGCCGTCTTGCAACTGTGCCTAGGCAACCTGGGACTCTTAAAATTAGTACAGACGTACCTTTGCAACTCTTGACTCTCTTCCCCTTGATCTCTGCCTCCAGCTTTCTAGCTTCCTTGGTCAAAGCCAACTTTTGGTTTCGAATCAATTTCCTCTCCTCGGGGCTCGCCTCCAGTTCTCGCTTGACAAGCGTGTCGAGTTCATTCATCAACTTGACAAGTTCGGGGTTATGACGGCGCGGTCTGACAACTTGCTCTTGCTTCCGATCCTTAGCAAGGAGTTGCTCAAACTTTTCTTTGAAAACCTCCTCCTTTGTGTAGAGAGGCTCGCCAAAAATGCTGTCGACCTCTCGAGTTGGCTTCGAGTCAGCTTCGTTTGGTGGGGTGCTAGTTCGAGGGGGGAAAGTGAGATCCGGCACCGATTCGCGTTTGAGGTTGGGCGTGCGACTAGTGTTGTGATCATTGTAGTAGGGAATGAGTGCTCTCGTGCGTCTTGAAAGGAGGTCTCTGCGCAGAAAGCCTTTGAGGCCGAGTCTGCGAGGCATCTTGTCGACGTTGGCTGTTGTGGATATTGTGTGGACAAAGCCGGATAATCGAAGCGAAGTAGCCATTTGTATACACGAAGTGAAGTGCATTACAAGGAGCCACAAGACCAGACGAGGCGAGCAATAGAAGTAGAAAGAGCGAGATTATCAGAAGGGTGGTGGAGATGGGATGATCGTTCAAGGTGCGGGCGTGGAATGAGATTGAGTGTGAGGATTGAATGCTCATAGTGAGTGGAGAACATTAAGAGATGGAGCCAGTTGAGAAGCTTAGAGAATTCTTCCAGGTGATTTGAAACATTGATAATAGACAGGCAGCTTTAAAATATGGCACTTTTGGAATATCTAAAACCAATACTCTTAATGTTCTGAATTGCAGTGGACAATTCTTCTAAAAGTTCTTCCTTCATTTTGCACATTCCAAAACAGAGATTCCCAAGGTTTGGATATTGGAAGTAATCTTGTAATCAAACCCGACCGCTCCTGAGTCTCGAAGTCCTGAGTTTGCAAGAAACAAGCGAGACAGGAAACATCCTGCAAGCAACGATAGCAGAAATCACCTTCTAGTACAAAATATGACAGGGACGTTGAAAATACCAGCTAAAACTGCAGATCAGGAAAGAGGACAAGTATCAAAATATATTAGAATTTGACCACAACTTTCAAATACACGAGCAAAAAGCAAACATCAGAGCAAGGTAAGGGGTTAAGAGTTTTTCACTAAGTTGTAGATTCAGCACAGACTGTCCCATGCCAAACTGTAAGATTACAAGCAACCACTCTAAAAGGCACCTTAAAGCAAGGTATTACTTGACCAACAGCTATCTTAGAACAAAGCTACTCCAATGCCTCGTTACTTATGGGACTTTCTCAATCCCAGGAAGACTCCTAAAAAAAGGATGCAAGGATCTCAGGAAAGGAACTTCCCTTGATAGCCATTGATCTTCGTGGATAGACAATATCCGAGTTCGATTGGAGACTCCTCGAGAAGTGAGTTCCGAAATGAACCTTGCGCCAGTAAATCCTCTGTCATTGATTGTATTTCACTCCAGGACAAAAGTAACGCCGGGATAGAAGAATCCATTCATTTCAATCATCGTCGAAAGAGAATATGTACTACAACATGCTATTCTTCAAAGGTATGAGTGCGCTCTGCCACGCCAAGCACTGCAGACCAAAGGGGCACACCTCAGTATGGCTCCATCCACGAACGTAAATCAAATCGAGTCCTCCACTCTGTCGAATCGTAGTTACAGTCCTCGCCTCTCTCTAGGCCTCGCTCCATTTTCACCTGTCCTTCCACATGGATGAGCAGGCTTAAACACAACGCCTCTCCGTAAAAACAGATTGGATATCAATTTGACCGGTGGTAAACCAGTCGGGCTCGCAAGCACGAGGAAGGAAACGTAAAGGGCAAATCAAACGCCGATGTATGAATTTGGAAAAACCGTCAATTAAATCAGCCGGTTCATCCAAGCGTAACGCCTGTCGTATGCCAATTGGCCATGAAGCAGAAATGTACAATTCGGAATTCCGAGTGGATCTCCTTCCGAGTCAGATGCTGAAGTTTCAAAGGGGGGTTATTCGTTCAAGGGGGGCCGAAGATTTCGTTGCTGTTCTCAATGACAAATTGCACTGCATTGTTTTTGGCATGCATGTCAGTCATTTCTCGATCAATGCTGAGATCTCGCATGATCGTAGGTGCGAAGACCACGGCAAGATTCTTAGGTGTCATCTTTGATGTGTTAGTGTTTGGTCCGAAGATAACGGGCGGACAGAGCATACCAAGTTCTCGCTCTCTCTATTGGCAACGCGAACGAGATGAAAGATTAAAAACTCGAGACAATCGCGATGCTTGGGAGGGAGCATATTGAAGGTCGTTCTCAGGTGAGCGCACCGCTCCTGTTCATTCTCAATGGCTAGAATATGATTAGCATGGACATGGTAATCATTGCGGCCATGATGCTTACAGATTGATTCCAGGACACGATCATAGACTTCGAAGGTCAGGAGTGGTGTCGGTAGTCTTCTGAAGTACTGCTTGAGAACACTCGTCACGGCAGTGATATCCAATCCAGGATCCGAAATGTCGTAGTCTTCGGTCTTGTCAAATCCTTCTTGGATTAGCTTGACTTGGCTGTTTCCGCCGGTCTTCCGGTAGATTCCCTCGATATCCATGCCTCGTAGCTCAACTTCCTCAATACAGCGTGTGACGACACTTGGAATTTGGCGGCGTTCGTAATCAGCTCGTTCGACCAAGTCCGATCCAAACAGTGTTGAGGGATGTTCCGCAACTGAGGGGGCTCCATTCGAACTCAGCTTCGGCATGGTGTTGGACTTCTTGAACAAGCCAAAGCCTCCCCCCTGTCTAGGGTCATTGTTTCCGGATCGCGGAAGGTTACCAGATTGAGTAGCAGCAGGGGATTCAATGGGAGTCACCGTCATATTGTACGGCATCCCAATGCTGTCGCCATTTTGGCCTGCCCATTGTTGATTACGTTCTTGCTGAGCTGAAGAGAATGCGCCCTTGAAACCCTTGGAAACGCCCTTTGCAACTGTTTGACCACCCTTCTTCCAATTGAACTTCTTCGCCTGGCCCTTCCGGATATTGACCACATGTGGAGCAGAGAGAACTGTCGCAGGTTCCATACTCGGATCCTGATCCATAGCCTGAGGATAGGCATTGACCGAGCCGAAAAGGGTCGTGCTAGCTGAGGGCCGTAGACTATCGTCAAGCTGCACAGAGACATTCGACTTGTCCTTGTTATGGTGTGTATAGATTCCCAATCCGCCTATTGGTGGTCTCGGACTGTCCATGCTATTTCCACTCTGAGCCTTGAAACGTTCTTGTATTTGGTGCGTTAGATCGTTATTCATATCGGCGAGTTGGGCATTCTTGGAGGATAACTGTTCAAAGTCCACCAAAGCTCGGTCCCGGTCAGCCATGATTGCGCTCTTTTCCTCCAGAAGTGTATTTCGCTCCTCATACAATGCCTCCACGCCGGTTGACATGGTCTGCTTCAATCGCTCTATTCTCTGCACAAAGTCCTTGATCGCCAATTCTTCTAACTCTGCCATATTAATGGGCTGCTTAGTATCCTTTGCCCTTTGCACATGAGCTGTCAGGACCTCCAGCTGTTGAAACATGAGCTCTGCTTGCGAATCCAGGACCGAAACAGTTTTCCTCTTCTCGATCAACTTCTTATTGATTGTTTTGAGGTCCTTCTCACTTGAAAATTGACGTTCGAGTTCGGCGACACGTTGTTCTGAATTACGAAGTTGTCTTCTAAGTAGAGCAGGATCGTCTCCAGAGACAGGCGAGGTAATTGATATGGGACTGCTGATATCTTTAGGCGCGCTGGAATCTTCAATAATTGGTGTTTTTGGCCAACGAGGTGACGCAGCTGTCCGTGTCGTCGTCTCACTGACGCTGCGTCCATGGCCGGGATAGCGGGCAGGGTTGCTTGCTTCACTGTTGGTTCTGCCGTGACGCACAGCGTTGGAAACCCGGCGCAGAATCGATTGTGAGCTCTCATCTGTTCCTCCCAGTATCCGCGCCATATCTTCATCCATCGTGAAATCCCCGCCGGCGCTCCATCGTGGCAATTTTGGTGAGACCGGGACACCATTAGAAGAGCCGCTAGAATCCTTTGCTGCATGGGACCCGGCTGGCGGGGGTTGTGGCGGGGCGCGGGGAGCCATATAGGAATCGCTGAGTTGCTGTTGTGGACCTGATGGACGATTAGGTGCGCGAGTTGGGGGTGCCAATTCATCCTTCACCAAGGCTTGCAAATTCAATGGTCCCGAAATGCTTTTCCCATTGACCGTTGGGGTAAGGCCTGGTGTATCGGAGGAAGAATCAGACGATGGCGATGTTTCCGCACCAGATGATGAGCCCAAGGAGCTGCTGATGGTGTTCTTTACTGCTCCAGTTGCCAACTCCTTTCGTGGTATCGACCTTGATGTGCTGCCAGAATCTAGTCTTGAGATTGGCCAAGACGAATCTCTAGACTCTGTAGATTGTCGGGGATCCAAGTCGTCTCTTATTCTAGACTCTTGAGAAGAACGAGGCGTCCCTGCATTTTCTGCAGAGAGCAATGGCTTCGGTGAATCAGTCCTGGTGATTGTAACGCCGACTTCTTTCCGAGGCGGAGCCGATAGCCCGCCAGACGTGGAGCGCGATACACTGCTATCACTGATTTCAGACTGTGAGTTGCTCCTTGAATTGCCCGCTTTCTTCCCCTTCGGGACCTCCCCTAGCTTAAACTTGTCTGCAGAGGACTGAGACTTGCCATGCCCGTTCGACTTCGGAGAGTTGGCGTGCTGAACCCGAGTATCGTCAGCTCCAATGGCAGGGGAGGCTTTCGTAGACGAGGCCTTGCCTCCAGACTGGGCCTTCCGAATGCTATCCTTAATCTGCGCCGTCTCTTCCGCGGAAGGCTGTCGACCTTTTTCCTGGAAGGCGATATGCGGAGTCGAGGAAGACGAACTTGGTTCCCTGGACTTCTGAGGCTCGCTCCGTCCATTGCTCTTGGATCCAAAGTAATCCTTCTCGGGTGCCTTGTTCTCCTTGCTTTTCTTCGACGGGCCAACCCATGTCTCGGAGGTTGACCGCGGGGTCATATTCGGAGCGGGGCTTGGATCTAAAGCAAGGGGTATGAAGAAGCTCTCGCCATCATCACCGTTGACGTCTGATGCCGGTGAGATAGCCGAATGGCGGTTGTTTCGATAAGTTGTCGTGGGGAGGGTCAACCCGTCTCTGGCTTGGGTATCGCTGGATGTACGTTCTGGTGATCGCTCAGGGGGTCGTCGCGAGCTGCTTCGTGACGAGGAATCGTTCTGCGTGTAGCCTTGACGCGGTCTGGGGGAAAGTTCAGTCGGAGTATCAGTGTCTAAAGAATCAGGCGTTTCTCGATCTGGGGGAAAAGCACTTTGTGCGTTTGGCGGCAGAGCGGGGAGGGACTTCTCGACATGCATGGGAGACTGGTCGTCCTTTTTCAGCTTCGCATTTGCTGCAGCTCTTGATTTCTTCCTTCTCCGTGCCATCAAAGACTCGTGACAACTCATGCAAAATATGCCTTGTGAAGTTCGCGCGTATCGGAGGTTCTCGATCTTGCGCTTACAGTTCCTACAACGAAAGCATGTTGCGCAGAACGCCTGGTCGCCTGTGAGGATTGCTAGATCTTCGATCTTGTTTCCGCAGGCACTGCAGCTGTATGTACAATTGTTGCAAATCAGGGAGCCATCGCCGAGGAGGAGGAGGTTCGCATCCGAGTCGAGGAGCGTTCCGCAGGTATTGCATCGAAAGCAGTTCAAATGCCACCGGTTACCAGCTGCAGAATTGTTAGCCGGATTGGACTTGGACGTAGGAGGTGCCATGAGGAAGCTGAATATGGAGAGACCATCAAAGCCAGCGAGACAGAGATACTCGGCCAAGAATGCTCGAGACCTGAATGCGAGGACTGAAACGCTGGAAAAGATGACTGTGGTGTGGGGATATGATTCAGAGACCTACCAAGCTCAAAGGCTTTGCCCTCTTCAAGAATTTCTCCACATCCTTTGCAAGGAAAAACCGCTTCATCTTCGTCGAAGAAGTCCGCTGGGGAGTCCATTTTGAAGTGAGGCCGGTCTACGGCCTTGTGTTCTCCTGTATCTCCAACAACTCCAACAACGCGTCCTCCGCAGGTGTGCGCAATGCAGATCGGGCTAGATCATGAATTGGAGATCCAGTCTCTCGACGACGTTGTCAGGTGAAGACAGTAGTGCCACGGTCGCTCGCTCGCTCGGTCACGGCCACGGTCGCGGCGAGTGCAAGGGATCGGGCGAAGCACAGGCCGCGGATCGTTGATTGAGCGACAGCAGGGTGAGGAACGATATCAATAATAATGTTTGAAAGGCGTTAAACGGCGGGCATTGTTGATGGTTACTGAAAATGATGATGATGATGGTGTAATGGGAAGAGATACGTTAGAGGAACAAAGGAGGCTGAGGCTGCTGGAGTGGTGATGGCTTCTCACCAGTGACCACAAAGCATTCCAGTCCAGGGCCAAGCCGAAGCCGGGATGTGCACTGGGGGGGGGGGGGGGGGGGGGGGTTGTGGCTCTCGTACAGTTAAGTTACAGTAAGGTGAAAAATGTCTTTGAAATGGGCCGCTCTGCTGCGAGTGGCCACTGGGCGGGTTAGTGCCTGCAGTCGGAACCCCTTGAACTGTACAAGTGTACAAATCCTGTCGAGAAACTGAGGTGCAGAAGAGAAGAGAAGGAGGGCAAGGGAAGAACGACGCTGCGCCTGGAAACCTAAGCCTCGCTCGCAGTCGCAAGAGCAACAGCTACACCACACCAACACCAACACCTTGCCAAGACCTTGACTTCGAGAGGGCAACTGGATTCTCCTGTTCGGGGATGGGGCGAGTGCCAGTGCCGGGTTGTGCTGTTTAGGAAGGGAAGCGTCTCAAAGGGGCATGGCGTCTTCTCGAAGCCGAGCAGTGGATCTGTTTCAAATTGAAAGGCTCACGACCAGTGCAGCACAACGGCTGGGCTGGACGAGAAGCATGGCAGGGGAGTGGCAGGGGAGCGGAGAGGAGAGGAGAGGAGAGGAGAGGAGAGGAGAGAGGAGCTGTTCAAGCTTCACCTTAACTTCACACACACACACACACACTCTCTCTCTCTCTCTCTCTCTTCCTTCATGCCCTGCTCTCCAAAAGGCTGACTGCTGAGCAATTTTGCCTCCCTCCTCCAGTCGAGTACAGTAAACAATGGCCGCGGGCTTGGTTTATTTTTAACTTTCCCCCTTGCTCCTCTCCCCGTTTTCAACCCGGTCTCTTCAACATCCCCATCGGGGCCCTCCCACTGCTCCCACTCCCGATGGCCTCCACGACAGATAGCAGATAGCAGCCTCGTGTCACCCAAAGCCACGAGGTACAGTAATTGCACGTTGCACAAGATCGCCGGGGTGATACTTCAGCCTTTGTCCTCCCTGCATGGTCACATCCCCCGGAGACTTTCTCCAAGGGCCTGCAGCGAACACGGCGAGACGTCGTCAGGTTCATTTGGGTCCAGGACATGCAACAGTTGCAACTACATTTCCGTCACCAGAGTCGCGATCAAGAATCTGTGGTTTGGGGCTTGGGGGTCTGCTGCAAACCCCGGAGCAGCATGCGTGTTTCTAATGCTGCTGTGAATCTGCAACACCAGTCCAGCCCGGCCCACTAATAAACCACAATCTAGCTTTTCCCGGAATAAGCTCATCTCCATCAGAAACACCCTCTTGCCCACACCTATTTCTGGTTATACAGTACATCCATGAAACAGATCTAAGGTGGCTTGCGCAGCAGGGACAGGTTTGGATTATCCCTCTGAAGAATGGGGCATCAGAGCAGACATCGCCATTGCCGGCCCGATCGATGTTTGGCATACATTATTCCATTGAGCAAGCAGTAATTGTGCCACGCCTCCATCTCGCAGTCGTCGTAGCGTTTCATCAAGTGGGGGGAGCTGCTCACCCACACAATTTGTGTGTCCACGGCTCCACAATGTGAGGGCTGAGACAGAGGATCCCGTTGACACTTGACACTCTCCAGCCAGAGCGTCTGTTTGGATCTCCTCCGCCACACCATAAGTGCTCCACATGCGCTTGAAATTAAGACTGCAAGTGCGCTTTGCAGTCTGTCATCGCATCGCCTCCTGTTCCTGTCAAACCTTCCGCTGCGCCTCTCCCATCCATACGTTCCTGGCGACCCCATCCGTGTCCCTCATTCGGCCAGGAATTCTCAAAAATCCGCCCCTGGCGGCCGGGGAGATGGCGCAAGGAACCAACAGGGGTTTTGCGGGATCTACATGCCCCTGTCCCGCTTACATATTTGACTTTATGCTCGTCACGTGCAGCGCCTCGTAAACCGGACTCCAGACGGGTCTCAAGTTCTCAACACGGACCCAAGTCAGTTCTTGCTTACTGCTGCGGCTGATCGATTGTCAATCCTCGATCTCAAGATCCGAGCGTGATATACTCCGGAATACCTGTTGCAGGATTCAGATCTCCGAAGATCTGATGGCACGTCTCCCAATTCCCCATGGCGATGTCGCACAGACAGTTAGAACTTCATGCAGGACAAATGAATATCTGGGGCAATGCAAAAGAGGCGCAAAGCAAAGCAAGGCCAGGCATAAAATCACATATTTATGCAAGCAAAAAATGTCCAGCATGGGAGTTCTCCATATGTTCATGCGAATGGCAAGAGTCGTCCGAAGATATCTCCATCTCTCGAGGATCTCCAGCAGGGAATTTTAAGCCACAGCACTGCCCATATTCAGGGGCAAAGCATCCTCCGGCCTCATTTCGAGGAACTTATCATGCACTGTTTACTGTACTGCAAAAGCAATTGTAAGCCTTCCTCTACCGTCGAACTTGAGGCTCTGGGATGGCAAATGCTCCCCTGTACCCTGAAGCGGAATGCTCGGCTCGACTTCCGCTCCATGATTTACGGAGGGTAGTGAACAATCCCTCTTTTCGACATAGAGCACGTTCATCGACTGATTCATCATGCAAAATCTCTGACTAATTACTCACAATGTAATTCTCACCACATGCATCCTCCAATCAGCCTCCTCCAACTGCTTGTGCCTGACGACCCACTCACACGCATCCAGGGTGGAAAGTATACCAACACGGGCTGATGCTGCGATGCACAAGAAGGAACTCAGCTTAAACGCCTCTCAGGCGCCGTCCACCCGACAAACGAATGAAACATCTGTTCCGTACGGAGTAGAAGGACGCTTATAGGGATAGTACAGATATCAGTCAGTACTTATAATGAAAAATCTCATAATGACACGCTTCACATGACAGGGGGATGAGTCGAATCAGAATATATATGTGTGCAAGATTTTACGGTTCGGCTACCTACGGAAGACAGCCTCGAGATTAACGATGCCAATGTGTCAAGAGACTCCCGTGATTTGAAGTACGAAAGAAAGAAGTACACGTGTCATGAACCACTTGCCAGTCAACTTCATAGTACGGGATCCAATCCTAAGACTTGCGTAGTGAATAATATCCAAATTCTTCTATTGCACATCGACTTATTGTACCACATTGCTCTGGAACTATGAAAGTTTCTCTGGCTTTCTTCGTGGACCTCGACTGCTTTAGCCGAGTCAAGGACAGACGTACCTCATGCGCTCCTTGAAGCGGACAGAATAAATTATGATGTTGATGTCATCATCACCAAGGACCTTCACAATTAGAAAAGAAACTATTAGTATGATAGGGGGACGGAGATGAATTAGATCCCTTATTGTATTGAATTGCATTACTATTCATAAGTCTAGACAGCCAACGCCGACCACTCTCTTCACACGCGACGGGTCAACGCCCCAACACCAAAACTTAACTTAACGGCCCAGAGCGCAAAAAAGAAATTTGAAAATGAATTACAAAGCGTATTTGTACACCAACTTCTCAACACGCATCTCTCTTGCTTGTATGCTCGCCCCTCTCCAAGACCGTAATCAAACCTCGCCAAAAG
This sequence comes from Hyaloscypha sp. PMI_1271, assembly GCA_021399465.1. Lineage (NCBI taxonomy): Eukaryota > Fungi > Ascomycota > Leotiomycetes > Helotiales > Hyaloscyphaceae > Hyaloscypha > Hyaloscypha sp. PMI_1271. Next base: position 110,488 of record JAJTUS010000032.1, on the reverse strand, counting down.
TGCCGAGTCTGTCCGGTCGTCACGCACATCACCTACCGCTCATCCACTAGCCGCCAGCTCTCTCTGCTTCTTGACGATGTAATAAGTAATCAGGTTCTTCGGGTCATCTTTCACGCCTCCCAATGCGTCCCAGAATCTCGCTTCCCCAACCCTCGAATGAACACTAACACAAAGTTGCACGGCATCCATCCGAACCCCACTCTCAGAACTCTCTAGACATCTCGCAGCAAGCTTGCACATCTCCTTGACTTCCTCTTCATTCGGAACGAACTCTTTCTTCGCATCGACGAGCTCCTTCAGGACATGGAGACCCATGGACAGGGTTCGGCCGCCTTCGAGTGTCATCTGCTCGTTCTGAAGTTGTGAGGTGATCTTGTCGGTTGTTTGCTTGGGGTCTGCAAGGGTGACGAGCTCGTTAGCGAGTAATTCGAGTCCACTAACGGTGTGTGCGCGTGCATCATAGCAGCTTCGGGTTATAAGGAGGGATTCTAGCCCTTTGGGGACATGAGGCCGGAATGCATCGCGGTCTTTCTTGTACATAAGCTTAATCGTTGCCAAGATCTGAGCCTTGACGTCCTGGATTTTCTCTGGTGAGAGCGAAGTTAATGGTGCTTCGAGATATTCGAAAAGTCCTAGAAGCAAAACATCGAATCTGCCATCAGACCAAGCTGCTTTATTGTCCTTAATCAATCCTTGGAGTTTACGGAAACCATGGACATCTAACGACTTTGCCTTTATCTTTGTGATGCCGCTGTCGAGCAGCCGAGAATTTTGTTTCATACGCTCCGGCGAAATTGAGGCCGTCTTCGCTGTCTCCGCGCCATTCATACTGCTCATTCCATTTCGCACCAAATTCAAGGCATCTTCATTAACAGCGACTTCTTCCAGTACCGGAGCCGTGATCGCTGGTCTTGGAGTGGTCTGGTCGTCCGTGCTTGAGAATGGATCTTCGTAAACCTTCATTGACTTCAAAGGTGTGACAATCTCATCTTCATCAGAAGACTCAATTGTCTGTGGTACACTCTGAGGGTGTGGTCCCTTCAGTCCTGTCAACGTCGGAACAACCATGGTGAAATCCTCATCGGCTTTTGTTGGACTCGATGATGTGAAAGCGCTGTGAGAAGACTTAGGCTTTGCTGGGCTGGCGCGAGGGGATGCTGCTACTCTGCTGACGGTACTCCTCACAGGGCTTGCATGGCTGGATTGGCTAGCATGACTGGAGTGACTCGTGTTTGGTCGCGTAGTCGGTCGCTTTGGGGGGCTTGTACTGCTAGCACTAGGTGTTCTTGCCTTTACCATTCTGCTTGTCGATGGGCTAGTGCCATCACTGTTAGTAGGACCGTGACCTGGACGTCTTACTGAATAAGGGCCTGCTGTCGCGGGTCTTGCGGTAAGTTCCGGTCGAGGGGCAGGACGGAATTTGGTAGGCCGCATTGGAGCGACAGAGAGACCGCCATGGGCAACGGTTGTCGACTCGGGTCGGGGTCTCACTGGTCCTATTTCTGAAGCTGTGGACGATGCGGATGCATTGGACGACGTCGAGACCGTACGCATAGGAGAGAAACTGGACATGGCTGAGCCCGGGCGAGCAGGAATATTCTTGTTGGCCAAAACGGCCTTCTTTTGAGCCAACATCGTCTCCCTCAAGGAAGGCTTTGGTGGCCCAGTCGTGCTCTTGGAGAATCCTAAGCCGGGTCGAGCAGCAACAGTCTCTACCTTTTTGGGTGAATTTGGATTGTCCGGTGCGTTTTCCAGAAGTCTTGCCTGGGTTGCATCCAGAGTTGCCATAATACTGGAATAGAGTTAGATGCATGCTCTTCTTTACAGCTCAAAACACTTACGCATCCGCCTTGGCAGGCCAAATCTGCGCGAAAGCCCAGAAAGTCGATCTCATATTCTCTCGAACACCTGGATTTGCATCTGCCAGACCCTTTTTGATACACTTTTCGATCAAGTCGAGACCTCCTGTATGCTCAATATGACTCTTATGGTGGGCTTCCTTCTTCAACAAAGTCTTCAGCCATCCAGTTGCATAGGTTCTTGGCTGAACGTTCTTGTCTTGGCATGCTGCAAAGATATGTTGCATGATTCGAATATTGTACGAAACCTTGCTAATGATGATATCGACCGTCACATTACCTTGCTGAGAGCTGATCTTTTTTGTACCGCCGCACAATTTGATTAGGTTCTGGAGAAGAATTTCGACCATAGGATCTAGTCCTGGTCCAGCAGTTCGTGCAATTTCTTGAACGACGCTGCAACCCTCTTTTGAAAGACTGGTTCTCAGAGAGTTTACAGCCTTCAAAATTCCATCCAAGAGACCTTTGATTCCGACAAGGAAGGCATCATGGAAATCGCTGGGTGCATTTCCAGCATTGAGTCTTCGTAATTTGGTGCAGCTTTGTTCTCGTTTCAACCAATTTTGCTCCGATTCCTTTCCCTCAAAAAACGGATACATGTCTCGGAATGTATCGTCAAGCTCTCTCTGTGTATTCACATAAGATGGTTCGACTTGTTCAACTTTAGCTTCTATAACAGGAGTCGATGGCCGGACGCTCGACACCGAGGAGACACTGGTCGCTAAGGTTGGGCGTGAAGGTATCTCGGCAACTATTTGCTCTGCTGGCTCAGGAGCATTTCCGGGTCCAAGAGTAGCTGTGATGGCCGCTACTATTGTCGGTCGTACATTGAAATTCTTTAGTTGTTTCTTCAAGTCGGACTTTGCAGCATTTGGAGCGTTCCTAGTAATAATCAGCTTTTGTTACCCAGAGCTTCTGCTGTGATCCTACTGGAAGAGAACAATAACCGAATTCCTCGCAGTGTCCCTAACCATGCCATCGGCATCTTCGAGAAGGTCCATCAATGTCGACACGAAGCTCTTGAAAGGCATGCCATTCTCTTGGTGCATCTGTGCCGAGGAATCAGCAATAGCTAGGGTATCACCGCCAATGGAATATTACCTGAACGAGCCAATTCATAGACGCTTCCTTCATCCGTGGGTTCTTACCCACCATACCAGCATTCTTTACTATTCGCTCCACGTCCATAGGCGCCACTTTCCAGAAAGTCGTCAGGCATTGCGCTGCAAGCTGTCTATATTTCTCCTTTTGGTCCCCCATCTTCTCAATAACCAGCGGGAGGGTCCGACCAGCCTCTTTGACAACATATTTTGGCTCTTGTCGAGACAATCTCGTGAGTAGATGGTTTAGAGTAGAGAAGCCAGCATTGACAATTGCAGCGTGCTGCGATGTCATCGACTGGCGCGTGGCCTCAAAGAGAGGGAGCACGCAGGGTTCCGGCACATTGTTCTGCTTGATACCGGATTTGACATTATTGATTTGATTCACCTTCGCATCAATGGACGCATCGGTTCGGAGTATTGCCAGCAGGTTTGAGACTTGCTCTTCGTTGATTTTCTCTCCCATTTCGGCGGGGTGAAAGAATTCCAGGGAGGCCTAGCGCGAGATCAGTCAACATGCACGAAAATCGTGAGTGGCTCGATCGGGAGAGGAAACTGAGCTCCCTCATACCAGACACGAGAAGTTTTGAGAGATTGAGACCTACAAAGAGAGCTATGGCAGCAAGGTGAGGTTGGTGGAATGACTTTGTCTATCAAAACAACTGAACGGTGATGTTGCCCGTCAACCGTGTTTACGAGTATCGCGCTAATTCATACCCCCCTGTTGCAGGGATATCCCAGGCATGCTGTTCGCGTCCGCATCTCAGGCTCAATACACACGATTCACTACTTCAGACTTCTTCCAGGCTTTAAACTCTTTATATGTTATTTCCAAGTACCTGAGTATCCCCCTTTTTGAAATACTGGGGCAGCAGATTGCGAATATTTACTCCAAACTGAGCTTGAAAAGATTGCCCAGACCCTTGCACCGGCCGCTCAAATGAAGACGGAGCCTCCACCTTCTGGAACCAGTCCTCTTCCTCCCTTGGTATTCATGCCAGCCCAGTCTTCTCGCACGTCGGATCCAGTACCAACTTCCGTCCCTCGTCCGACTCAAAAGCTTTCAACTGCAGAATCGGAAGCATCGAGTAGCGCACCTTCCTCCAAAGCTCCCATTTTCCCCCTTCCTAAGCTCCGACTCGAAATCCGAGATCTCAACCATGCTGGCGCCGAAGCTTTCCTCCAGGCTGTTATAGCCAGTGATGCACTCTCAATGTCTGTCAAAAGCGTGCTCGAACTCCTATACCACTCACCCGACTCGCCTACAACTACGGTTCCTCCCACCCGCTCAGTTACCCTTATACTGAGGGCAATGGACGGGGTGGCATACACAACTGGCAGCGATTTAGATAGCGATCATAAGGAGATCCATTTCTCTTTGGACTACATTCACAAGGCTATTTCTCAGGAACGAAAAACACAAGAAATCATGGGCGTTCTCACACATGAGATGGTACATTGGTGAGTTCTTCTGAAACTGAGAACCTAGTGCATCAGGTGGCGGAATGACCTCTTTGTCCTTGTCTCTTGAGTAATGATAGATCTGACTTCTGGCTCTTACAATTTCTCGCTTTTGCAACGCTAATTCTCTGGACAGTTATCAGTACAATGCATTCGGAACATGCCCAGGGGGATTGATCGAGGGAATTGCAGACTGGGTTCGGCTGAACGCAGATTTGAGTCCCCCACATTGGAAGAAAGAGGCGACTGGGAAGTGGGACGCTGGATATCAACATACAGGCTATTTCTTGGAATATCTGGAGCAAAGATTTGGAAAAGGCACAGTCAGGAGGATGAATGAGAAGTTGAGGATTCAAAAATACGAAGAGAAGAGATTCTGGACAGAATTATTAGGAAGGCCGGTTGAGCAATTGTGGGGAGATTATTCCGATGCAGTTGAAAAGGAGACAAAGCCCGAGGACGACGAGGAGTGTGTGATAGTTGAGAAGCTTGATGCAAGCACGCCAAAGAGCGTAGAAGGATCGGCCACACCAGCTACCAAGCTGGAAGATGAGCAATAGTCTTCGAAGTAAGGGCGCGAAACGAGAGAATACAAAACTCCACTCAAGGCTGGCCCTGGATATTGCCGCGTTAAAGCTCGTGATGGGGAGTTGGAGGATTGGGATGTCAGCACCCTTCATACCCTTCATGCCATGCTAAGCAGCACAGAATCGCCTTTCTGCCACGTACTTCAATGCATTACATTCCTCAAATCTCAATTCTTACACAAGGCATTTCTCATTCTTTACTTTTCAAACTCCTCTGTCCCCAGATCATAGCATCTATAAATCCATACTACCTATCTCATAACGCCAAACACAACAGTGTCTAGTGTTTCGACCCGCTAGAAAGAGACTGGGAATCGCTGGAAGAGGGTGAAAGATTCGAATCCCCAGTGTTCGAGCGAGAGATGCCTTCCCGACGATCGCTCTCCTTATTTAGTACGAGATGTGAATTGGAGAACGAGGTGACATACCGAGCCTCCTTATGTTGGAAAACAGCCCTGTATTTCACGCCGCCAGTGGTGAACGTAAATGGCACTTCTTTCCCTGCTCGCAGAATTTCATAAATCTGCTCTTCAAGCCTTGTCGGAAAAGGCATTTCGAAGCAACAGACTCCTCAAGGCGGATTATGTACATTCGAGAACCAGAACCATGAAATACTCTTTTGTAAGAGAAAGTCTAGCGGGAGAGTCTTGTTTGTGATATTTGGTGAGATCTGGGTGAGAAGGCTCCTACATATACTTTCCTACACCGAGAACCTTAACCTGCCGTATACCAATGAGACCGGCCCGTATGCCATCCCACGAAACTCGCCTTCACAACGGTCCGAATATCACTCGACCGTGTCGTCTCAATGCCGAGACCTTGCCCCTTCCACACATCAACCTCATCCGCGTGGCATGCCGAGTGAGTTAACTTACAACCCCCTGGACCCTCCTTTCACACCTTATCTTTATCAGCAAAACTGTCTTAGCCGCTGTCAACACACCGAATTTAATCTTTCTGGAAATTCAGAAGGGTGCTCATTGGTGGATGGACAGCCATTGGGGGAGATGCTTTCGGACAATCCAGGCTTCGGGCGTAGAAATGGTATTCAAGGCCTCGCGTCGGACATGGCTTGAGGTGTGGCGGGGCGACAATTGTTTGGTCGTTCTCGCTCTTCAAAAGAAGCGGCGAACGCCTTGAGTTGGAGTCGCCCCATGGAAAGGCGGAGTGCCGACGGGAGTGTTAGCAGAAGCGTGCACGTGACGCGATCTCGTGATAATTCTCGTGACATGGTCACGCTTTGAATGCTCATGCTCATTCAGCTGGCTTCTCGATGCGGAACTTTTATTTCGTTGTTAGTTCAAGATGGGCAACAGAGTTAGGCTCTGTCCCGAGAATGATTTCATGTCAAGACTAACAAGTATCGAGGTGGTTATTTTCCAAGCCCTGAATGCAATCCTACAGAATTGAGATTCTACAAGGCGATAGACACAGAAGTTGCCGCTAAGGGTCTTTATTGAAAATGACATAGGGAGAGGAGGAGGAGGGACATCACTTTGGATTTGTTCGAATACAAGGTTATTGTTGGGACGGAAAGTTGTCACGAGGCCAAACTGTGGAGGTCAAAGAACAAAGAACATCCAGCCCGAGATGGCATGTTCCCTAAGCCACATTCTCCAGACTCGAGAAATAAATGACTTTGGAGGTCTTGGAGTTACGTAGAATCACATGGCTTCGGAAAGGTTTAGAACATTCAAGCATATATACAAAGTACTGTACGAGCATGGGCCGGCATTAGAAAGCCTGACAGGCGGTCCCGGGAGGCTTATCGGGCGCCACAGTAGCTGAAAGGCACAGCCTGGTGGAGACCGCGGGGCACACGACGACTTCTCCGTCCACCAACTTCGAAACTCCTACAAGAACCACCACCTCCCCCTCCTCCCACCTCCCTCCTTCCCCAACACCAGAACGCCGCTCACAGGCAGCTGTCAAAATGCCAGCTGCTGCCGTCAAAGGTCAGCCACACTCCGAACCCCTCAGTCCACTTCGCATCACCTGATAGGCTAGATGTCTTGAGTCCCTGCAAGCGCAGTGGCGTAAGGTCGATCAAGTCCACGCAACACTCCTCGAGGCAGCATAGTTGCGAATTCACCTATCAACGCTCCTTCAACTCCTTCAACAATCTTCCAAAATACCGTATCCATCATCACATTCAAGTTTGCTTCAATGAATCGCAATCAAAACCAAATGCCTAACCACCCGGTCATCGTTTCAGGCGCCATTGTGGTGATCTCAGTAGCCGTTGCAGTAAGTTATTTGCCTCCGAAATCATCGAACTTCGACTGACAATTACAAGGCCGCAATTGCTGTCTACGAATCCCCACAAGCTCGACAGTTTGCTGAAGATGTCCGCCGCCGACTAGCCATTGCTCTGCACTCGCTCGGTGACGAAATCAGCCCATCGGCCCCGCAGCCCCGCTTCAACCGCCCCGAAGATGCGGAGGGCTTTCTTCAGAGCCAAGGCAATGCCGAAGTTGGTGTTGACGCAGATGAGGAGTCTAGGAGACGCCAGAGAGAGGAGCTGATGTACTGGAACGCCGTCCATATGGAGAAATTGGAAAAGGAGAGGAAGCTCGCAGCAGAAAGACCGGCGAACAAGAGCCGTCAATCCAGCTTCGATGATTTCTTGCAACCTGACCAGACTGCTGAGAAAGGGACATATGTGTACAATACTGGCGCAGACACGAACCGAGAGGAGGAAGGTCTTCGACAGCGCGGCGTAAGAGGACTGAATAGAGGATCCGTTTATGCCAATCCCTTCGGGGATGAGCACAACATCGACCTGGACGAGCAGCGAGCTATCGATGCAAGTCTTATGTCTCCTGAGGCCTCCGAGAAATTCGAAGTCATGTCCAACCTATACTCCGCTAATGAGGAAAAGCCCACCAACACAATTGCTGAACAACTTCTTGTTGATACCTCTGAGCCAGTCCCTGACCCACCAGTCTCTTATCCTACGATGGACGAGCCGATGATGGCTGAGACTACCAACTTCACAAACATGGCTGCCCGAGAGGATGCTTATGCTTCCATTCATGCATGGGCTGATAACGCAAACCACAGCTTCTACTCACCTCTTCCTGCTACTCCTAGAGCCGCTACACCCCAGCAACACGAGGCTGTTCCCGGATCTCCTTTGTTCAGCGACCCAGATGTCTCAGTTCCACGAAGCGGCGATATCACACCCACCGATTCCGCTTCCATGGCTGGATCTGGGGAGGAAGTATGGCAGCCAAGAAGTGGAGCCACGAGTGAGGCCGATGTGATGAGCGTAGATGGTGAGGGTATCTCAACACCAGGTTCATGGACGGAAGTCGGCAGTGTTGTCAGCGAGAACGATGTTGGTGTTGGTGTAATTCATTAGACTTGCTTCACTTGCAAATAAATGATAGGGCAGAGTAAATAGCGATGGGCGTCAGGGTACTAGGGAATGGAAAGTGTGCACATTTGGGCTGTGGCACTTCGGAAAGGACATCAAGGCTGGCTAGGCGTAGTCCACGGGAGTATTTGGTATTATTTCACAACATTGAGCAAATGCAACTCTGATTACAATGATGAGTGTCCAGTATAACGAGTGACATATGATTCTTCGGGCCTTGAGCCTCCTTGCTTTTGGCTCTCGATTCTTAATGGAGACATGGATTCAAGTGACTAGGATTAGTTCTCGAGGTACATCACATTTCAATGTACCAAGGTTACCGTGCCTCGAACTCGCATCTTTTACGACAGACGAGCTTACACCACGAGACACTGGACCCCGACCAATCGCTATCTCAGCCCGTACCCCGCAGTAATAGGATTGATGTAAGGCAGCAGTCTTACTACTTTACACTATTCACAATTACTCTCTGATTTCCAAATCCCAGCAACCTATTATAAGTCTACCATGCTCGTCCCAGGGTATCAAGATCGTCCCACCACCGTCACTTCAGATTTCGATCTCGAGAGAAAGGAAACAGCCAAGGTCTAGTGCGCCAGATCCGAGATGTCAGCAATAAGAAGAGAGCGTTGAGCAATGAACATGCACTGCCGAATACGTTTAGGCCAAGGATTCGATAACAATGTCAAACACAAATTACAAATTCGATCTCGTCATCACTTGCGGCCCCCGTTGCACTTCCACCCAGTTCAGAACTGTCCTAGCTCTATTTGAGGGAAAATATGAGCTTCTGTATTGAAAACTACTTCTGTGAGGGGGAGCAGGTCTGTCAGAGCACACAAAATGTACAGAAACTTCAATGTTTCGGCCTATTAACGATCAGTTCTCCGACATTTCTATTATGTCACCAGGGTAGTGATGAGACGATCATTATTACCAGCCAGAAGCTCTCCATATTATTCCTCGGTAAAGGAGGAATCTGATTAACATTACAGAGTGATGAGTAACCTCCCCATTAGTAAGAAGCGTATATTTCTCAAAAACTGCGAATATCTTCCAGCCCCATTCCCCAGAGACAGGGGAATTCGTAATCCGCCACAAATAAACAGACTTTCCACAGTCTCGGGGCGTTGCAAATCTTTGGCATCCAGAAGTTTGACGACATTATCTTTCTTCAGCTTGGCCTCGGAATTCTTGGTACGAGGAAACATTTTCCCCCCTTAGTCTAGGCAGGAGTGCCCCTTATCTAGCGCTAAACCGGGCCATTTCGAGTGCAAATGCAGTTGTGGTGATTTCTATACAATCCCTAGCATATCTTCGTGAGTTCTTTTGTAGGTGCGATTTGTCGCTCTTTCTTCAAAGACCAGCCTACTATTCTCTATGCATTGGACAAAGTCAGGCCGCCGGTTGCTCCCAACCCTATAGAGCCAGGAAGAATGCAGACAAGGCGATCAATCTTTGGAGACAGAGGGCCGCCATCAGCCTCCTCACACCCAAGAACTTATCCTCCTTCGCCCTCACAGATCTGACATTCGCGACCAGACTTTGCACCGCGTCCCCCTTTTCTTGGTCTCCCAAGCTCGAGCACTCGCTTTCATTCATGGCGGAACACACGCAAAAGGTTATTGTAAGAAAAGTAAATAAGTCCAGCATCTGTTGACATTTTACACAATCAAACTTTCTCGAGGGTCTTCTTGTTGCGGTCGGCCCGTATATGAGTTTAGAACCGCAAACAGTGGAGAACAACCGTAAGTCTTACAATCCTAAGAGTAGAAGGAGAGAAGCCCTAGCTTTCCTGCGGCACTTCGAATTCGGATTGTTGTTCGTGCATTCTGACCAAGGGCCTGATATCATAAAAACAATCCGGTTCGAATCAAAGAATCTAATAGCCGCAATTCACGAAGGCACACCTTCATACACAAATCCATTCTCAGCTCTCCTTCTCCTCCTTTTTCTGACCCTTCGGTTCCCTGCAGCTTTCACAAATATCGTCAAAGCTGTGACAACTAGCACAATAATAGCGGCAACAGTGGGAACCTATACCTTATTAGAATTCCTTTCCAAACTTGAGACAATGTTAACGTACCAGGATCACCTGCTTTTCCAGACCATTCTCCTGTGACAAGGTATCTTTCCAAAGGCATGTAGCGTTCGGTCCTCCTGTAACCCAACACCCAGCAACGTCTAAACTGTTGAAGTCAACCCAAGCTCCACCCCCATCGAAATCTCGACGGGTCCGCCTCATCTCCTGTGTCAGGTAAGAATTCTCTAACGCCGTTCTGGGAGCAGTAAAATGATATGGATCTTTACAAGCCTGGTTGGCAAAACTATACGAAATTGGGTAATTTGTAATTGTCCAGTTGTATGGCTGATTGTGTGCTCGACAAGCTGCGTAGTATTTTTGAGAGCAGTCTGCCACCATCCAGCGGCCGTCAAGGTCAATGTTCGAGGTTGCGCAGCGGAAAACGGAGCCTGAGTTAGAGGATGATGACTCTGTGTAATTTTTCGGTTCGCCAGGCGCCCAAGACCAGATCGTGGCGTACGAGAAGTTCTGATAGGGCTTATAATCATCAAGAGCGGTGCTATTCAAGAGTGTCACGTTGAGGATCGGCGATATTCCACAATTTGTGGAATTGGAGGCGAGGTTCAGAAGGGGATTAATATCTATAATCTCACAACGTCAGAACTGAAAAAGCTGGAGTATAGAAAAAGGCTGTGAATCCAGGGAAAATGCAACAGCGAGTCAACCCCTGACTGCACAGGAATTATAAGCACAGAGTTGAGTGATGGCAAACTTCCAGCAGTCAAGTTGCAGTCTTTTGAAAAAGTCCAAGATCTGCGCTGCTCCTATTAAAAAGAAAGGACGTCGCCCACATACCTGATGATGCGCTTGTGGGATAATCGAAGCCAGGTAATATTGCATCAAAGGCCCAAGAGGAATGGATCTGAGTCAAATCATCTGTAAGATTGCCCAAAAAGCAGCCACTCGTCAATCGTCCCGCGCTTGAAGCAGTGACATCCGCTTGTACGTTTTGAAGGAATCCAGAAGGAAATATGACTCCAGAATCTCCCGTGAAATTGTACCCCGCCATTTGAGGGTCAATCGTACCCCAGCCAACAAGCAAACGTTTGCTATTCGAGAACTCGAGGTAACCTTCGGATGGCCAGCCATCTTCAGTTGAGTAGATGCCATTTTCGTTCACATCAATGGAATAGTATTCCTCGACTGGGCGGTAGGTTTCAGAGACCGAATACCAGGATCCATTAAGATTTGCGCGGTCTGATTGGAGGTCTGACTGTCTATAGAGGTATTGGGAAAGATTTCCTGAAACCATGCCTCCGAGAAGGCTCGATGGTCCTGGTAGGCTTGTTGGAGCTGGAGCCGGTGACGCCGGCGATTCACCGGGGGTAGCAGCGTGTATATTAAGTATAACGTAAAGGAGGTGCGCATCTAAAGTCATCTGGGTTTTCTGAATATAATCCAGAAGTTGACTGGTCAAAGTAGAGAGATTTATAGTGGTGGTACAAACGTATGGTCCGATAGATATCTATAAATGTACGTGTTAGCTCTTGAGTCCCATGGTAGAAAATTTTTGTCACTTAGTTGTTGATTGGCTTTCGGTTCATACCAAGGGCTCGTCTGGAGTATCGGGCAGAACTGCAATTGTAGGAAGAACATTTCCTAAAGAGGTTGCAGTGGTATGTGTCAATTCGGAGCTTGAGCTAGTTAACGGGCCGGTGATCGACCTAGAACTGACTTGTCGAGGATTCAAATTTTGGGGGGAGGACGAAGAAATAGACGCAGTAGTATCTGACGTCAATGAGGAGCGGGTGTCTGAAATGAAGCTTAGGGTTGTCGTTGATGAGGGGATCGCATTCGGTATCGAAGTCGGAACGCTGACAGGGCAGAACGACCAAACCTTTCTTCCCTGGCTGTCCAACAAATTAGCAACGTAAATTCCAAGAAAGCTTAAAAAATCGGGAGCTTTTGGAGGTGGCTTGCTCCCAAGACACAAGTACGAAGTGGATACGGGAGCTTCCGAAAAGGGATCCAGGCCTTCAGCTTTTATATAGAAATAAGTTTGGGAATAAGCTTACTCCCAATACAAGTCTATCTCGAATCTGTGGAAACCCACTCCAAGTAGGTTCGACAAGCAGTCTCCTGCGCTGTCATCCTCATATCTGAGGTGTGGAAAGCAGGCTGCTGTCAAAGAGACGCCTGGGCCGGTAACAAAGTTAATTGGGGTCCTGAGTCCAAGATCCCTCTGCGACTGATACATGAATTAGAACGTTGGAGTGTCAGAAGATGTGATACCTTACCAGAAAGACGGTTGAATATGGGGACTGGGGCTCAACTCCCGGACCAGGAGAAAAACTCTCACTCATTTTCCAGAGTGAAGCATGACAGCAACTTCAACCTGGGTGTGATAATATCCTCGACCCTTGGACCGGACGAGCCGGCAGACTTTCACGGCCGCACCTGGCTCTTTGGATAGGAATCCATTCGAAGCAACAAATAATCAAACAATCTGATAATTGACTACTAGGAGAGAGAAACGTCAAAATCTCGTCGCCTGGTCTTCGAATTTGAAGAGAGAACATTCCTCGGCCCCTAATGCTGGTGACGCTGTTTTTAGCTTTGGAGCTTGATCGGAGCTATGCCCGGGAAGGCGCCCCCACAGATCTACTGCGCCACAGTTTCGAGTGGCTGAACAAACACGGTTGCCGTAAAGATTTTGGACACCTCTCGAAATAGAGGCGATCTTCCACATTACCTTCACCCACTTCTCATCCACCCAACAGATCAGTCCACCATTTCGCGATGGCAACTCAAGGACCTCCTCAGGGGCCTCCGGGCAGCCCTTTCAATATCCGGCCAGGACAACAGCCTACTCCAGACCAAATCGCCGCCATGCAGAGACAGCTAGCCATCGATGCTCAGAAGAACGGAATGACCGTCCCAGAATTCGTTGCGAAACTTAAACAACAGCAGATGGCCATGCAACAAGCTCAGGCCCAGCAACAAGCTGCTCAGCAAGGAGGTCAGCCACAACAGCAAGGACAACTGCAACAAGGTGCAGCACAACCTATCACTCCAGGTCCCCCAAAGCCAGAGGCACTCGCAGTCGCACGGTTCTTGAAAAGCCAGGACCTGAAGCCTAGGACATGTATTCTGAATGGACAGCGGAAGGATATGTTCAAGGGTAAGAGTGAACCCCTGATACCTGGCTATCCTAAGGTGTTAACAACCTCCCAGTTAAGCGTGCAATCCGGGCTCTTGAATCGCCAGCATATACCAAAGCCCGCAAGAAGAACCCCCTCCTCCCGGAGATCACGGACCGCGCCTCCCTCGAAAACACCTTTAAGCTCCTCCCCCTCTCCCTCCTTGCTCTCCGAGTATCCAAAAGCGATCCCCATGAAGGACACGACCACGCACCAGGAGCACACAAAACGAAGCGTGTAAAGGGCCTCTGGACAGTCAAGATTGAGCAGCAGCAAGAATGTCGAGAGGAGCTCCATTTCGTCTGGCTCTATGAAGGTTCTCAGATCAAGCAAAAACTGTACGCAGCTGGTGCGCTGGCTGTCGTTTTTGCAATCGTCATGTTCCCTCTCTGGCCGATGAAGATGAGACTCGGAGTTTGGTATCTAAGTATGGGCATGCTAGGCCTAATCGGATTATTCTTCGCCATGGCGATATTCAGACTTATTCTGTTTGCAATCACAATGTTTGCTGTTCCGCCTGGATTGTGGTTGTATCCAAATTTGTTCGAGGATGTGGGATTCTTTGATAGCTTTAGACCCGTTTGGGGCTGGCAAGAGGTGAGTCCTTACACTGAAAGTAGGTGAGGGGCGGTACTGATTTGAGAATAGGAGAAGAAGAAAGGAAAGAAGAAGTCCGCGAAGCATGCTGGCTCTGCAAACGCCGCTTCTACGATGGCAGCAATGACGGGCCAACCCGCTCCAGCATCTGCAACGACGACATCCGCAGCACCTCAAATTGCCACCTCAACGCCACAGCAAAGAAACTTGTCTCCCAGAGTTGAGGAGGTCTTTGACGAGGATTAAGCGAGTGATCTTGGCATTTTGATTTGGCAAGTGGGGGAAGGGGAGCGTGAGATTTGGACGCAAAAAATGTATTATAGGGGCGTTTTTGGCTGACTTCTGATGCAATACCATGATTTGGGGAAATCAATTCCCGTCAGAACATCTCTGTACTTAAAAATCTTGAAACTGCTGATGCCCCATTCGTAAGGTCTACTCCCTGCCGAGCTGGCAACTATGAGTTGTATATTTCCAAACTGTCATATCCAAAGTTTTCTTTTCTACAGAATCATCAAAGCAAGTAAGATCAGAAATTTTTTCAAATCTTCTATTTGTCATATTTCATCCTCATCAATATCTATTGTTACACATCCATACACTCATATACATGACACCTGATATACAACCATTTATCTCATGCCCTTAACTTGACAAATGAACCCTAAACGCTCATGTCGCTCGCTGAAGAACATCAAAAGAACCGCTCATATAGAGACAACAAAGAGAAGAAGAAGAAAAAAAAGTCAGTCTGGCTCATTCACCGAATTCTGTTTACTCACTCCACCTGGTCCCTCCTTGAGCCTCCCCGCGATTGCTCGCTCCGTATATAAGTCGTATTTGTACGTTAATAATAGAAATAAACTTATTTTATGAAGTTTCATAGAAGAATTTGGAAGTGGGAAAGTTCTTCAAACCCGTACAGAATTCCTCGATCTAACGGGACTCCGCATCCCGCTTCCCGGCGGTAGAGGAGGCAACGCGCAGTCAGGCGGCGGAGCAGGCGGCGGTCCATTAACAAGCGTCGGCATACTCCTCCTATTCACCAACGCCTTCTTTGAATCAGCTTTTAACCGCTGAAGATGCGGTGAGATGAGCGAGATTGGCTGGGCGCTCGAGTTCAAGTCACGGTTCAGCTCACCGCTTGACGCAGTGGAGGTGATCGAGAACGGACGATGTTGGTTTGCAGATGAGAGGACCTGGTAGGGCAAGACCTGGAAGTCGGCGGAGTGTTCTGGCGTGTGCCCGTCTAGAGCAGCGAGGGATGAGGTGCGGACTTGCATGCTGTTTGGTCGACGGATCTTGGACTTTGTGTTTGCGAGGACGGGGAGTGGTGAAAGGTTTTCTCTTTCTGTTTCGTGCACTGCGAATTCGTCCTCGATTTCGACTTCGTGGATCGCCGGGGAGGTGGAGAGAGGTGTTAAGATTTCAGCTGGTGGGAGGGGAGACGATCTGAATGGGAGCTCTCGCTGGCGATCTTCACACAAGTCTTGCATGCTTGAAAACCGACGGGGAAATTGGACGTCGATGGGGGCGATTTCTGTGGAGCTTATGGGTGTCAGACTTGATATCTGGCTTCGGGGAGCGAGGCCATCTTCGGGAGGTGGTGAGGCCATGATTTTAGGTAGTATCTCGACCATGGAAGGTTTTGATCGCTGCTGCTCGCTGAATGGTGCGTCTGTGGGTGTTTTAAGTGCAGACTTGCGCTTGGACGGGCTCGAGTCCTCAACCTGAGAAAGAGGTCGAGTTGTATTGAGTGTTGTTGGCGCTGGTTTCCTTGTCCCATTCCACATCGATTCTTGTGTTTTGCCAGGAGTTGTCTTGATGATTGATGGCACCGGGGGGGCGTCCGTAGCGGAGCTTTTCATTGTTGAGTACCTCTTACTTGATGAATTTGGGACACTGAAGTTTGGCGTCGCAGGCGAATGGACTCGAGCTGATCTAGCCGGTCCACCATACGTTGAGTGACGATATGCCTTGGGGGCTTGCTGAGCCTCAAGAATTGGAACATGCATAGTTTGCATCGACCTACGGCGCTCGTTGATTGCAGCAGCATTTGGTCTGGGTCGAACTTCTTCCGTTGAGATCTTCAGAGGAAAGTCATCGAAGGTGTCGCGAGTGGGCGACGTCGCTGGTGATGAGCCGTTAGATGTGATGAGAGTTCGCTGACTTGATGACATGTACGAGAATCGATTTGAGCTATTTCTCAGACTTTCAAGCTGTCGTTCATCATGAGATGTGATACTAGTGGTGATCGACTGATGACTGATCGACTGGTGTCCGGTCGAAGGGCGTGCCAGGTCATTTTGGGGTCCTGCCAATGCAGCAGCGGCATCTGCCAGTTGCTGCTGAAGCTCGTCGTCTTTCTGCTTCACCCAAGGTGGTGGACCAAAAGAGGGCAATCTTGGTGAGGAGGGATCAGGAAATTGGTCCGGATCTCTCTGAACAAGATATCGGTGGCTTGGTTGCGCTTTCAACTGCATGATTTTATCATCTGGTTTTGGCTTTCCAGTTTCCGAAACATGTTTCTTCCCACCGAGGGCCTCAATTTCCCTCCTCACAACTGCAAGCCATGAATCCATTTCTTCTGCACTGTTGAGAACCAAAAGTAAACTTGTCGCCGTTCTTCGATAATCCGCGCCCCTAAAGGCAAGTCGTGATAAGAGAGATCGCGAGTCAGACGCGGGCGTGCCGTCGGCGTCCATAGCTTGAGAAATCTGGAGAACCCAATGCTTCCCAGGAATCACATCACTTGCAAATGCCACAGAATCTTTTCCAAGTTGCATCATTTTCTCTGGGAGCCTGTCGAACGATCCCTCCCCAGCATATTGCAGTAGATAACCAGACGTCACAAGAACAAATATCTTTTGAGTCCATTCTGCCTTCGAGATTGATCCTGAAATTTGTCTTCGATGTTTTGCTCTCGCCTTCTCCGACTTCTTGGCAGCAGTGCTCTGGTCTTGTCCATCTACAGACCGCACCTGGGCGATTCCTTCTCTTAAGCTGTTGTTTCTTTGGTGATTGCTGATTCGCAGGATTGAGTCTGCGGACAAGGTTGAAGCTGATAATTGTGCATGTTTGATTGATTGAGGATATGCTTGGAAAAGTGGAGGCGGGTCCCAAGCTGCTGACGGTCGTTTGGGAGAAGTTTTTGAGGCGGAATTTGACGATTTCGGACTCGGTTTAACTGGGGTCTTGTGCTTCACCGATTTCGACCTCATATTTATTCGAGAATGCCTACTTGCAGGCCTCCCAGGAGTAACAGGTGTAGCAGGTATGGATTCCGAGGCAGTCCCGGTTCTCCTGATGGAAATGGTTCGAGGAAGAGCTGGGTCTCGTTGGGTATCTGGCGGCTCTGATGACGACGATGCAGAAGTAAATTCTTCTAGTACTGGGTGCACAGGCTTTTTCTCCGTCTTATTGCGTGTGAACATCCCCCGCAAACCACCTTTCGACTCCCTCCTTTGAACTTTGGGTTGTTTCAACGGAACTCGACTCTCGTTTCCGTCCTCGGGTGAGACATACACCTCCGGTGGTCTTTCACGACGGGCGAATGTAAACGACGATTGTATGGGATAAAATGCATCTGGGGCGTTTGTGCCTTTCAAGCTGGCAGTATCGGTGGTGTCAGTTGAGTACGCCATTGCGAACCGATTTTGTTGGGGAGAAGGGTTTCCCTAAAGCGCCTCTCTTGTGTTTCGATTTCTCGGTCAGGATCGATATTTTGGAAATGAATGACAAGGATCTCGCAGATCTGGGGTATTTTTGAATCGATATGCTTCATTTAAAACAATGGTTTGGGTATTTCGAAGGTGCCAGTCAGGCGCGGGGTTGGTTGTGCGGAAACCTTCGCTGAACGTTTGAAAGACCTTCAAGAATATACATAGTGAGAGAAAGTTTCGCAGTAGTGGATGTCAAGACCCACAGTGTGCAAGAAGAAAGTAAACTTCAAGGGTGGGAAAATGGAGGCATGAGGGAGGTGGCCGATCTATGGGTGGCCTTTGAGGCTGACGCTTGTGGGGTGTGAGGAGGTGCACATCTGGAAGAAGAAATGGTTTCGTCTCAAGGCGGCTGCAAAGCAAATATGGCGGAGGCCGTATCCGTCGAAGATCTCTCGAAGCATGAAAAGGAAGGCCAGCAACGACGAGAGAAAGGAGAGAGGAGAGAGGAGAGAACGCGGCTGCATCACGCAAGCAAGTACGGGATGAAAACACAGCTTACGGAGTGCTCTCACTTTCACTTTCACGCGCTGACGCACGGATACTCCTTGTTTCCCTCGTCACCGACTCACCTCGTGAAGACTCCTCCACCAGAGCCCAGGCAAGGACCGGGCACCGGGGAGTATTTTGGACCACCTTCCCTGCCGCGGCGGGCGAGGACTGCCCAACTGCAAATTAAAGCGCAGTGGGAGAGCTAACAAGGCGTTGCTCGGCCTTGATGCTGTCAGCCCAAGCCACCAGAGCCAACCCATGTCAGGACTCAGGAGAGAGCAACAGTCAGCAGCAGCTGAGCCGCTCCACCAAGGATCGTCCAGATTGTTTGTATGATTGTTTTCTGGAGGTTATTCTCAGCGCGGGAATACCGACCGCCTATGGGCGCGTCTCACGTCGGCGATGTGGTGTTTGAATGCGTGTTTGAAAAGCAGCCCTCTGATCGGGTTGCCAAAACTTCCCCTTCCCCTTCTTTGCTGTCGGGGGACCCGGGGTGGCTTTTCGGTGCCGGATGCTGGCGTAGAGTTCAGTTCCTGCGTATGGACAGGAAGGTTCAAGACTGGCCCACCACTGCACCAGGCCTGCGCTTGTTCCTGACTAAATTTACTCCTGCAGGCTGCAAGGCTTGCTCAAGCATCGAACCATACAAGTACGGAGTACACTGCCCTGCCTGCCCCTCGACCGCGCCGACGCTCCACTGCTCCACTGCTCCACTGCAATGGCAATGGCAATTCCAACTGACGGCCGGCATGCCGTCACTCGGCGATGAGATGCTGCTGCGGCCTGCACTGCTGCACGATTGAAATGACTCGCCGTCCCAGCCTGGCAGCCGGCCATTCAAGGGCCACCACCACAGACATTGTTTATTCGCATCAACCGCGGCCGAGCGAGGCCGAAGTTGGCAGTTTCACCAGGGTTTGTTTTGTTTTGTTTTGCGCGGGCGCCAGCCAGTGCTGTCCTGGACTCCTGCAGCCCTGCTTGCGGATGAACAGGCTCACAGGTCACAGGTGACAGGGCTCGCTTGCCGAGCGCACAAAATCTTCCTCGTCGATCGTCTCTGCTTACTGCTCGGATACTCGGAGCCTCGGAGCCTTATGAGACAAGGTTTTGCCCGTTAAGGTGCAGGGGTCATCTCCTCGACCTGTGCGTTCCGTCCCTGCAGCTGCATTCCCCCTGAAGAAAGAGTTCTGGATCCCCCAGTTGATTCGAGTGCTGGGTCCAACAGGCGGGGCAGCAGAATCATGCTCAGCTCCAGATTGTTTCTGGGGTACTACTTGTATTGCCAGCTCCACCATGGAAATGGGGATGGCGATCAAGCAAAAATTTTGCTGTCGCTGTCTGGCTTGCCGCTGTCGTCTCAGGCCTGTCGTTCACGCTTTCAGCTCCGAGTGGACGCTCAATGGCAATACTGTTTCCTGGAATCAGCCGATGCTTCATTTCCTCAGGCAAACCAACAAAAATAACATTTGCTCCCTATGGGATCTCTTCTCCACACAGGACTCTGGAATGGGATAACATAGTGTTTGGCGGTTTATCGAAGAGGTACCTACAGGGCGAGCATTATGAGATGTGGAAGTTGTTCAGGCAACACGCCAATGTTTCCTTCATCAGTGATGACATGAGAAAAATAGAGTGACGCCTTACGTACGAAATACTTTGCGTAAGCCAGGAGCCAAGGGCTTGTGAAATTACAAATTTTGGCTGGTTAAACCCTATCTGACAAGTTGGGAGACTGCTCCTGCCCCCTAACTTGCACTGATCACGTGCTGGGGGTTCTCCTTTACAAATCAGGTGGGAAACCTTTTCTCGTGGATGGCTGAAATGGTACTGAGGGTGATTCTTGAGAGGGCGGTATCGAAACGTCTGTTAATATTCTGGTCTTTCCTTTGTGAGATGGGTGTTGCCTCTGATACTAACGTCTACGCCACTTCCTTGTGACCTTATCTCCCAAATCTCTGGCTAAGAAGTAGAGCAAGAGCACTTCCGAATGTCCAATAGGCCTACGAATCTCTCAGTGGATCTGCCCTGACATATTCCGTCATTATGCTCCCGCGGGTAACTTGATGCTTGATTCTCTGATTCACAGTAGGCAACATTAGTCCAGAGCAATCCCCCTAGCTCATCCCTCCTTTCTAGACTCAGTGGTTGATTATTCGAATCAAAAGGACGTTTCACAGGGGTTCTGGGTTGTCGGGGTCCTGATTTAAGGAGTATGTCACAGTGGCCTTTGCGTATGCGATGGGGCTTGATACCAGACAAAAACGCAGTGACCAAGACTTTGCGTTATGTTGTAAAATCGACTCACGTACTCGAATGTGGCGTGGAGGTTGTTTCCTTTGCGAGATGTTCCTTGGTGCAACTTGGGGGAAACGTTGCGGAATATATCACTGCATTCTTTGTTCGAAACACTCACTTTATGAGATAGCTCGAAGGATATTCTCTACGATAATCTCAGTTTTGAAGGACAGTGAGCGAAAAGGGGTACTGGTAACATCAGACCACATTCAACGATATTCTCCGTGCCGAATCAAACAATACAGAACCCCATCGGACTCCAGGATCCCCACATTCGGAGTGGGTCGTGCACGCAAGCGTAGCCCAAAGCTTGAATTAGGACAAGCCTTCCCGCGATCGGGTCGGCTATCTGATCA
Source organism: Hyaloscypha sp. PMI_1271 (assembly GCA_021399465.1). Lineage (NCBI taxonomy): Eukaryota > Fungi > Ascomycota > Leotiomycetes > Helotiales > Hyaloscyphaceae > Hyaloscypha > Hyaloscypha sp. PMI_1271. The sequence continues at coordinate 89,420 of JAJTUS010000032.1, read as the reverse complement.
ATAAGCCGTTCCCGAGTACGCCAGTCATTTCGCGTTATTTACGTGCGGTTATAGGAATCCCGATTATATCATGCCCCGCAGACCCTACTGGTTGTTTCAAAGGGCTTGAAACCACCAGAGTGGCGGTACGAGTAGCTATGTGGCGCAGCCTTCAACGTCTCTCCTCCTTTCAAGCCAAGACTTCCTTGCAAAAGTCCGCGAAAGTTACCAAGATCTAGTTGTCTACTTTCTACTAAAGGTGGTTTGAGTCAAGCAAAATGTATATAAAACGCTAGGAGAGAACAATGAACGTTCTCCCTCTCAACAACCAAGCTCTTACCCCCGCTCAAGCCATCGCCACGCAATGGACCGCCTCGATCGAAACCTCATCCCAATACATGGCACAGCATGGCTCGGCGAATGCGTTCGCGCCCAACGAGACGCTACTCACCAGAGAACTCGACCGCCCGACGAGAGACTAATCAGCAAACGACCGACACAGAGACCCGATGATCCGTATCCGGGAATTCAGGAAGTGAGCGTTGACGAGGCATCACAGCTTGCAGTGGATACTGGGGAGGTTAGGGAGATGGAGGTATGTGTTTGACCGAATAATGTTAGGAGGAAGAGTATTTCGGTAAATAAGGTGCCGGTTGAGTTAGGAGAGGTGGAGAGGGAGAGGGAGGTTAAGAAGTATTGCCGTACGAGGTGAAACTGCCAACTGAAGTGGGAAGAGTTACCTACATCAAACCAGAAAGATATTCCCTTGCAATGAATGGATTTGATTCGGATTGAAAGGGAATTGAGACAGATCGCACTATGAATTTGAGGTACTTTCATCCCATTTTCTGGCCCGGATTTCATCCGTTGTTTCTTATTTCAACCTTCTCATAGAACTCCTCAGCCACCGAACCTTCACCTAAGCATCTTCTCTTGCTTCAGCCTTCCACATGTCTAAGAATTCCGATATTAAGAACCGTTTAGTCCCACCTTCGCTTAATTTCAGGGGTAGCAATTCCCAGCGAAGTGACAAGGAACTATCACTGGAATGAGGTTTCCCTTGAACAAACCTCATTCTCTTTGTTGTATAGGTTTGAAATGATGCAGTGTGGAGTATATGATTCCATGGTTTGAAAGAAGATTTAGAGGCCAGTGGCACAATGAAACTGTCACGTGCAAATCGTGGATACGATCTCCATCACAGGTTTTACGGATCGCCAGCCCGGTACTCCAGCATTTGCGGGGAGGTGATCCACATCCAAAGACCGAGTTTTTGCAGATCCAGGACCATCCGGCATTCATCAAGATCTGGAACATACTTTGAGATCGCCGGTATTTACAGCCGTTGTCATTCTCAGAGAATCGAGTGCTTTTGCTGTGGGCTGACTTTGACTCCATGCCCCGCACCAGCGCAAAACGAGAAGCGACACCTCTTACCAATTTTCAATAACCACACCGTCATTTGAGAGAGTCCCGTGGCACAAGATTTGGCCTTGCCGACCGTTTGAACCGATGAATCAGGATATGGCATGTTTGTGGCTGAAAATCTCCCCGCCAAGTCCTGATGGCGTTACTGGAGGAAGACCCCTGAGCTGTTTTGGCGAGCGCAGGGCTGGTGGGGTGGCGGGACCGCGAAACCGCATCATCGTGATGGATCGCCGCAGACCTCAATGTACCTCCTGACTCACGCCCAGACCTACACCTAGTGTGCACAACGCAGTCCGATGACATCGCCCTTCATTCCCGCCAATACCTTAATCTCTCTCTCCTCCGGAACCCTCCACTCACATTCTCTAAGCGTCCTGCCCTCCTTCCGATTCCTTCCACCTTCGCCGTCCAACCCCTCCCATCCTAGCTCCATATAACGAAGCTTCAATGGCTCCAGACCTCAACTCCCTTCCTCCCTCAAGATCATTATCCGGATCACCAGCAATGGCTCGAACTCTATCAAACTCCGGAGAGGCGGCTGCCTTGCGCGGCCAAAGTCCTTCACCTTCTCCACGATCAGCCTCGACATCTCTTCAAGCTGCCGCGGCCGTCAACGCCGGACTTCAGCAGGAAGACCAAAATTCAAGACGTACGTACGACGCGGTTCCTTGTCGAAGATCCGCTAGGATGGAGAGACTGCCCAAATACTCAACTCCACTCATTTATTGAGCTGGATTGGGTGACTGGGCGAAACTCCCCGCACTCTTTCCACTTCAGCAGATTATCGTCGCCAGCTCTTTCGCTGGTTTGCTAGTTGGGGGTTGTGCAAGGACATTGCTAATCACGCCACAGGCTCGCCCAGCACATCCACTCGAAATAGACAACCATCTCATACGGGCCGGCGACGTTCCACCGTCTTGATGAACTTGCAACTCAACGACCCCGCGATTCCTCCGCCTGGCGAGATGATCAATGAAGGTGCCGCCAGTACATATCGAACAACAAGTCCTCTGTCGATGACAGGTTCGCCTACTATTGGCGGTATTCCAGATCCACATCACTACCGCACACCGAGCCTTGGGGAGATACATCAAGAGCTAGAGCAAGAACAAGAGGCGCAAGTGGTACGTTGGCCTTCACTACAAGTGGTCTGGTGGTTCTCCTTGGACACGACCGAAAATATTTGTGAAGGTTCCCTTATAGTAGTCTGGAGGCTTCTTGGAGATCTCAGTGGATCACCTAGAGAACCAGGACACGATTACAAGAAGTTACATTCAATATGGATACTAACAGCCATCTTCAGAACCGCCTGCTCCAAATGATTCGGACACAGCAGCAACATCTCCAACAGCTCCAAGCACAAACCGGTCAAAGCCACGGCACACCTCCAGTGATCGACGAATCCACACCAACCTCAGAAAGGTCAATGTCCTTCTCTAATCCAAACATTCCACAACAATCAAGCACCTCGACACCCCGTTCACCATCGGCTGTCCTCCACCCACGAAGCTCCTTTGATCTCGCAAGGGCAGACCTTCAGCAACGACGTTCAAGAACTCCTAGTCGCACCGCCTCACCAAGATTAAGATCTACTTCTATTAGTGGCGAGGGCGGGGAGGCTTGGAGTCTGGGCGGACGCGATGAGAGTGCTTTCTACCAAGCAGAAACACAGATGATGGTTAGAGAGAACCAAATGTTGAGACAGAGAATCAGAGAACTGGGTATGTCCAATTTGGAGCACTAAGTTTCATGAGATGTTGATTAACAATGCACCAGAACGCCAAGTCTCTGAATTGCATGCGAACTCATCGATCACGCATGAGCCTGTCACTCCGTCCCATCTACTTCGTTCTCAGTCTGTTTCCGAAACCACTGCACCTCCGATCCCAGGTGTAATCTCTACTTCTGGTACTGCTGGAGAACCGCCGAAGGAAGAATAAATTATTCATGTTTCCTTTCCCCTATAAATCTGGGAGGCGTTAAATGGGGGGCTAAGGCGATGTTAAATCCGGTTGCAAAATTCAATGGAGTCTAGTAAGCATGGGCATGGCCTGGAGGCACCGGCGTAATCTTTGATCTGCGACTTGCATTATGGAGGTTGAGTTATGATACTCATGCAGACAAAAAATTAAAGCATACTCGACCCCACTTATCAAACATTCGCTCTGGAGAATTACCAGTGATGAATCCTTGCTGTGCAATACAAATACCCGTGCTTCGTGGGGATTCCGAGATGCTAGAAGTAGGATGAGTTCTTCTGATAGACAATCTCATCAAATCTTCCCTCCAGGTTGAAACGATATATATGCGGTACACTGTGCTTACTCTAGCGGGTAACCTCCCCATCCTACTATATTCCTGGCTAAGAGAGGTTTCTTCGCAAGACCGGTTTTTCGGCCGAACGTCCTTCTCCGGATTTGTGATTCACTCTCAACCGGACTACAGACATTTTGTTGCTCATCGCATGCCTTATAAGTGCGCTAGCACTGCTTGGCTTTGCTAGCGCCTTTAATAAAAAGTGCCATCGACCTCAACCACTCATATTCGCGATGTCCCTCGCCGCAACAAAACGTTAAACTTCGTAAAAGGTCCGATTCACATATTATCTTTAAATTAGATATTGGAGTTTGCTATATACTTAAGCTTCCTTTTAATTAGTTTACTTATTAGTAATTAGTTAATTAGAAACTAGTTCATGTGACTGCTGGCAGATCGGCATAACCTGCCGCAATGTCACACGAGAGGAACGGCTGAAACAAGCAAGTAAGCTAAATATCGGCGAAGGACCATTGCAGGTCGGAGCATTCCCTTTCTCCTCTGCTCTTTAGCTTAGTATTTTTAATACATGAGATTCTTTGAACTTTGTGCTTCGACCATTGCATCGATCCCGCCATCACAGTTTATTCAAGCTAGACAAAAAAAATGAGTCACGCAAAATCCACATGTTATTTCAGTCTGATATAACAGCTAGCATTGCTAATATTCTATTAGTACTCTTATGCAAGAGTGAGAAGTTGAGTTTTTACAGTAGGAAATATTCTGTTGAGTGATTTGCACCTTTCTAAGTGCTAGCTTGCACCCGCTTCTGCCCCCTTCACATCAATGATAGGGGGAAATATCAAGTTAAATAAGGATAGAGCAATTATAATCCTATGAAATGTACATACGTTCGCGTGTCAACTTCAACGCCTGAGCCTCAGTTTAGCCAAATAATCGGACACAGAAACTGGTCCATTCACACCATCATCACGACATCTCCACCTCCCAGACCCATACATCTATCACTTCAAACCATTCTCAACCCTCCTACCATTCACTTATAAAGCAACCTCTCCACCATCTCCGCAATCGCCAAACTACTAGTTAACCCAGGGCTCTCAATCCCCAAAAGATTCACAAACCCTACAAAATCCTCTTCTTTCCTAATAACGAAATCCTGAAACCCCTTTCCACTCGCAACTGCGCTATCTTTTCCCAACTTCGGACGAATTCCCGCATAGTCCGGCATGATTGCCTCCTCTTTAATCGACGGCAAGAACTTCTTGATCTGTGTGATTGTTTCTCCCAGTCGAGAACTATCAACGGCCAGATCGTTGGGATCGTCGACCCATTGAACATCAGGGCCGAACCTAATTCTACCAGCGATGTCCAGTGTGAGATGTGTTCCTAGTCCTCCTAATCCGGGCTCTGGGGCGGGATATATGAGGCGCTTTACGCTGGGTGTCGATGCAGCGTATGAAAAGTAATTTCCTTTCGCGTAATATTGTGTCTGGTGTCTGGCTGGCGGTAAGATCATATTATTTATATCACAAGCACCACCTACACCGGCCGAATTGATAATCGTCTCAGAGGTAAACGTGCTTTCTTCCCCAGACTGTTTATCTTTGGTCGTTATAGCCCAACCCTGGGACCCGCACTCACCAAGAGCCTCGATACAAGTTACGCAGCTGAAGAGTGCGATATCTCCGCCCCTGTCTTGGAAATCTCCAAGCAGGAATTGCATGTATGCGTGGCTGTCGATGATTCCCGTTGTTGGGGAGGCCAGGATCCCAGCTTTGGCTTGCACGAAAGGCTCTTCCTTGGCGGCTTGTTCTAGGGATACGAAGTGCGTGGGGACGCCTTCGATAGAGCGAGTGAGCTTGTGGACCTTGACGAGTTCCTCCCATTGTTGATCTGTTTGGGCGACAATCCATTTGCCCGTGTTGTGGTGCGGGATCTCATATTCTTGGCAGAGGGCGTACATCAGCTGGCGACCACGGATGCAAAGGGCTGTTTTTAGCGACGTGGCGCCATAATACAAGCCTGCATGAATTACCTAGTGAGAACTTAGTATAGGTGTAGAGGTCCTTGGAGGAAGATAGACTTCTGAGTTCCGGCAGCTTGTTTCCATCCCAACCGCACTGTTTCTCTCGATGAGCACAGTACTTGTTCCGTTTCGTGCAGCCAATTGCCTTGCAATGGCAAGACCCACTGCCCCTCCGCCAATGACCTGGTATTGACCTCATCAGCTTTCGCCGCTCACATGAGTTTGGAGGGAACGAGCACGCATACAGCATGGGTGAAGTCGGCCTCTCGAAAGGCTGTCGTTGAGAAAGCTCGACACGCACATCTGGCCTTCAATTGGCTCCGCAAAGCACGTGAAAACATCTTCTAAATGAATTTCCTTTATCAAGAAGTACTATCAGAAAGTGTTTACGCTTCCAGATATTATATTGGAGACATGGAGAGCTTGCAGGGGACAAGATACTGTACATGCGGAGCAAGGTGCCGAGAACGGCACGGATCTGCACAAGGCTGACAAGGCTGAGGTTGCGGAGCAACAAGTGGAAGAATTAAGACCGAGAAACATTTTCAAATTGCGGTTTTTGATGAATCGTGTATGTGATTAAGTACATGATTGCCTAGGAATTGGGCTTTAATGCGGTCTTCAGTAGCACAAATGATTGAAGCAGATCATCAACTGTATATCTCGAGGCTCTCTCCTCAACATCTTGCCTCAAGCCGTTATCACTCGGAAACTATCATCTTGGATACCTTGTGGGATATGGATCGTTGCCGTTTCCGTAAGGCCTACCATGAAAGAAAGCGCATATTCTAGGCCCAATCGGAGGTCCAGACATGTATTCCTTCAAGGAAGAAGCAAAAGCCTCGAGCTTCGGTTTCGTCCGTAGGCCCTTGTTATCGCAGAATTGAAGAGTGACTCTATCGTGGTTTCTGAATTGCAAGAGTGCTTTGAGCCATGGTTTGGGAAAGTTATCGAAGTCCACTGCATCCCAAGTGGCATCAAGGTAGGGTTCTGCATCGATTCGAAACTCTGGCACGAATGTATTAGTTCGACGTTTCGTTTTCAAAGAAAAAAGAGAAGAAGGCCCTCACCAAATTCTGGTAGTTCCACAGCCAAGTCCAGTCGGGGAGAACCTTTGTACTTCAACTCTGCAATATCGATGTCCCAACTAGTATTGCCCCGACCAACTTGCCATTTCTTATTCATTCGGTCTATATTTTCGTGGTAATAGCAATTTGGATAGAAGAAGTAAATTGGCTCTTCCAGAAGCCGTGATTTGTCCCCTGGCTGGGGATACATGTTGAGCTGAGCCGCCGGTCAGTTAGCAAGCGTTTCAACCAAAGTCTATGGAAATTGCTGGGTTTGGATTTATGGCGTACCGTTCTCCTATCCCAAGGGTTAGAGAAATAATTACAAATAGCGTGCCACTCGGGAAAATTTCCGTAGTGGTGGTAGCGCTCGACTCTGACAGTTGTCAAGGAGTAGGGTATAGAAAGCCTCAAATGAGTAATGGCCGCTCGATCATCTTCTCTGAGACCGAAGAGGTACTTGTAGGCAACATGAAGATCTGCAAATTGCAAAGCATTGTGCGAGAAGAATGTGTCTGCTGAGTCTAGTTCTATGTGAATCTGCTTGCAAACGAGATGAATGATAGCGTAATTACTCGGGCCAGAGGAGAGGCAGTGGATATGATCTCCTGAGCCAGGTGGACATGCTGAGCTCTCGAGCCCCTTGGAAGCCATGCAGCTGTGGTAAATCCAACGGGGGCGTTTGGGACGACCTGGGCGACGACGTTTAACATGATGAATCTCTGAACTTGTAGAGACATGGATGACATTTCCTGTCACGACATCCTCCCAGATTTTGTCACGAATCTCTCTCGGAAGAGTCAGGAGCCTGGAGTCTGACTGTCGTTCGCAAGCCTGCCTGTGAGCTACCATCTCGGCAGCGCTGATGGCCTTCGCTTTTTCGGTCTCTATTATTCTGGCGTCAGTAACTTTTCTTCGAAGTTTATCCTACTTCACGTATTTGAATATGTGGCCTTGCCTTTCGGATATGAATGCGCAACAAATTCCTCAAATCCCACAAAAAGATCAAGATCTCTGAAGAATAGAAACTTTACAGCTTGGAGAAGTTCATGGATTGGCCATGTTTTCTTTCTCCATGCTCGGAGAATCCCCATGAGTTGCTCGAACTCACTCCCGCCAAAGCGACGAGCCAGCCACCGAGTCTGTCAAATATGTTAGAACCCAGTTTCCACCAAACACACAGGCTCTAGTTTTGCATAACAATAACCAAAGCCAGTCACGAATAAAAGTGCTATTGGGACGCGGAAAGGGAATTTCGAGAAAGGAACACACCTTGATGGTATTGAGATAATCCGTTGATTGGTCCATGTCAGGAAATGCAAATACCAAATGTGATTCAATCAGACTTAGAAATATTTATTTCCAATTCTTATGTGGAGGTTCTAGATTTATATCATGTTGCGATGCTTTGTGGGGGTACGGCACGGGTCAGGGAGGTGGGACCCTATTCCAGGCACCAGCTGACCACCTCTCGCTACCCCTGAATTGAGGACCGTGAGTCACTAGTTGCCTGGACTATTGGACAAGCAATACCGATTCATACAACACCAACCGATGAGCAATGAAGGGGCCCACTATTTCTCACCCTCCTTTATGGGTTGGTCAATGCCTTCTCTGTTACAACGCCGACCTCAATATAAGATCAATAGCCGATTGATGTGACAAGTAGTTTTCCCCCCATCTCAACATAGCTAACTCACCCATGATGGGAAGGTTCAATGTACAGTAGGGCGCCATAGGTATTGGCACATGGCTCGTGCACAGCAGCCAGTCATATCTTCTAAACATCATATAACAAACTGTGATTGGCTGAATAAAGTGGGTCCGCACGGACCATGTGCCAATACTTATGGCACCCACTGTAGCTATCGTTTTGGGAGAAATTAATGAATGATTGCTGAAATATCCAAGATGCAATTATCTTACACCATTATGCCGTAAGATCCAAAACGCCACCTCAGGCATATCATCGTAATACAAGACTGGGAAATATTTTCCTTCCGACCAAATTGACATGAAATTCATGAATCCCATCCTTTGCGCCAATATACCTCTCTTTGTTAGTTGAGATACAGACAGAATATAGCGGTGTACTTACAAAATCCGACCATCTTCACTCCAACAACAGCCCATTGTTTCGTCGGGATGGCCCAGCGCATCTCTCAAATCATTCTCCTGTCGATCTGCAGGCTCACTGTGATCATCTAATGGGCGCCAAGGCTGTCTCAACCGATGAACAAAGTCCCGGCGATCCTCTTCCTCGATCTCAATCCGAAGACGAGTTGTCCTATCAAGAGGGGGGTCCGCATATCGCGAGCGATAGAGAGCATCTATCTCTGCCCACGGATTATTAGGAAAGTCTGTGACAAGGTCCGGTATGCGAGGCAGTGTGATCCCAAGACGTTCGAGGGCCGATGGTGTTTCGTTGTTACTTCTGGAATTGCTCGTGCCTATCGTCTCTTGCTCAATCGCATTTTCAGCAGCAGCCAGGATCGTCGAACTACGGTTTCGCCTCTCGCTCTCACGGTTCCGCTCGTTGATAAATGTTCGTATTGAAGCTGCGGTGCGGTCTGTTGGATTCACAAACTCTCGTAGAGCGGGTGGGAGACCAGCTGTCGAGATTCGGCGCTCATTGCTTCCACTTAGCTCAGAATTTGTGATACTTGTTAATGCGGTCGTTGATCGCTGACCATCAGCCCCTGATCCCAATCTTAAAGTAGCGGATGCCTCAGCAAGTGCTTCACGAGCTTCCCGTGCAGCATTCGCAGCATCTCTTTGTCGCCTAGCAATTCTATGGGCTTGGAGCACCTCAAGTCTGATCCATATCGGAGTAATTAGCAATGATTTAGTCATGGAAAAATATGGAAATAAAAGGGTCCGAAAAAGCAGCAAAGGGGAACGAGTTCACACTAGCTTAAGTTAAAGAAAACAGTGAAATGTCGCCGCTTTTGCGTGAGAGAGTCCAAATGACTTACTCTTCTGCAGTTAATGGGGCCTGGTGCCTATCTAACATCTCCCGAGTCAAATGCCGTATCTGTCTCCGTTCGAGATCGAGACCCAAGTAATCGGGCGTGCTTGGGGAATCCGTTCGAAAGGTACGGAGCCTTGGGTCTATCATGGGTTCGCCTGCTCTGTCTGATACGATGACTCTCTCTACTCCACTAGCATGTGAGTCAATGTCGAGCCGTTGACGGGACAAAAACAACGTTCGAACATCAGCAACTCCCACTCTGCCGCTGGCCTCCGTCCATGCGAGGAGATCGAAAGGTCCAGGTGAAAATTCCATCGCTCTTATAGCCCCACTCTCAACACCGGGCCTCGAGCTGGTGAACACAACCAATGGACTAATGGGTTCCGGCAGGCTTTCAACATCGAATACAGATATGAGACCATATTGGGTTGCAACAGCGAGATATTTGCCGGATTTCGAGAAGCAGGCCGCGAAGCTTCCTCGCATGACTGACTTGTCGCCCTGATGTTGCCCCTCTAATTGTATCCTTCCAGTTAATGACCAATCGTAGCCCGGCCCAGGTTTTCCAAATCGCTCTTTCTTGAATTCGCCCCTTTTTTTTCGTTCGTGGATGTAGAGGAAAGGGTCATCGCACTAAATTATCGCCAAGTTAGCATTCCTAACCAGGAGGATATTCGCGAGCTGACACAATATTCCATGCTAAAAGAAATACACCTACGATGGTGACCAGCAAACTTCCGTCCGGAGACAGGACAGAGCGGTTGACAAAATCAGGCATAATCAACTTTTCCAGAGTTTCCGAGGTTCTGACATTTAGAATGGACACCGTGCAATCATTATTCGAGACCACAGCGACTGGCATTTTGTAGGCCGCAGTAGATGCATCCTCACCAGGAGACCAAAGAGTTATGCAATTGACAATTTCCCTTCCAATCTTTATAACATCAGCTACGGCAGGGCGATGTCCACGAGAGCTGCGCGGGTCGGAGGCCCCTTCAATGGAAATTGCCCGACGAGGTACGTCGAGATCGAGAGGCAGCCGAGCGTCAGGGTCCGCCTCTTGAGTTGATTCTACGCTCGATGTAATATCGTCTAAGCATACGGCTGTATAATCCCCCTTATCTCCTCCACAGCATAACCACTCTTTCGATGCGGTAAGGCATCTCGGGGAGAAGGACAATTTCGCGATCACCTCGCGCTCTCGAGTTTTGGTGTTTAAAGCAACGACATTGTTTCCGCTGGGGAAGTATATTATGCTCTTCTCCGGCGAGCTCACAAGAGAGCGTAGTTGCCAATGTCTAAACAGGTAACATCAGAGATGATTGTTCAGCTGCCTTCCTTCGGGCGTAACATACTCAGTAGCTATGGAAGCACGGTAGTACTTTCGAGGCTTCGGTAGAATTAGGTCCTGAGTGGCATGGTGTCTGTCGGAGAAACATGTTAGCCTTCGGTAGTGTGGAGTAACGTTGGACAGCGTACAAGGTCTCCTCTTTAACAGCCATGCTGTCGTGCGCTCACAGCCTAGCGGTCATGAATAGGATCGTTGATAATCTGACAATGAAACCATCGGATACTTGTATTGATATGAAGAGATTGGGAGCAGGTCGTTACACTGTGCAGTCGGTGATTGCTGGTGTATTTTGCGGGTCGAAGGTGATCACCTTTCTAACAACACGTTCTGTGCTGCGACACGACGTCAACCAGGTGGAGAGCTCAGGTAAGGTGAAATGTGGCTTGCGTGGTGGAGTGGCTCAATTATGCAAGAACAAATCACGTGTTGCTCACGAGCCCCGGCTCTTTCCATTGACTTCGAGAAAATAATGACGCTAAGAAATTCTTCCTCGCCATTTGATCCCCGACCCGACCATTGTTTTTCTGCAGACCGTTGACCATCACCCCTTCTCTTCGAACACCTCTTAATCTCATCGTCAATCTTCTAGATACCTGCTTCCCTTGTAGCGACTACAAATATGTTGTCTTCAAGATTATCCAGAGCTGTAAGTCTCCTTCCTTCGATGGTCTGCGTGCATTGTCTGATGATAATTCTGAACAGCTCCCCCGAGCTACATCTTCCGCCACACGATCAGCAAATCTTCTTCGCACACCACTCGGTTCATCGTTTATTAGAAAGTACTCAGATGATGCCGACAAGAAGGTTCGGGGACCAGTCATCGGTATTGACTTGGGTATGCTTTACCCCTTTCCACTGGATGAAAAATTTGATGGCATGCTCACATCTTTCTTCCACAGGAACCACCAATTCTGCAGTAGCTATCATGGAAGGTACGGCTGCGAAGATAATTGAGAACTCTGAAGGTAAGGCATTCATATGCATCTTATCAGCTTCCTGGCACTGACCGCGATAGGTGCCAGAACAACGCCGTCGGTGGTTGCATTTGCACAAGATGGTGAGAGATTGGTTGGTGTCTCTGCAAAGCGACAAGCTGTTGTCAACCCCGAGAATACTCTGTTCGCCACAAAGCGTCTGATTGGACGCAAGTTCACTGACGCTGAGGTTCAACGGGACATCAAAGAGGTTCCATACAAAATTGTGCAGCACACAAACGGCGACGCTTGGGTTGAGGCACGCGGCCAAAAATACTCGCCTTCTCAAATTGGAGGGTTTGTTCTACAAAAGATGAAGGAGACAGCGGAGGCATACCTCACCAAGCCCGTCCAAAACGCCGTCGTCACTGTCCCTGCTTACTTCAACGACTCCCAGCGTCAAGCAACAAAAGATGCCGGCCAAATCGCTGGTCTCAATGTTCTCCGAGTAGTCAACGAGCCTACTGCAGCTGCCCTGGCCTATGGCCTTGACAAGGACCAGGACAAGATCATTGCAGTCTATGACTTGGGTGGAGGAACTTTCGATATCTCCGTTCTTGAAATCCAAAAGGGCGTTTTCGAGGTCAAGTCCACCAACGGTGATACTCACTTGGGTGGCGAGGATTTTGATATCCATTTGGTCCGCCACTTGGTCCAACAGTTCAAGAAGGACTCTGGTATCGACCTCTCCAGCGACCGTATGGCTATCCAGCGAATCCGCGAGGCTGCCGAGAAGGCCAAAATTGAACTGTCATCTTCCATGCAGACTGATATCAACCTCCCCTTCATCACTGCCGACTCGTCCGGACCCAAGCACATCAACTCTAAGCTCTCTCGATCACAACTTGAGAAGCTTGTTGACCCTCTTATTAGCCGCACCATAGACCCTGTTCGCAAGGCCCTGAAGGATGCCAACCTTCAAGCAAAAGATATCCAGGAGGTTATCTTGGTCGGTGGGATGACCCGTATGCCAAAGGTTGCGGAGTCTGTTAAAAGCATCTTCGGTCGTGACCCAGCGAAGTCCGTCAACCCGGATGAGGCTGTTGCTATGGGAGCTGCTATTCAAGGTGGCGTTCTTGCTGGTAATGTTACTGACGTCCTCCTTTTGGATGTCACACCCCTCTCTCTCGGTATCGAAACTCTCGGAGGTGTTTTCACTCGCCTGATCAACCGCAACACCACCATCCCAACCAAGAAGTCTCAAGTCTTCTCCACCGCTGCCGACTTCCAGACCGCAGTCGAAATCAAGGTCTACCAGGGTGAGCGTGAACTTGTTCGCGACAACAAGATGCTTGGAAACTTCCAACTAACCGGTATTCCACCTGCGCACCGAGGTGTGCCGCAAGTCGAGGTTACTTTCGACATTGACGCCGATGCCATCGTCCATGTCCACGCCAAAGACAAGTCTACAAACAAGGATCAGTCCATCACCATTGCTTCAGGATCTGGTCTCTCCGATCAAGAGATTCAAAACATGGTTGACGACTCGGAGCGTTACGCGGAGCAAGACAAGGAGCGAAAGGCTGCTATCGAAGCTGCCAACCGATCTGACAGCGTCTTGAACGATACCGAAAAGGCCCTGAACGAGTTTGCTGACAGACTCGACAAGGCTGAGGCTGACCAGATCCGCGAGAAGATCGCCACTCTCCGTGAATTCGTTAGCAAGAGTCAATCTGGCGAGGGCACAGCCACGGCTGCTGAGCTCAAGGAAAAGACCGATGAGCTCCAAATGGCCAGCTTGAACCTGTTCGACAAGATGCACAAGGCTCGTACGGAGTCCGGGGAAGCTCAACCTGGGAACACTGGAGAGGCGAACCCTTCAGAAGGTGAAGCCAAGGATGGTGAGAAGAAATCATGAAAATGAAATAGAAACACGATTTCCTTGTGTTGTTGGCGTTCTGGGCAGCTCGCATAGACCTCTCCTGTACCCATTTGTACCATATGTTGCACTGGCAACTCTTCTCTGTTGTCATACCTACCTTCATCTTGTTTCTCATAGCTTTGGGGACAAAAGGCGTTGGAGAGCTCGCATTGCTTTGCGCTTCTTTTACAGCGTTCGGAGCTTATGTGGAGGATGGCTGCACAGAAAAGCGCATAACTGTGGCTGTATAAAACTTAGGATAAGACGACGAATAATATGACATCCCCTCTCAAAACGCATGACATCCCAGCAATACATCTTGGAGTCCTTGCCCGCCATGCCTAGCCATGTGAGGTGCGGCACGGGACGTGGATAATTATCTTGTGAGAGGGTAATAGGAAAAGACGGATGGTCCAATGGAGGGTGTTGCATATTTCAAGAGCACGTCCAAAGCCTCGTCGCATTTCACACATTCATAGTGAGTTTCACTCTTATGCCCTCCGAAAGAATTTCTCAGATCTTGAAGTACTCTTTGAGGCTAAATCCGATTTTCACGGATTTTTTTGCCTCGAAGTATTGGCTGCCGAAACTCCTCCCGGCCGCCTTTGCGAGTCAAACCATCACATACCTAATGATCACTGAGAGGATGGGAGTTGGGTACTCGAAGTAGAGATATATTTGTATATTATAGATAGTAATGAACCAGGTTAGGCTATTTAATCCATGACGGACTCGTTTAGTCGGGGTGCATGCCTTCGCGTCTGATGCAAAAACGGCACGGCGAAAGAGACGATGTACTGCTTAATGACACCAATAAAGGCAGGATGCACTAAGTAATGCCGCATGTGAGCATGCATAAACTATGGCCCAATCGAACGAAGTCAGAACACCTTGGTTTGGGGTCTTGAAAAACCTAGGGTATATATCACGTGAAATGCAAGGCTAGACTGGGATGGGCTAAGCGGGGTTTGGGGAGTCGTCAACCGCACGATGCGATTTATATTTGTGAGCACGAGAGTCATGCTCGCCCCTTGACAATACAACCACGCCTTGAACGACTGAACCAGATAAACACCTCAGATATCGAGCAGAAAGTACCCTGGACTATTCTGCAAACATCAAAGACATTAGAAAACGTCTCAAGTAGGCACCGCTGAAGACACCCCGCGAGCCCCACCTGATCAACCTCAAAAATGTCCAAAGTCGCAAGGTAAGACCTTCCGTTCCCTCCACCCTGTTTACTCTATGCTACGATCATCATCTGACACCGTGATAGTCGCCCAGACTGGGCTGACGACGAAGAACTCGATGATACCGCCAACGACGCCCTCCCTCCCCAGACCGTCACCACAAACAAAGATGGCACCAAGACAATCATCAGTTATAGGTTCAATGAGGATGGGAAGAAAGTCAAGACGACTCGTCGAATTCGGTTTACCACACACAAAGAAGTTGTCAACCCACGCGTTGCGGAGCGAAAGCAATGGTCAAAGTTTGGCCTCTCAGCAAAGGACGGAGCTGGCCCTGCATCAGATACAACGAGCGTAGGAGAGAACATCATATTCAGACCGAGCACGAACTGGCGTAAGGATGCGAAGGAGGAGAAGACTGAGGCCGGAAGCATGAAGGACAAGCTCAAGGACAAGAAAGTCAAATGTCGTATTTGTAACGGCGAGCATTTCACTGCGAGATGTCCGTTCAAGGATACCATGGCTCCAGTGGGAGAAGAGGGGTCTGCAGATGTGGCTGCTGGACCTGCTGATGTTGTCGAGGGACCCGGTGGCCTCGGATCAGGAAAAAGCTCCTATGTTCCGCCACACATGCGAAACGGTGCAGCAGCAAGTGGCGGAGACAGAATGGGTGGTGGCAAGTATGAGCGGAACGACGAGTCTACACTTCGTGTTACAAATGTATATTCCGTTCTTCCTTCTAGATCTACACACGCTAACAGATGACAGGTTTCCGAAATGGCAGAAGAACAGGAGCTCCGAGATATGTTTGAGCGGTTCGGCCGTGTCACCAGAGTCTTTCTCGCCAAGGACAGAGAAACTGGCCTGGCAAAGGGCTTTGCGTTCATTAGTTTTCAGGAAAGAACAGACGCTGCCAAAGCATGCGAGAAGATGGATGGGTATGGCTTTAAGCACCTGATCTTGAGAGTTGAATTTGCCAAGAAAGCTGCGTAGATACCATCAAACGGGCATGTATTGTAGTACGAAAACCACAAGGGCTAGCTGCTCAGTCACGAAATAGACTTCGCTGACATCCTTTCCCGCCGCTCCGGCCTCTTGTCTTGACAATAGATGTTTTGTTCATGGCAGCTTATTGCCCAACCGAGGAGTGTGCCCTCTCAGCATTGAAAGTCACTTTAGGGGGTTTCTCTGGGTCACGGAGAGGGCATGAGCTCTCAGATGTTGCTAGGTGTCGTCCGATCTCCCCTATCCTTCGGCCGGCGAATTACAAGGAAAAATTTCGACGGACCCAGCATCTCAGAACCTGGAGTCAGGGCAATTAGACTTTATTCGACCACAAGCAAGCCACAACGAGCACGATAGATCTAGCAGAGGCTCGATCAGGAAGATAATAATTACTAACCCTCTAGATTCGGCTCAAGTATTGTGACTATTGAAAATGCAGGTGGAGGCAGGTGACCGAGAGGCGTTGAAATGTATGCACGCTTTGGCCTAGTTCCCACCCCACTACGTGGTTGACCGCATTCTTTGCACCTCAGAAAGTACCAGCATTCACTCGGAACGGACAGTCACGGAGTACAGATGTTCAGCAGGAGAGTTCCATGAGTAGATTTGATGGGTCTCTCCCGCCCTTTGGCGCAACAAGAGCCCAGTGGCCCACATCCTCGCTCTGGAGATCAAACAGGACTCGTCCCCCTTTCTCGGTGCCCCCCCTCATTATGCTTTCTTTCATTAGTCGATCATTGCCGTCTTTCTTGTTCTTTAAATTTCCGACTAGTTCAACCTTCGTTTACAGTTCCACAGAATTATATTAGAGTCTCATAACATGGCATCAAGCATGCAGCCACCGCCTCTGAGTGTAATCCATTCTTGGCCAGCTCCAAACTATGTTAACCCCAGAAAAAGGGGCAGTGCTACTGTTATCTTCAATATCGTTCTCTCCGCGCTGTTGCTATTTTTCATTGGCCCTTCGAATCTTCACTCGAACCTCTCTGAGAAGCTCTCTTGAGGCCGATGATGTTTTTACTTTACTTGCTCTAGCATGTGGTCCCCTCTTTCTGACATTGGAACTTTATCTCACTGACTTTATGTTTCGATAAATACTGGCATCAGCCTTCTTCGCCATAAGCGTTCTTGCGGACATTAAATTCCTTTGGGTACGCCATGTGTATGACATACCTGTTAGCCGTGTTGCCACCGGTCTCGAAATGGTATTGGCTACGGAGATCGCCTTTGCTGCGGCTTGCACACGCTCTCAAGGCTATCCATGCTTGTGTTGGTGCGGAGAATGCTATCAAGTGCCACCCTGTTTTGGCGCAGAATCACATGCCTAGTCATCAGCATTTAAGCCAGACAGGGCAGTGTGTTCAGCCTTACGGTGACCTTTCGGTTCAGGTGAGAGAGTCATACTGGGCTCTTGTATCTTCACCCTGCTTGTTAAGCTGACTTCATCCTTCCAAATCTAGACCACCACCAGACTATTGGAAAATTGCGAAGGCTCCAGATTCCAATTTCATATCGTTGCAGGAGTCATCAATGCTCTGACTGACTTGATTGTTGTCCTTCTCTCGATCCGAACCGTTTGGACTTTGCAACTACCAGCTAGACAAGTAATCATTGTCATTCTTCTATTCAGCCTTGGTTTCATTTCCTGCATCGCCGGGGTAATCCGGATATATTTCAAGTCTACGGTCTTTAAGCAGTATGATCAGACATGGATTTCGTTTTCAGTGTTGATTACAAGAGCCGTAGAATTATACATTGGAATGGCGTGTTCTAATCATGAATAGCAGACCTTTCCTCCTTTCCTCCCATTTGCAGAATAGCCAACCAAACCGATTTGTGCCTCGATCCTGGCGACTAATCCGTTCTTCACAAGCTATCTTCCCCAAATTTCCGGCCCATTAGCCCTTGTACGCTCCCATATATCCCTAGGTTCTTGACAGCGAACACAACAGCGTCCAACTCATACTGTCGTTATTACCAATCACTTTGGCCAGGAGATGCTTACATTTGATCTTAAAGCACTTGGGACTGGGAGATCAGGCGCAACATCAATGGTAAGCAGAACCGGTAGCAGTGGGGATAGCGATGAGGATGATTGGATTCGTATAACCTCGACCGTCGGATTTGCCAAGGAGGAGCGACAATGAAGCCATATGTGGATTACATGTTATGGTACTTGAAAGTCGCATTCTCGTTTGGGAATCTTGCTCTGCTTATAGCATGATCATCTCAGTATGATCGCATTTGGTGTCTATACGGAGTGCAAATTTGTATGGTAATATTCATAGCTGAATTGTAAGCCACTTTGGACTGACAAAATGCGCTTGTCTACGGGAAATATGAACCTGGTGAACCCTGGTTGAAAACGCCGATATCTGCGCAAGTGACTTCTGATCCCAAATGTCTTGGCACATGCAAGCCACAATTAAAACGGCTTTCCAAACAGCACATATAAGACGTTGCAAAGGCGCTATTTTCAAGGGATAATAAGAGATGAGACCGTTCCGAAATCTGGTACTTGACCATTGCCCGGTAGAAATGCTTCAAATAGACGTATCCATTTCTGCAAGCTTGAAACGTCTCTGTCTTTCTTGGTCCTACCCCTTTTCGAGGTAACAATGGACCCGACCAAGCGTTGTATATCAAGCATCCTCGTCCCCTAGATGTCGTATAAGTCCAGCCACTTCCATGTCTTGAGCCCAATGCCAAGGTTCCAATGGAATGGGCCATCAATGTCATTGACCGACAGGCATCTCTCCTGATATCAAGGCCTCAGCCAAACTCTTAGACTTCCCACCAGGAGCCGACTCCATTCCGATAAACCAGAACAGTGAAAGGAGAAGAATCAGGGTTTAATCTTCGCCGTCAATCACCCCAATTCCATCAAGCGTTTCCTCATTGCAGCCAACGGATATTTTGTCTGATGTCTTCCATCTGCTCTTAGCTCTCCCCATCTCGCTCCACCAGCGTAATCTTCGGGACCACAGCTTCCAAAGCCTCTTTATCCTTCTGACTAGGTTCGAATCCCAGCTTCTTCTCCGCGGTGTCTGATATGTAGAGGCCAACTGCGCCCCATGCGAGAAAAGCCAGCCCGACTCCGATGCGAGTTTTTTGGGGGAGGTTGCGGAAGCTTCTTGGGGTATATTAGTGGACTGTAAAGCTGCCACAGAGGTAGATGGCTCTGGAGCACAACTTACTGGAAGAGAGGCATTGTGGGTCGATTGCTGTTGTGAAGAAGTGGCGAGAATGATGGTCGTTGGGAAAGCTCCGAGGCGAGTGGTCGCCCCTTGCCCTTCGCCCTTTGGAACCCCGCTATCGACGACAGCCCTACATTCTTCACCCATGGTGGATGTCTCGTTTCAGCTTTCAGCCTCGCCCACAATCAGGCAAGTGTTTAAGTAAAGGAAAGTTCTAGTAAGTCTGTCATTCTCCTCGCAGTTGCTCTCGTTTCGACGCCTTCAGTACAAAAATGGGGGAAGAAGCTCATCATCCCTCAGTCTCCGGCCGGGTTGAGGAATAGCTGAATGCTACTACTATTGAGGTCGTTGAGCGTCATTTAGTACCTCATCCAAGAATTCTAAGACAAAGACCATCGAGTATAGAAGTTCTCAGTCCGAATTCGATCTTAGACAGCGCTTCAGCCTCCGCGCCCGCTGAACACGAAGTCTGGAGATGGTGGACAGGGCTGAGCTTGAAGAATATTTGTGAAAACTCTCATAACCGCCTTCCCAAGAACTCCAAGTATTCTCACTTATGGAGCATCTTCCCATTGAACTTCGTCGAGCCGTTATTCGACAGGCTGACATTCCGTCCCTCAAATCCTTAAGACTCACGTCTAAAGCCTGGGCAGATCTTGGGGAGGAATATTTAATCTCGTCGGTCTTCACTTCACTGCCACACTGCCCCGATATCCCTCGACTTCAGGCTCTCTCTCAACATCCAAGTTTCAAGCATAGGGTTCGGAGTCTAATTCTCAATCACGGAGAACTTAATGAATATCATGCTCGTCACAACACTTACTTCTTGCAGTACATGCGAGAACCGGAGTCCCGTCTGGAAGCGCAAACCTCTGCTTGGGGCACTTACGCTCGGCTCAAAGAAGACAAAGAGCGTTGCCTCCCAACATCTTGTGAAACAAATACACTCACAACAATTTTCGGCAGGCTACCGAATCTAAGGAGTATCGAAGTAACGCTTACAACCTGTCCCTTCGAAGAAGAGGGGCACCCCGAACTCCTGAAGGATATCTGGCGAATTCCCTCGAGCCGTCTCCTTCCTCGGGTTGCGACTACAGAACGCTTTACCAATATTCTCACAGCCATATCCTCAAACGTCTCGACCATCAGCATCAAGAATCTCTCCCACGACCGCCTACCCTTCGAATTCTTCGCTCAGAAGGCAATCGTGAACTCGCTTCTCTCAACAGCTTTCCAATCTCTCACGACGTTGAAGTTGGCTATTGATTACAGCGACATGCCAAATAACCTGCATTCTCCTCAGGCATTCCAAAACCTATCTCACTGTCTCCGAGCCGCTGCGTCACTTCAATGCCTAGATTTTGCATTCGAGGGAAGGAAGAAAATCGACATCTCACCACTCTTATCCTTGTTCAGGGAAGCGGACCATCGATTCTCGAGTCTGGTAGAACTGACATTAAAGGGGATCATCAGCACGGAGATAGAGCTGGGGGATTTTCTCACGGCGCAGAAGAGCTTGAAGATCTTGCAACTTGGTGGGCTAGGTGTCAGAGCGCCTCACCAACCTTCGAATGGAGGGTTGCATTTAAAAGAAGGTAGCTTCAGGGGACTCTTTGGTCGGCTAAGGACTGAGCTGGATTTAAAAGAGCTTAGGATCCAAGGAGATCTAGTGGCGGTAGAAAGTGGGGAACGTTGGGTCTTGGACCATGTTGAACTTGAGGAGAGACTGCAGGAGTATGTCATAGATTAATATTCAATCGTTCCATTCTTCTTTCCGTTAAGTATCACCAGATAGTTCGGCTTCGATACCAAATCTAATATCGCCTCTTCTTCGGTCTCGCCTCGAGACGCAGGCTCCTGGCAGAGAAAAAGCGGCACTAAGTATCAATGTCCTTAGTCAAGCTGGACACCGAAAGGAGACGGAAAGGGAGACGTTTTCTAAATGTTCTAGAACTCCACGGACAATCGAATTGAGTAGATTTCGAGTGTACCTAAATCGAAGGAACTTTCCAACGGGATCCAATTGAAATAGTCCAAGTTGACTTGGAAGATGGAGAATTTGGTGTGCTTTTTCTGGCCACCACCAGACATCACACAATTAACGGTGGGAATCTACAGCTCATCCATTTTTCGTTCAGCGTCTAATATATGCAAAGTCTAAGCCATAACAGAGGAAGCAAGTCGGGTGCTCCCTTAAAATAATTCGTCATCAACATCAACAACAGCATCGAATGCGAAGCCAGCCCAGTCTATAATGCAAGTTCATCGTCATCTCCTCATCGCCAACTCATCTCGTATTGCCATAAAAACACACCAGCTCGTGCGAGAACACCAGCAATTTGACCGTCCTTCGCCATCCAATGCAATGTCTACCACCAGGGGAAAGGGTAAAACTTTTCATTTTGTTGAAGTACCAGTCATCGACCAGGGTCGAGACAGGTAGGTCGAAAATAGTTGAAAGCAAGAACGCCGATGCAATGCTGCCTCAAAGGCAAAAAGTCCTCTAAAAAAAAAAAGTGCCACCCAAATCAAGTCTAAGCCGTCCCGATGCTTGTATGAACGCCCTGAACCGGAGAATCGATTTGCTTGTTGATCGGTCTGAAAAGCTGCGCCATGTCTAAAGTCAAGTCCGTCACACCATAGTCACTGCAAATGTCACTGACACTGCCGAGCTCCTCGCCCCGCTTCGCGCTATCTGAAACAACCCAGGATTTGACCGACTTCAAGAGATTAATGACCTGTGCAAACCGCTGGTCGGGAGCGATTTTCCAGTCCATCGAGCGATTGTTCTTCATAAGGTATTTTGCAAGCCAATAGAAATGCACAGCATCCCGACAGAAGCCGAAACGGTGATGGCGCATGGATGATGGCGGATACTGAGCTGCCATGTCCTCATCCCAAGCTTTCTTCCACTTATCAAATGCACTGTTGATACTTTTCAAAAGCGATGATTGGCTGGATGCTTCAATGACAGGTGTCGCTCTCCCACTGGTGCTTGCACTATGGAGACCGCTGCTGGTAGGGTCTACGCGTTGTACCCAGTCGTGTTGGTTGATCGGGGTGCTTGTACCACTGGAAGGGAATGACAGGTTCTGGGAATTCAGCTGATCAGATTCCTGGAGACTCATCTGGCGTAGAGCTGTCCACAGCTCAAGATGCAAAGCGTGTACCAAGATAAACTTCGAATAAAGATTGGTTGTTCCCGGTTGAAGGTCCCAAACATTGTGCATCAGGGCATTCAAAGCAGAGTGCATTTCGGGTTGCTTCGGGCGGCGACTGCCTTCAGGGTTCCTCGAGCGAGCTACAACCGGACCATGGAGACCAAGAGCCTCAGCACATTCAGCAGGGGTTGCGGCATCCCAAGCAGCATCATCCGCAGGTAGTGGAAGCCTCATTTCGTCCTTTTCAAATTGTGGCGTCATGTTGAAGTACAATGATAATGCAACGTCCTCAAGAAATATAGTAAACATAAGTCTCGAACGTTTTTCTTGCTCAACCCAAGCGTTCCAATCAAAGCTTGCGGCGTTGAAGTTCTCGACCATAACATTCGGCTGATGCAAGACGCTGAATGGCGAACTTGTCATCGGTTTCGACAGGCCGGCCCTTCTCGCAATCTCAGCAACCAGAGGAAATTCGCGGCGCGCCTTCTCACGTTGCAGGGGAGTACCATGCCACGTAAACAATAATTGCATCATGAATATAGCGGTTATCTGCTCTAGGTCTGACTTGCTTGAGCCAATCGTACTTGAACCGATGGTTTCGTCACCAAAGCCACTGTCCCTGGTTTGCTCTCGTGATACTATGGAATAAATTGGCGAATTGCGCTCTATGACAGACTTGGCGAGTTCCATCATCTCGCGTACTTGTGTTGTTGTCATGCGCGAAGAATACACTGCACCAATGCAAATCATACTGAGAAGCAGACCATCGAAAGCTTCGGCAATCCTAAAGGTAGGTATATGGAGAATGGGGAAGTGACCTTGAAAACTGGTGAAGTGTTCTAAAAAGTGCTTGATGTTGCTTGCCGACAAATAGGTTCGGATGTCGTTGCTGTGACCAATAATTTGCTCGCTTGGAAAGCAGAAGTAAATAAGTCTGCTGGAGATTTCTTCCAGTGGGTCATTCTGAAGGTTCCAGGAAGGAATGCTTGACGAGGTAGCGATGCCAGGATAAATGCCAGAGAAGATGCCGTGGGCGGAGTTGGTGATGGAGGGCTCGGTTTTGATGGATACGTGAGAATTGGTGATACTTGGATTATATGCGCTCATGAAGCCATCTGGACCGCTGGGTTGAAACATTTGAGACCAAGAGTCCTGCCCAGAGGCGGAGTGTGACTGGACACTCGAGCTGTTGCCGTGAGAGACGTAATCATAGCCCTGACCCTGACCATATGAGTGACCATTCTGTCCGGGGGGTAGATTGAACGCGAGTGAAGGATTCATACCAGTGCCGGGCATGGGACTCCCTCCTAATGCTCCACCATAGCTCTGATCAAAACTAGCACGGTTCGAGGTTCCTGGGCCAAGCCCAGCCATGCCTCTCCCATCTCTTCCATCTCCTGCGCTGAGGCGTTTCAAGCTGTTAGATCGAGAAAGTGCCTCCTGAGCTTGTTGGTCGGTCAAGCCAGATGCAGCATCCGGAAGCTCTCCATTGGGAACAACTCCAAAAACATTCGACATGCCGTTCACACCCATGAGATCGTTCTCATTTGACATGGAGTTGGAGCTTTTGTGAGGACCAGGGTGCGATTTCTTCAAATGAGCTTGAGCGTGCGACAGATGGCTGGCTCCAGTTGGATTGCCACGACGAATGGAGCATTTTTGGAAATGGCGCTTCAAGATGTCGCTCCTGGAGAAAGTGTCACGGCAAAGTACACACATGTACGGTCGGTCTCCAGTGTCTGTTCGAGGTTAGATCTGCTCAACAGAAGGAAAACATTCAAGCTTACGTCGAAGAAGGTGGCGCTTCAAATGCTTTGCATGTAAATAAGTCTTGGTGCAGTGAGGACAAGGAAATTTTCCATCGGCATCTTTGGCAGGTATCAAAGCATTCTTGCCAGTCCCAGTTCCTGTCTGCGACACTGCCGGACGTCCCGGAGCGCTCGGCAAGATACCTCTGCGACCTTGAGAGCCCACAACATGAGTTGGTGGTTCCATATCTGGCATTTGCGAAAGCATGTTGTTTTGGCCATATTGCTGCATCCCTCCCTGCATATGTTGCAATCCATTTGGTGGCATTGGTCTCAAAGGTTGAATCATCCGGGAAGCTGGAGCTGGAGCAATGGGTTGAGGGTGGGACATAGCTGTTGGTGCTTGAGACATCATTGGGCGTGAGGTTGGGTAGCCTTGGTTTTGTTGCGGGTAGCTGTTGCCAGCCATCATCGGATAGTTGCGTTGTCCTCCGAGCTGCTGCGGAAAGTTGCCCATGTTATTGGCAGATCCGGGAGTATTTGGTGTAGCAGGTGTCCTTGGTGTGTGGGGGGCGCTTCCATTATACATCATGGCATGCTGAGAGCCCTGG
Source organism: Hyaloscypha sp. PMI_1271 (assembly GCA_021399465.1). Lineage (NCBI taxonomy): Eukaryota > Fungi > Ascomycota > Leotiomycetes > Helotiales > Hyaloscyphaceae > Hyaloscypha > Hyaloscypha sp. PMI_1271. Next base: position 64,571 of record JAJTUS010000032.1, on the reverse strand, counting down.
AGCGGGGGCAACGTATGTTGTGGATGATTCGAGCCTTGCTGAAGTTGATGAGGCGAAACACCTGGCAATGAGTACGGAGAATTGTTGTTGCTCAAACCGTTTTGATGGTATTGAGAAGGGTCCATAATAGGGAAGGTCGAAATGTGGTGAAAGTTGTGTCTGAGGAAAGCATCCGATCTGGGCTTGCGTCACGGATCTGACCAAAAACAGGTGCGGCCCAAACTTCAACTCCACTCAATTCCCCTGCCGCAGCCCACTCAAACTCTTCTTTGTTTTTTTCTTCTCGTTTTTTCTTTGTCAATAAATGCGAAGGTTCAAATCACAAACACCAGCGGTCCTCAAGGGAGTATCTGGGTTGGTGTGGTGGTATCGAGAGTCGGCCGCAGACCGGATCGACCCCTCGGTACTATCAAGCCGATGTCCGATATCAGTCGACGATGGTCGCGCTTGCTGTTTCTTTGAGGTGGAAGAGAGGGTTCGCGGTGGAGTTGAGGCTGAACAGAGTTGTTGATGGAGACTGAGAAAGTGGATCCCACGAGGGCTTTATCCGTCCCAGTGGTGCAAAGGTGGGCGGCTGGAATAAACGCGGTAGGTGGGGACTTCTTTGCGAGAGGGCGTTGATCCACCCGGTCGTTCGTACAAACACCTCGAACGCAACGGCCGTGACTAGGATTTGATGCCCGATTCCTCGCAATCGTGTGCGGAGGGGCAATTGGCTGCTAACTCGGAGAGATGGCCGTGGCGGGGCATGCGCAAGAAGGTTCGTTGAAGGAAGAAGAAGTCCTCCAGCAAGAAAAAGTTGAAGGACAGAGGAGAAAAGGTTGGACGAATATTGCAGGCGCCGCTTTAAGTGGGTGTGAGCGTGGGAGGCGAGGGCAGGGGTGCACCAGGTGCAGGGAAGGTACTACTTCTAATGGGGAGGGAGGGAGAATGCGAAGGCCGAGGGCAGGCGCACCACACGCAATACAGACTACAGTACGTGCAACACACGCAACGCCGTTGCGCACCGTTTGCTTGCTTGCTTCATTTCTTGCCTGCTTGCTGGGATGGGATGGGATGGTTTGGGATGGGTTGGCCAGCACAATTGTTCTCTGGTGAGTCTTTGAATCAAGGTCCCAGACCCAAGTGCCCTCTCCAGTAGTGGCTGCCCCGGCCCTGCTTCGTGCTGCAATTATTCACCGAGCTTCCTGCGAAGGCGATATACGATTCGCTTGTCATTGTCACTTGACGGGAATCAAGATTCATCATCATTATTAATTTCTCTTCTGCTGGAGGACAGACTCGCCCATGTGGACCGGACTGTTGACCGTAGTCACCGAACCCAAGGTGCGCAGCTTGACGGCTTCTTCCTCGTCCATTATTGCTAGCATTTTTTGGCTAGCTCCCCCTTTGCCTCTCTGCTAAGTTCTAACAGTCTGCTTGCTTGCAGCACCAAGTCCTGCCAGTACTAGCTCTTGCAAGTCGTTCGGTCACGCCAGCGTTTGGGGGCCACGACAGTTCTACGAGTCTTCGAGCACACTGCTGCCAACAACCCCAGCGAGAACAGCAGCTTTGAATCAATATTCCAGAATCCCCGAAGCCCCGAATCCCAGTCGGCCGTTGCTCCAACCCATCACAACCCATCACAACACACACAAAACCGCCTGCTACGTGGGCTTTGCGAGGCCAGGGAAACCACCATTGATTCACGCCGCCCACGACGTCCATGCCGCCAAGTCCGATATCAGAAGAGTGAAACCGAGAGTGGCCGTACGATGTATGCGCGAAGGGTGTGATGACAGCAGTAGTCCCGAAGAGGATACTTGCACCGCCATTTGGTCATTGATCATTGCTCTGATTTGGGCTGGCGAGTCGCAACTCGCGAGTCGCGACCGCTGCCCGTCCTGCCGTCCACTTGTTTCTCGTCTACTGTTATGGCTTGAACCACATCCCAACCGAAACGCGACGGCAATATTTTAATCCCCCCCCCTCCTCCGCCCCTCGACGCCGCGATCTCACACCCCAGTCCACACGAGGCTGTCGTGGATTGTCGCTTCGGGGGGGCGTGATCGACTGTTCCATTATTACGACTAGATTTGCAAGAGATTCGACATCCACGGGCCTGGCAGCAGCAGCGGCAGTGGCAGTGGCAGTGGCAGTGGCAAGCATCCGCGACGTCGAAGAGCCTCTTGCCTTTTGGAGCCCTTTGGAGCCCTTTGAAGCTTTGAAGCTTTGAAGCTTTGTTCGCTGTGTGCCATTTCGAGTGTCGCCCTCAGCAGCTGATGACGTTCCATAACATCGGCAGGTATGCCGAAGAGCCGTGCTCTGATGCTCTGATGCCCTGATGCTCTCAGCGCTGGCGCTCTGGCGCTCTCGTGCTAGCCGGGTCTGGATCTTTGCGGCCTAGCTGGGAGTAAACACGCGAGTCATCTCGATTTCTCGAACATCGGGAGCGCTGGTCGAAGAGAGCCCCCTGCGCGTTGCAAACTTGCAGCTGAGCATGCCCCGATGACGGCCTTCATTTTCTCTCTCGCTCGCGCGCTCTCTCTGTCTCTCCCTCTCCTCTCTCCTCCTCGTGGCAAGGTGACTGACTCAGGAAGCAGCAGAGAAATTCGTGATCAAGGAAGAATTTACTCGAGATCGAGCGGCTTGCGCGGTCAGTGGCTGCCACTGGCTGGCTGCTGGCGGCGTCTTATCGGGGCGGCCAAGGATCGAAGCAGCGCCATTCACGCCACCCCCAGCGCGATTAGGGCACCGGAACCGGCGTGGACGAGAAGCTAGAACGTGTGCCTAGGCACGAAAGGTACAGGACAGACTGTACTGTGCTGTACTGTGCTGTACTGTACAGCACGCAGTGTACAGACTGGACAGTAAGTATTGGTACTGTACAGCCTGACTTCTGCGTTGGATCCCGGGGTCCCTGGGTCCCTGGGTCTGACCGACTGAGCCTGGCTCTTCCAAACTGCGCGTCGATGCCTCCGTTCAACCCACGTTCAGCCCACGTTCAGCCCATGCATAGCCTAAGCTCCTCCAGTAGCAATATCAGAACTGTGTTGGCAGATTGCTCCATTGTTCAATGTTCAGCCGCCGTAGCTTGATGGCAGAGACAAAGTTTATGCTAGTTTGCCGGTAAGTTGGTAACCCACTCTGAACTTTCCTCAGCCCGACGACCCTGCCTCAAAAAGCTTCTCTTCACCTCCTTCACCGTCCTGTCCATCGCCGCCGCCGTCACCGTCACCGTCACCGTCACCATCGCCGCTTCAACTGCACCGTTGAGACTCCGGTCATGGCGTGCATAGCTGGCGCTAATCTCCTGACCCCCCGATCTTTTACCGAGCGCCGTCCGCGATTGTTAATCATGATCATTTCTGCCCCTTGGTTTTATTATTGCCAGTCCATTTCCGGAGGCCGCGCAACATGCCAAGTTCCAACCCCGAATAGGCCGATCAGAGAGCTCTTGTCCTACTTGGGCATATGATTCTTGGCTCTCATTTCAATAAGCACGCAGGCTACTCTGCTGAGTCTGCTCTCCGGACGTGACGCCGTGCATGTGAAGGCCCATCTCAACTCGGCTTGCCACAAACACTGGCTGCTCCGAGAAGGCCGCCGTGGCTCGTATCAACATTCAGGAAAATGAGGGAATATACGGTAGTGCAGATCGCTCAGTAGATAATCACAGGCCAGAATTGACTGATCAGGAAGTGTTCCACAATTCCCACTGTTGCTGTCAAAAACGTGCCAAGACCCGGGGCGCTTCTCAATCTGGATCCTCGATTGATGTTTCTCAGTTTCTGGGCTGGACAGAGCTCCTCCACATCGTAAGTGAAAGCCCACGAGGATGGCTATTGGTGTATCTCGCTCGTCAATCGCGAGACCCATCGAATCAAGGCTGGCTGCTCCGCAAGAACCTGGCAGGGGTTTCAAACACCTCGATCAACCGTCTCCTCCGTACTCCCTACACCGCGACTGTGACTGCGAGTCTGCGACCCTCAGATCAAAAGCCTCGTCACCCCGTGACATGCTCAGCTTGCGCCAGGGGAATATGCAGGGACTTCGCTTGTTGACATCGCAAGGGCTTGCCTGTCAACCAAAACATGGTCCGCAGGGATGTTGACCTGCTCTCGCCGCTCGGCGCTGCGGTATCCAAAAGCGTGTGGTTTTGTTTTTTTGGGAGGCGCGCGGTTTCCGCCTTCTTGGGATCTTGCGACGACTGCCAGAAGTTTACAGCAGCACCAGTTTGTCCACTCCCGCACGAGTCATGCATCATCGCCGCCGCAAAAAGTGGGCTTCTCGGGGCATTACTGTGTGGCGGGATTGAGGGCAAGGTCGTTGGCCATCATCTGTGACTTTGTGTCGTGATAGAACTATTAGTCAGCCCTTAAGGTACGGTCCAACATTGAGCAGTGGCTTTGCATGTCCAGACGACTCGCGATGAATATGGCAAGCATGTGGTCCTTACTTGATCAGGATGGCAGATAGGCTAGATGCTTGAAGTCAATCGGAGAAGCCTCCTTGCAGGATATTCTTTCGTGGGGTATGTGAAAGACGGCCAACTTGTGCATGGTCTTGGTGCAATAATAATCAGCATTTTAGGGCCATACTGAGAGACTTGCATACTTCTTGCCAAAATTATTTCCTAAATCTCTAGTTTCAACAGTCTCCTTTGGTTCGATTATTCAATTTCTTGCACCTCAGAAGTAGCAGTGCACTGCCCCAGGAACTTTCTCTTAATGATGTCATGTAAATTGGCTAGTATGGGAGCATCTGAACTTAAACAATTTTCAATTTGATCGGACGTTTCTATGTATCTCCAATCTTCACCTCAGCGAAAGCGTCGTTCGTTTTTTCCTGCTGGGTTCAGAATGCGTTCATTTCTGGTTTTAGTCTCTTTCGCGGCTCTTGCTACAGTCAGAACAGATCTCTCTGGCTGCGTATCTTCTGAGACCGTTGCATATTGCGCAGCCAGTTGACTGTGGTATGCTCCTGACACTGGAGAGATATTTTGTTGCTTGGGCTGTGGAGGTTGAGAGCACCACCCAAGATGACAGTGCCTGGCTGCCCCTTACATTACGGCACGGCAAGCTGCTCACTCCCCAAGTTCCAATGACGGAACGGCACCCTCGACCACTGATGTATCTCCTTCAAACCCAGTGCCATCGGCGGCCATGTTCATAGGCTTTTAGCCAACGCAAGCCTTCTTACAATGAACCACCTCAGCAGTCAGCGTTCCTAGCCATGGAAGCTCGATCTCCACTGGCCTCGCCGCTTCCAGAACCGTAACTTCTACCGAGTCGTCCAGGTCGTCCAGGTCGTCCAGCTCTTCTTGCCCGACAAGGCCATCAAGTTCCTTCGGCTTCGCAACGCCCTCTCCAACCGCCAATGCTGGCGCTCTCAATTCGGCCAATGTTCAAAAGCCACGGTATCGTTAGAGCGGCCGCTGTCGGAGTCGCGTTCATTCTGTAATCAACCCGATAATAAGGCCGTGTTGTCTTCCATCAATTCGATGACGGTAAAGGCGGCCTGGGTTGTATCGAGTTTGACCAGCAAACAGATCACGGCTGGTTTTCCTGCAGCTTGGCCACTGGTGGCAACCCGGATAGCCCAAAGCAGAAAGAAGAACAGCCATCTTTTGCCATCGGCCATTGGTGGAAAATGTTCTTTTTATGGCCGACTCGGCATGAAAGGGGTTGCACAGAAGAAGGATTTTCACGTCGGAATTTATTCATACTGTAGAGCGAACAAGCGAATCTTCATTTTATGAACATGGATTTCAGGTCTGTGGTGTGACATCGGCGACATTGATGAGAGTGACATTCCTGTTGGGGCAAGGCGGCAACGAAAATTTAATGCCGTCCAATAGTTGCACTTTGACTTTTCGGATGGGAACGACACGGAAGTATTGAACAACCATCCGTTCAGCTTATCCTGAACCGTCAGATGTGCTTCCTTTCAGATCTCGAGGAGAGTCCTCCTCCTGTGTGACACGCCCAAAACGTCGCGAGGAGGGGCGGCTTGAACGTTCATTGGTAAAGAGTTGGCGATCTCCCCAAAGGGTACTTAGCCTGCCCGAAGCATGTGGAAGGCATAGGATGCAGATATGCAACAGAATTTGGTGAGTTGATTGCACTGGACTTTGATGCGTTGTCGTCATGTGAGCTTCCACGGGATGTGTTGGAAGTCAGGTGGAATAGCGGGTTTGAGAGAATGGAGCTCCGGAGAACTACGGTGGCCCGAACTGCCCAATCCAATGCAGCCGGAAATATTTCCATGTTGACGAGGCTCGAATATCAAACTCGGCGCATCAGAGTTGAGTGCTTCAATTCACAATGTCGACATCAATTGCTATGCGGCCTGTTGCAAGGAGGCTTCTGAAGCCTGCCAGAGCCCAGCATATTCCCCCAGCGTTCCTCCTACCCTCCCTGCTAGCCCCTATTCAGCAGAAAAGCTCCTTCTCCAGCACGACCTCCAACCTCTACCCACGAGACAACAATCGCGAACGAGGAGTATCAACCGTACGACGGACCGGTCTCCGACAACCTCTCTCTGTATCCAAAACGCCTCTACCCAAACCAGTCCTCGACCCCTCGAAACGCTCCAGAGTAGAAGTGGATGAGGATCATGGATTATGGGATTTTTTTCACAGCAAGGAGAAGCCGATGAATACTCCAGAGGAGGATTTTGAGCATGGGAGACCTTGGTGTGTAGAAGAGCTACGGGGGAAGAGTTGGGAAGATTTGCATGCGCTGTGGTGGATTTGTTGCAAGGAGCGGAATAGAATTGCTACGGAGGCATATGAGAGGAATAGGCTAGAGGCTGGCTATGGAGATTCTGAAAGCGAGAGGAGAAATATCACTGTGAGCTCTATCACTGGATCAGAGCAAGCCGGGTACTGATTGCGTGTTTTAGGTGCGACGGACACAACGAGCTATCAAGCAGATCCTGACGGAGAGGTATTATTCCTGGCAAGATGCGGAAGTTATTGCAAAGAATGACCCAGAGGTTGATCTATCTGGAGAGGGTCCTACATACACCCCTACCGATTTCGTTGAGAAATATGTGCCAGAGGAGGAAGTTTCCCTGGAATCGGGTGTCAAGCCGGAGCAAGAAATACCGCTGGAGCCTGAGGCGAAGCCAGAGCAGAAGCATTCACCAACTCTGTAGAGGCATCAGACATGCATGATCGATGGACATTGGGATCATAGATTTGTGCGATTGGAGTGATGATGGAGGCCTTTTGGGTGGTTTGTGTGTGAGAAATCATACATTTATGACAGCTACGCTGCTGGAATATACAGCGGTAAAGGACTTGTATCATATTGTTGCGTGAAAATACCAAAACACTCCATGCGTATGATATGTCGTTGAAGTCTGTGATTTTAATTCAAATTTCGGTGGCATAAACATTCCGAGACAGTTAAAAGCGGTCAACCTCTCTAACCGAGACCAATCATCCCTGATAGCATCTCAAGCAACGAGACGCAACTTTAGCTTGCATTCACCGATAGTTGCCAAATTTGAGTTGCTCTTTCTTACGTCTCCCCGACTTACTATCTCCAGTTGACGTCGCTATGGATGAGATCGCCCCCGAATACGATGTCGTCGTCCTTGGAACCGGTAGGAATGACCCCGCATGAGGGGCATCAGCTAGCTAACACGAGCAGGTCTCACTGAATGCGTGCTCTCGGGGTATGCAGGAATCAAGAGAAAGCTCGAGTCCAAGGTTCTGACAAGCTGTGTAGTGTGCTGAGTGTGAAGGGCAAGAAAGTCTTGCACATTGATCGCAATGATCACTACGGAGGGTACAGTTTCACACCTCCCAGTCCTCTGAGCCCCGCTAACAAGACACAGTGAAGCAGCATCAGTCAATATCGAAGCTGTCCGTACTACCCGAACTATTTGCGTACCTTTTCTGACCGCTGCTAGCTCTTCAAAAAGTACGGCAACTATAACAAGGGGGAGGAACCATGGAAGAAGTACGGCCGCGTCAACGACTGGAACATCGACCTTGTCCCCAAGCTCTTGATGTCCTCGGGCGAACTGACGAACATCCTCGTTTCCACCGATGTTACAAGATACCTAGAGTTCAGGCAGGTGGCAGGAAGCTATGTCCAACAATACTCGGGGGCCAAGGCAGCTGTGGCCAAGGTGCCTTCGGATGCCGGAGAGGCTCTGCGTTCGTCCTTGATGGGCATATTTGAGAAGAGGAGAATGAAGAGCTTCATCGAGTGGATTGGCACATTCAACGAAGCTGATTCTGCCAGCCATAAGGGTACATACATACCTTCAAGTTTGCGCGCGGTTCCTGGCTAACCCAAATAGGACTCAACATCACCACATGCACTATGAAGGACGTTTATGACAAATTCGGGCTTGAGACTGGAACTCGGGACTTTATTGGTCACGCTATGGCTCTCTACCAAACCGATGACTACCTTACTGAGAAAGGACGCGCTCCAGAGGCCATTGAACGCATTCGACTCTATGGCAACTCCGTATCAAGATATGGAAAGTCCCCATACATCTACCCTCTTTACGGTCTCGGAGAACTCCCACAAGGATTTGCTCGTCTGTCTGCTATCTACGGTGGAACTTACATGCTCAACACCAACATTGATGAAATCATCTACGAAGGTTCGAAGGCAGTTGGAATTAAGGCGACGATGCAAGATCGCGGTGGAGAGGAGCCCATGAAGTTCACAACAAAGTGCAAGAAGATTCTGGCTGATCCGTCTTACTTCCCGGGCAAGGTTCAAGTCACTGGACATGTCTTGAAAGCTATCTGCATTCTGAACCATCCTCTTGCCGGAACAGACAACAGCGACTCCTGCCAATTGATCATTCCTCAATCTCAGGTTGGACGCAATCACGGTAATTATCTCCTTCGGACATTTGTTAGCGGAGCTAATGACCTTAGACATCTACATCGCTGTGGTTTCAAGCGCGCACAGCGTTTGTCCCAAGGGCTATTACATTGCCATTGTGTCCACAATTGCCGAGACGACCGCAAATCACCATCTGGAGTTGGCACCAGGCTTTGAACGCCTCGGCAAGATCGAAGAGAAGTTCATGGTAAGCTCATCAACTTGCGTCAGCCTTCCGGATCAGCTGACATTCTCAGGGTCCCCCGATTCCATTGTACGAGCCTCTTGAGAGCGGTGTGAATGACAACATCTTCATCTCCAAAAGTTACGACGCAACCAGCCACTTCGAGACCACGACAGATGACGTCAAGGATATCTACCGTCGGGCCGAGGGCCATGAGCTCGTTGTTGAAGGCTTGAGGGAGGGAACGAACTTGGTGGGTGATGACAACTGAGAGAGGGGGGAGCATACGTATATAGAAGCGGATGCGGTGAGCAAATAGTTTGTTTAGCATTAGTGAGAATGAGCATCGATTTTTGAGCCGTGACTTCGTTTTGCCTAATGGCTTTTGACTGGTTTCTTAATTTGTATATACAGCACCTAAGTTCTTGCTGGTGCGCGCACTGCTCTCGATCCTGCAGAAGCCTCGGGATTGTCCCTTTGGAAGCGTCCTATAGAGAGCGGAGATGGGCTGTTATCTCTCTCTCGATCAGTCTCTAGGTGCAAGGGTTTTCGTTGTATTCTCTGAAGAGGAATTCCCACCTCGTCTGAAACTTGACACGAAATGGGAACCCATAAAGGTGTTCACCCATTTGAGCTTTAGTAGTGTACTTACCAAACGTCCCTACCGAGTGTGAGCGTGAGCATCCAGATCTGTCAATCATGAAGAAGCGACAGAGACCAAGGTCAGAACCGAGGGTGGGACAGACCCATTGACTTCTCAAAGGTCGCCCCAATATGGGCAGGTGTCGCCAGAGGTCTTTGGCTTAGCACGATGAATCGACGAAACGGACTAAACACGAGGGGAGGATAGAAGCGAGGAGAAGAGCAGAATCTTGTTGGTCATTACCTCTTTTCCTTTCTAATTCTTTGCGGAATGTCTGGCTTGACGGGTTTTCGAGGGCCTCGAAGCGACCGAGCAAACCTTGGAGTTGGGAGCTTGGGTGAGTAGAGCGTGGAGGTTGCACAAGTATTTATGATATGCTCGAGATCACGGGGGGGATTTTATGCTCTGTGTATTGGATGCCTCGGAATTCAAATGATCTCATTATATTGAGATCGTTTTCAAGACTGAGAGGGAATCCTTGTAATTGGGGTGTTTTTTTTTGGTTGCACATCACTTCAATATTCTACACATTCCGGTACAGTGAGAGATTGTCCTTAAAGTCGAGTATGAATCGTGGGAGTGAAGTTTTTGTTGTACATCGCAAAAGTTCCTGTGGAAATTTCAACCCCAACTGCCTTTAATCTGAGGGTATAGGAGGAAAGCGATGCCAGGGAAATATGTTCTATCGAGTTTTTAGAGAAGTTTCGATGCAAATTAATTTTCATCCGAGGATACAGGGGGAAAGTGAATATAGAAGTTCAGACGACAGGTGATCTTTCATCCGCAATATAGGGACAGTGGATACAAGGGAAAGGTGTTTTATTACAGTACGATAAAGCTGAGACGACAAGTGACATTCATCTGATGATATGGGAAGAGAGTAAATGCGACGAGATGTGTTTTGCTGCACACCAGAGACTTTCTGGTACATTGAGAATGACCTCGAAGTGGAGAGTGAACTCTCACAACTCATAGAATTGAGTACGAGGAGAAGCGGTGAAGGAAGTCCGCAAACTTTATATATTGACTTTTAAGTCAAGACAGCAATTTATTGGCCAACTACTTGGAGTCTGGGTTGTCCCGCCCTCCTCCTTTTTAAGCGAGAAGCCCCATTGTCTGGGCTGAACGAATACAGTAACCACCCGACGAAGCGTAGTACACCCCTTGTTATGGCGCTATGCTTATCGAAGACCCCTGCTGTGGCATCTCACATGGGAAGAGCTAAGCATAGCTCTTCCTCCCATTCCGCAATTACAGATGTCTGCTCTATGTGCCAGCTTCGAGGATGGCTTCCAATAGCTACACCTCTTCCACGGCTTCTCAAGCAAGAGGCACAGATGGCCCGTATGGCCTTCACAAGCCAAAGACATCAAAGCAAGTGTTACAGTTATCACATGCGATTTGGACAGCTTCTGCGATGCTTGTTCCCCTTCGCTCTTCCAAAGAGCACGACAGCAGCCATGCAACGGGAGTTGTCACTTCCGCTTCTGTCCAGTCTATCAGCGACCTGAGCTGCGAGTGATAACCGCGTTGCATCAGAGCGGGCAGCAATACCCAATCCGCAGGTTTTGCAGGGCACCCGGCACCGTGATGTCGTGCTCTCGCTCTCGCTCTTATCAAAAAACGTGGCATCATTCCAGGATTATGGATTCCCGTCGGCTGGCCTCAACGGCGCATTCGGGTCGGGTCAATCCTTTGGTCGCATAGGACGCCTATCTATGCCCATGCAACACGCGTATCATATCATATCAATCATATCATACCATATCATAGCATATCATATCAGGACACGGTCGCTGGCAGACAGGTGCCGTGCTGCAGCAATGCTGGAAGCGCGTCGGAGGTTGAGTGATACCACGAGTTACGAGTGACGCTTGAGATCTCCGTCCTCTCTCTCGCTCTCTCTTTGGCTCTCTGCTTCTCACCGCCAGGCGAGCTGGAGCCTCTGGTGGGCCCGTGCGATGAGCGAGTTCGGCGCCGGCTGTTGTGTCGCGCCTCCAGGGAGGGTTTGGCCTCGACGGCATTTCGACATGCCATGCTATGCCATGCTATGCCATGCTATGCCATGCCAGGCCATAAATATCAGACGTTGTAATATAATAGGCAATACAGTAGCAATAGTAATACCTGGCTCAAAACTGCTCACTGCAGCCCAGCTCCAGCAACGCAGAAAGATATTTGGCTTGCTTCTGCTTCCTATTTTCGGTTTTTTTTGAGCAAAGTCAATTCCTCCTCCGATTGCTCCTCGGTGCTTCTCACCCCACCACCATCCAGGTCGCAGGTCGCAGGTCGCAGGGTCGCGCTTGCTCGCGGATAAAGTTCGTGCCTCGCTGCTTGCATCCACCCAATGGGCGCGCTCAATTACTATCTCTGGACCGCCCCTTGCTGCAGATCTCGACTTGAGCCTACGCAGGAGAAGCACAACTGTACAGAGTACAGACAGACAGACAGACAGATAGACAGCCAGCTCAAGCTGCAGCCGGCCCAGGGGAGGGCAGGCAGGGCAGGCCATGCCAGTCCACAAAAAAAAAAATTTCTTGGGCCCCGAATATTCCCAATCTCGACGGAACCAAGTCTCCCTCTGCACATCAACACTGGCCGATCCACTGACCCCACTGCCATTTTCTCTATAACTCCCTCCTCTTTTCCTTCCACCCTCCTTCTCCGTCTGTTCTCCTCCTATACAGTCCCTACCGTCAACTCTTCTCTCCCTGCTGCTTGCTTTCGCGTAGTGTCTACCTCAAACCCTGCTGTTCCTCTCCTCTTACACACAATCAATAGGGAGAAGAGTTACGTTGGGCGCATTTTTCTGCCGACCACTTCTTTGCCACAGAGTCTGTTCCGCAACCGCGAAGCCGTAAGAGTTGGGCTAGGAAAGGAGACATGAGCCTAACCAGACAGAGATCGAGTCGAGACCCGGAGAAGTTCCCCACCGTGCAGTTGTTCTTGCTTGGTGGGTTGCCCTATATCCCAGCTACACGTCACTACCCGATTGGCGGACCGTAAACATGTGAGCCATACTAAATGTTGATTCTGTAGCCATTGTCCGTCTCGCAGAGCCCATCGCCCTCACCAGCATCTTTCCCTATGCCTGGCCACTTGTCAAGAAATTCCATGTTGGCGACGAGAACGATGCCTCATTCTATGCGGGGCTCCTCATCTCCGCGTTCGCGCTGGCCGAGTCGTTGACGGGAATGTTCTGGGGTGGTCTGTCAGACAGAATTGGGAGAAAACCTGTGCTGCTCGCAGGCTGTGCGGGAACCATGCTGAGTATGGTGATGGTGGGATTTGCCTCGAACATCTGGGTGGCGTTGGCTGGAAGAGCAATCGGAGGCTTTCTGAACGGAAATATCGGGGTCATCCAGACAATGGTGGCAGAGCTGGTCACCAAGCCAGAACACGAGCCCCGTGCATACTCTGTGATGCCTTTCGTCTGGTCCATCGGTACGATTATCGGGCCCTGTATTGGTGGGACATTCGCAGATCCAGTGTCATCGTTCCCAGCCACCTTTTCTGCAGGTGGTCTCTTTGGACGCTTCCCCTATCTGCTGCCGAATCTGATCTGCGCAACTATGCTCGGGGTGAGCATCTTGGCCGGATGGCTCCTATTGGATGAGACACACCCAGATATGCAACCCAATGTGCTCCTTCCAGACTCAACTTATGTTTCCGAGGAGACACCTCTAGTACAAACTGCAGATGCCATCAAGAAGCCAGCTGTGGACCTCCGTTCTGAATCTTATGGCACGTTTGAAGGCAGTGACGATAGTGTTTGGAGACGTACAGTGGACAAAACGAAAGGCCCGAAGATCTTCACCAAGCGGGTTGTTGCATTGATCATTGCCTTGGGCATTTTCACTTACCACTCCATGACTTACGATCACCTACTCCCTATCTTCCTTGAAGACGACCGTCGTGATCCAATGTCCTCCATTTCGGTGTTCGCGCAATCCGCATTTGGGATAAACCCCTTTTACTGCCCTGGCGGCTTGGGACTGAGTGTTCAGAGAGTCGGCATGATAATGAGTATCAACGGCATCATTGCTTTGTTTGTTCAAGCTGCCATATTCCCGCTTGCAGCAGAAAGGCTTGGGATCCACAGGCTCTTCATCGTGGTATCTATTCTACATCCGATCGCCTACTTTATCGTGCCTTATCTGGTATTCCTACCAGCACCTTACATCACGATTGGAATCTATTCCTGTCTCGCAATCCGAAACGTGCTGTCGATTCTTGCGTATCCAGTGCTCTTGATCTTGATCAAGGAGGCGACACCCTCCCCCTGCGTTTTGGGGAAGATCAACGGTCTGGCTGCTTCTGCGGGAGCTGCCTGCAGGACCGTCGCACCACCCGTCTCTGGATATCTCTACACAGTCGGCGCAAGGATGGATTTTACGGGTCTCGCATGGTATGGAAGCACATTCGTGGCGTGCATTGGAGCAGCTCAGTGCTTTTCAATCAAGAGACAGAGGAATGGAATGGATTTCGGGGATGGGAGCAAGGAAGATGTGCCCACTGTATTACTGACTGAGGCCGATGACGAAGACTGAATTCGGCTGCTGCTCGAAGAAAGTGTCGACTTATCATCTGGGAGACTGAAATAGAAGGGCTTGGGCGGTAGACTTGGGCATTAGGCGGCGTTTGAGGGCGTTTGAGGGCGTTTTAGCGAGGGTGTGAGTTATCCTGTCACTTGCACGCCGTACAAATTGCGTTCTATATTTTGTATTTTCGGGAATCAAGGGTCAGAAAGGCCGGTCATTCTAAAGGCCGGGGAAATTGCGCGCAATGAATAAATAAGTCAACGACTTACAGAAATCCCCTCATCCTATTCAGCAATACTAAAGTCTACCAAGACCATCGTCGAATTAACCTCCCCCCTGCATACAAAGGCTGGAGTATTGTGATCAACCTAAATATTTCAGGGCCACATCATTCGAACAATGTCAGGAAGAGGTGATAAAAGCCAGAACGTAGCAAATGTTATTAAGACAATCACTATCAAACCACATAGGAGGCTAGCACAAACCCCTGGTCCCCATTCTCCCAGTTCAATGGATATCAATATATTACTTCAGCATGCCAACCCAGAGAGATAACCCATCAACCTCAATGGCATGGCCCTGGCCTGCAGTTTCTCATACCCATTGCAAAGGACAGCCAAGCCCGCAAATCTCAACTCAAACCTCAGTCCGAAGTGCTTCCCACCCTGCCGCAGCGATTCTCGATCCCGCCAAACAACTCAAGAGCAGTGAGAATTGATAGACCGATACGTCTCAGCCATGAATGTCCCCTCATGCTCCCTCGGAATTGCATCATCCTCACCAGCAGTCGGCACCTCATTCTCTATCCCACCTCCCACAGCCCATTTCAAAGCCTCCCTCCTCTCCTCCTGCACCTCTTCCATATCCTCCAGGTTATCCAGGATTTCCGCCCCGCTGGCCGACTTCCGCCCGTTCAGATGCGGGTGCAGGATATCTCTTCCTCCCCCTACCTCAGTAGCTTGCATAAGTCGAGAAGCAAGCTGGCCAACTTGCTGCATGCGTTCTGTAATGGTCGGTGCTACATTTCCCTCCATGATGTCGTAGGTACGCTTGAGTGATGGGTCCGACTCAGGCATCTGGTTATTGCCCTTGGCAAAGTTAGTTCTTCTCACCAGGGCCGGTGGTACATAGACGATGGGTTGCTTGTCAACACCAGGATTATCGTCTTCGTCATCGAAGTCTGCCGTACGGACCTCCAGCCACATGTCTTGGAAGCTTTTGCTCTCGTAAAAAGAAAGCGGCTTGTCATCCTCGAGTGCACTCTGGCGGTCTGAGCCGAAATATAGGTCGAGAATGCTGTCTGATGGGAACATTCCTATGGCCAGCAGTTCCGTTTTCAGAATAGCAACACTTGTTCGCCAGGGGTTGGCTTCAAAGCAGTAGACCTCGACTCCACCGCGAGTTCTCAACACTGTTCCCAGTGCATCTTGGTTGATGGCCCATCGGGAGACCTCTCCACACGCAATTTCTTCGTCTCGGAATCTGAGGACTCTTTGTTCCCACGTGTCCCTTGAGCCCCAGGTGGGGAGTTTGTTCTTGCTGAAAAATGCCATTAAGTCCGCTTTAGTCCACTTAGTCAGGTCACCTTCATTCAGAATTTGGTAACCTCCAATTGTTTGTACAAACTTCGCCGCATCTCGAACCGAAAGCGTTGCCCTTGCTCCTTCGAAGTCCATACCCATCCAATTCCGAACCCGCTGCATGCGATCTTGAATGCCTCCGCTAGTTCTGAGGCCGTGAGTCCTACAAAACGACATCAGATCCTCGTCCACCCAATCGCTGTCAAGAGAAGCAAATTCTTTGACCTGGACTACTTCGCTTGACGGGTTTCTGAAGCGCTCCTGAAGCCGATGAAAGGAATACTGTTTGATCCTTTGAATCAGGCCCTGTTCCTTGTAATTAGACCGATCGAGTCTGCTCTTTTGCCAGGTCTCGTCATCCTCGTAGTCCAACCCAAACCTTATACCTCGAGCCTTGCAGTATTTGAAGGCTTGCTCATGTGTCATCCTCGAGATTTTGTGATCAACTTTGTTGTGTAAGATGGTGGTGAGGTCGTTTGGGTCGCAACCTTCGTCGTTGAAACTTTCTCCTTTCTCGGGCTCGTTGGGGCTGTTCATATATTTCTTGGAGTGGCCTATGTGATCTCGAGTCAAAACCCGTTCTGGGCGGTATCTCACAGTCAGGAGAACATTTGCTGACCCTCCCTGATATCCGGGTAAATCTGGACTTATGAATCCGTCGTCCAGATCCCTCAGCGGAAGATTTGCCTGCCGTAACGAATTGAGGTTGCATCCCACACATAACTTGGCTGAAGGTCCAACGCCAAATTCTCCGTCTTCGTCCTCGTCCGCAACGCCTAAGAGATTTATCCTGGGATTGGGATCCCCATTCCATAAAGTTGGACGAGGGTGCGGGTATTGTATCCGGATTTGGGCTTGCTCCCATTGAATTTCGTCAGGTGTTACCATAGGTCTGCTCCTCACTCTTCTGTCGTTGAACTTAGTCTTCCACAATGCACTCTCGAGTCCTGTCCACTTCCACTGAGGGAGCATGGCTGTGGCGGGCTGTGGCTCAACGGATCCTGTCGCCGGTTTCAGCTTTCTCTTAGCCTCTTTCGAAAATGTGCTGGCTTCCGGGTTTCCAAGACTGTCCCAAAACGTAGTCGATAAAATCCCCTCAAGATACGGAACTCCAATGGAGTAAGCGGTTTCATAAAGCGGTTGCTCATCAATTGTGAACTGCTTGAACCAAGCAAGAGGAGCTTGGAAGTCCCATGGGTGATCAATGCTTCCTATTGCACACGGCATGGGGTTGTATCCACTGAAAATCCAACCAACGCAGGAAAGACCCAGGTCCGCCCAGCAGTCCCTTCCTACCCATGGTTCATATCCCTGGGTGGGATCATAGTCCAAAGACCTAAAATCTTGTTGAAATACAGCATGGCTAACTTCGTGGGTCATTGTTATAGCAGCCAAGAAGATCGCCCGTAAATGGGCTTCACTTCCTGGAGTAAGCTGTCTCAGGGCCATCACATACTCGCCCATAATTCCGATTGTTAGGGGTCGGCGCGTATAACCCTGACTCTTGAGTCGGGTGTCCGATGTCATCGTTTCTTCGGGCTGTATCTCTGCCCAAGGACGAGGAGCATCAAAGACCGTCCTAGTAATACCTTGCCACGACAAGGTCTGATACATCTCATAATTCACCTGCCAGAAGACACTCTCAGAGACAGCGTTGAGCTCCGCCCTCGTTTCCTCCAATTTCTTTGGCGAAACATTGTCCGTTCTCAAGTGAACCGTATAGCCCGAACAGCTGCCATCGGCATTCCTCGTCTTCGGTGCAAGGACTTGGTGTAGTTGATCCGAGGGAAGAAAGTTGGACAGATACGGTATGCTTGTTTCAATGAGGTGGGAAGCAAGTCGCATACTGGGGACAAGCGCTTCATACTCTTCCTTGGTTACTTGCCAGCGTCGGGGAAGAAATATTCTGTGTAACTTGTTCTCGAGATCAGGTATCCGTACTGTTCCAACATCTTTGCCATATCAGCATGTAGCGCATCGTTGGGGGCACTAACAGGTACTTACTCAGTGCTTTAGCCAAAATCAGCTCCTCTATATTCCACGCCTTTGGATGCATTTTGAATTCGATAATTGATGCCAATGATTCTTTGAATGGCGGAAACCATAATCACAGTAATTCGGTTGTAGCAGAAGACCAAAAAGCCGCGGAAACGCTCGACCATTGTTGCGAGGACATACTTCCTTGCATTCCAGAGATTGAAAACAGGCTGTGGAATGTAGATACGGCCAGTAACGAACCATTCCGTGATAGGTTGTCAAGGAATGTACACATGGAAAGGATGTGGGTTTCAGGTCGAAGAGCAATAAAAGCCAACGCTATCCGAGTCTGCCATTGTCAACCACCCTGTCTACTGCATGATCCATTCTGTATCCTCTGGCCGCTTAGCCGGGAACACAGGGTGCGGTGTTCTTGCACGAGATGTGATTTAATTCCTCCGCAACTATGAGTGGACGGCTAGCCGCCGATCGGAAGTCATATCTTCTCGCCTTAGCAACGACCCTTTGACGGTAAGGTTGAAGGGACGATGTTGTTAGTCTGTACTGTACTTCAAGATGCGAACGACGGCAAACCCCGATAAAAACAGAACAAACCACGCCCCCCTTGGCGATGCTGGCGACGATCAACCGAAGCACTTGTTCCCCACAACCAGGATAGGGGGGTCGACTCTCGTTCTCGATTCCGCCAGAAGTGATTGCCTGGCCTTTGCAGCAGCCGAACTCGCCTTGTTAAGCGACGGCTGTTGATTCGAGTGTGCTTGCCCGGAGTGTGCTGCAGTCGGCGTGCTTGAATGTGCTCCAATGTGCTCCATCGGCCAAGTATTCGAGTCGGTGAGAGAGGTGATCGATAATTGGGAGGGAGACGCGGCGTGGGCCAACACTGTGCTGTGTCTCTGGTGTTCCGTTTGGTGCCTTCATCTTGGGCTGGTGGGCGGGCTGGCACGGCAATTTGTGCCGAATACTGGAAAGAAGATGCCGTACAGTAGATCTTCTCTGCACAGGAGGGACTCGGACGCTGCAAAGTGTAGTGGCAGTGCGAGTGCACAACCCGCCTCCCTCCTTCCAGCACAGCTAGCGCTACTGTCTATGGTTTCTTGCTGTTCCTTCTTTCCTATCCTTCTATTTCGTTTCGTTTCGTTTCGGTTTCTCTCTCTCCCGTTCTCTTAACCATCGCACAATCTGCAGTCCAAAACTCCCCCTCGTGTCACTTTTGCTGCTTCCGGCGCAGCAGGCCACCCTCTGGCCCCCATATTTTCTTGCGAGGACCCAATTGCTCAGAAAACATGGTTTCTGACGACGATGTCGAAAAGGCCAGAGATCTGGACCCCACCACTGCCACGGTATCACCGCCCGACCCTGAAAAGGTCGAACCTGGGAAAGCACTCGAAGGTGCTTCTGGCGAACCAGATTCGGATCACGAGGAGGTAGAGTTGATGGACAAGGGCCATTTAGACGATGTAGCAAGACAACACGTCAGTTCCAAATCCCAGCAAGAAACTCCTTGGCTTATTCTGTCAGGCTGTGGTATCTATCAAGGCTGGCTCCCCGAAAGGCGAGAATGATTTCCAAAGAATAACTTCCAAATCAAGCTCGAAGAGTAGACTATCGCGGATAGTCACCAACCTCACCCCTAAAAGCAAGAAACCACGACTTGCCCCAGAGCCTTTGCTTTTGTCCGATTTAGACAATGGAATCGTGGGGTGGGAATCCCAAACCGATGAATCCATGCCTCTCAATTTCCCCGAGACCAAGAAATGGCTTTTGCTATCATTGCTCTCAAGCATCACGTTTATCTCTCCTCTGGCTTCTTCTATGTTTGCTCCTGCCGTATCCTTCATGGACGCCGAATTTCACAACGACTCTCTCCTCTTGAGCTCCCTAACCGTGTCGATCTTTGTGCTGGGCTTTGTTTGTGGCCCTCTTTTGCTGGCCCCGTTGTCCGAGATATATGGACGCAGATTCGTCCTAACCGGCGCAAATGTCTTTTTCTGTGTGTGGCAAATCGGGGCTGCATTATCTCCCAATCTCTCCGCGCTGATAGTCTTTCGATTCTTGGCTGGAGTTGGAGGATCCGGATGTTTGACAATCGGTGGCGGCGTGATTGCAGACCTCTTTCATCCTGATCGTCGTGGGCTTGCCTCCTCAGTCTACACCTTCGGGCCTTTGTTTGGTCCAGGTGAGCCTTGATTCCATAATATCGGGTTGTTCTCCTCTGTGAGCTCAGAGCCCGAGAGATCCTCGGGTGCGGCACGCGCAACTGTCTTCCTTGGCTTTCAGCTCCTAACCTTGGCCCTCCAAAACACTCTGCGAAAATTCCGTACTAACTCGATGCCAGTCGTTGGTCCAATCTGTGGTGGCTTTATTTCCCAACGAATTGGCTGGAGATGTAGGTATTGGGGAGAAACCCTTTCCTGTGTCTGGTTGTTTTATGATTCTCTCCCCAGACAGCTCCAGAAACCTTCCGTGTTGAGAAAATGCTAACCCACCCGTTACCCAGGGGTATTCTGGGTCCTTTTAATCTCTGGTACCTGTGTTACCATTGGAATCGAGCTTTTGAACAGAGAGACCAACCCGAGAGTTCTGATGCGTCGGAAAGTACGGCGGCTTCAAAGAGAACTCAACCGCCCAGATCTGCGCAGTTGCTATGACACAGATACTCAGCAACATACCCCAACTCAAATTCTCCTCAACGGGATTGTTCGGCCGCTCAAGATGCTGTTCTTCTCCCCAATTATATTCCTCCTCAGTTTGTACATGTCAGTCGCTTATGGCCTTCTATATTTGCTCTTCACGACTATCACTCAAGTCTTTATTGAAACTTATGACTGGGACCCTGATATGTGTGGTTTGGCCTACATTGGTCTTGGAATTGGCTTTCTCTGCGGTCTCATTCTTGTTGCAAAATTGTCCGATGCTACAGTGGTCAGAATGACGAAAGCAAACGATGGTAAGTTCCACAGCATCATTTCCTACCTTGATGTTGGGCGAGCTGCCTCTGTAGATATGTATCGAGAGCATCCTTGTCGCAATTCACCATATCTACTTCAAAATCCACCCTTCGGCGCGTTACTGACCTGTGAAATTGGGATTTAGGCGTATTCGAGCCCGAGATGCGTCTTCCGGCTTGCATTTTCTTTGCCTGCTGGCTTCCGGTGACATTCTTCTGGTACGGCTGGTCTGCTGACGAGGGCGTTCACGTAAGTTCTCCTCATTTCCCCAATTCTGTGCTACGAAATTAATCAAATTCTAGTGGATCGTTCCCGTGATAGGCCTTGTTCCATTTGGCTTCGGCATGATGGGTATCTTCATTCCCATACAAACGTATACCATCGATTCCTTCCCCGCATTTGCTGCCTCTGGCGTCGCGGCTCTCACAGTCTCGCGTTCCCTCTTTGGCGCTTTCCTTCCGCTGACTGGCCCGACAATGTACCAAGCCCTTGGTCTTGGTTGGGGAAACTCTGTACTGGGTTTCATCGCAATAGCGCTGATTCCTGCACCTTTGATGATTTATAAGTTTGGCGGCAGGATTAGGAAGAACCATCCTGTCAAGTTATGAGGCATTTCTTCCCTGATATCACGTGGGTGCGTGGCACTTCAGGCGTTTTTTCCTTCATAATAGCAGTGAGGAGAATTTACTGTAATTGATTATGATTATGTCAAATAGCAGATCCTACGTTATACTGCTATAAATAGAGATTAAATAGAGTAAGTGCAATGATAAGTATACCGTTTATGAATTATCGTCAAGTCTTGACATTTGAGCTCGAAATCCAGGATCGAGAGCGACAGGGACGAGCTTAAGTCATCTTCCTGCTTAAACCTAAAGGCTGTCACAGCAAGGGCAGACACTGCTTTCATCGATGTCCTCGATGACAGCTCCTTCCACCAACCGTGGACCATTTGTGTGTGGTGTCAACGGGATGGAGTCCACCAACTCATATGATTCGGGGCGATGGTCGAGTTGAGGCTTCTAGCATGGGCTCCGTGAACTCCCAAGCATGGAAAACTTCTAATTAATCTAATTCTCTTTTCACACGACCATCTCTCAAATATTGCCTCCTAGCAAAACCTCCCCCTCAACAGCAGCATCAATCGTTAGGTACATTCTATCTGTGCTACCCATTACAATCGAAATTGGCCTGAAACACTCAGTCTGACTGCGATCCATGATACTTTGATTCCACCAGATATCTGTGTATCCCTTCACGCTATCTGCGGGAGCTACAGGTTCACAATTTCCAGTACTGGTCTTCGTGAATGCTATTTGAACCGACTTGAATCCCGTTGACAGGGGCGGGTTGTAAGAGCCGTGGAAAGATACATGTTCTTGTATGTGGAGTCAAATTTGCAGTCCAGAAGTGCGCTGTGGGCCTGGCACGACAATCACGCCGGTGTCGATTTTGTGCAGTTTGCATCGGTGTACGTGTCGTTGGGTGCGAGTACAAATTGATCACCGACGGAAAATGTCTTGTCTGTGAAAAGGCTTGGATTCCAAACCGTGTAGCAAGCCTGATACCCGCACCGAGTTGCATTTGGCGCTGTGATATCTCCGAAGTAGTGGGGAGCATCTGCTGGGTTATCTATGTGGACGTCATTATCCATACCATTTATTGTACGTTTGACATCGTCAGAGCTGTTTTCTACTCCCAATAACCTGTTGTGTTGTTAGCATATATATGCTAGGGTTTGAGTAGTGTTAGCAACATATTGTTTGGATAGAAGGCGAGTCCAACCTCATTCCGAAGTCCGTATGCTAGAGTATTTCCACCAGTTGCGTCACTACGGCCACCGGTTGGGACAGCGTTCATGTCGAAAACCTTGATACATTGGACCGGACGACGTTGATATCCCCAGAGGGAAAGCCAAAGTTGCCCTTTGAGCCACGAGACACAATCGACAGATTTGGATGACTCGGTGATATAATGAGACTTCGTGTAGGATGACCACCATTGTACATGCCAGTAACGACGACTGTCTTGGTCGCTCCCACAGATATCACTTGGGGGTCGTAAGTCCATTTTCATACGGTTGACATCGAGCTGGCGTACAAAGTAGTCCCGGTCAAATAAATCCCGTGGTTGAGGCTGTTTTGTTTAATAAGCGTTTTGCTGGACGCAATGCATCACGAGGCATCTAAGATATGAGCCGTGATGCCTTTGCCGCTCCCAGCGACAAGAAAGTCGCCAGCCGTGTCCAAGATTAACCCGCGAGCTGAGCTGAGAGCATGCCGCCCATGGCCTTGACGGCAGCCCATCCACTGGCCACTTCAGCAGGGTCTTGTGCTGCAGGGACTCAGTGCAAGCAGTTGGCATGGAACGCCTCCGTACGAACAAGCAGTTCGGCGGAGACGGCGTGAGTGGCGGTTGATGTTGGTCTTGCGAGAGAGCGAGTTGATGTTGCACGGCGAGTTGTAGGGCCGGGGCGTCTGTTGAGCTCGTAGTAGGAAGCAGATTACTAGCCACCCAAGTGTCGAAAAGCGGGCTGCGGGCATATTCCATGTTGTGCTCATAATTGTTGACATGGTCATGTTCTTCAAATGTCGATGTGTTACTTCTTGGTGTCTTTGGCGCAGTCGAAGACATTGCCCAGGCAAATCGCGAAGTTCCATTGGGACTTATGATAGTCCGGTTCCCGTCAGCATTTATCCACGATGTGCATCCACGACATCGAGCCGTAACGGTCCCTGCAAAAATTCAATATTGAATCGGCATCCTGCAATCCTTCGAGCACAAACAGCATGGAAAAAGCTAAGAGGGAGCTCACAGTGGGTTTTATTAGTCCCAGTCCCTTTCAATTATGTGTATTCGGCCCCAGCGTACGGTTGAGGATAGGCATTGTGCTGCTTTTGGTTAACCATTGCACCGAATGTCAAGCTCAAGGAGCCTTCTACGTTGCCCAGTGAGAGGAAAGCAATAATTTACCAGCACCGCTACTGCTCGACCAGCCAACAGATAGCGGATTACCCAGCGTCCCCCCCCCCAAGTAAACCCAGACCAACCTATGCTGATAGGAGCAACGATCTGAAGGATAGCATCTGTAGGCACCGCTTCGTCGGTCACACTGTGGAGGGCGACGCGGTAGGCAACGCATCGCTCGTTTGTATACGAGGCATAGCAAATCGAAGTTACAACATCGCAGAATGAGAATCATACCAATTCCAGCCAGGGTAGTAATACCACAGAAGAGACGAAAGACATCCACTGCAGTTGCGGCTCACTTAGGCACGGCTAGATTAGGAACTCGAGCTATAGGTACTTTCTCAGCGGAGCCGATGTCGTGGACTTTATTATTTTACACCTCGCCAATTGCATGGATGAATGGCGGGAAGAGAAAAGGCCTTTCATCATCTTCATTTGTCTTATCTGCCGAAACTATAGATCTTGATGAAACGGAACATGCGAGTATGGAAAAACTAGAGCGAGGCACCATTTCACCAGCCGCACCCTATAATTGCCAAAGAGTTTCAGGACCACGAATGGGGACGAAACACTCGGAGCAGTGAACAATAGGTTGACAGGAAAAGAGCTAGCATCAACGTGAGTCTAACATACAGAGGGGAATGCATACTCTAATCAAATGGACCGCGACCAACTTCGCGCCCAGCCCGAGAGGAACGCCGCTCCGTTCCCTTGTTCGGGCCAAGGAACCATCTATCTCGATGGAAGGCTGGTTCGTGGCTGGTCTAAAGCGAGGTACGAGGAGATAGGCAAATATGGAGAGGACGAGTGAGGGAAGAACCAGACAGCACCACTTGAACGCAGCCAAGCCCGAAAATTATACGGCCCCACGGCCGCGTCGTGGCGTTACAATAGGATTAAAGGCATTTCGGGGGGGGGGCTTTCAAGACCAATTTCGGATGCCCAACGCTGTGCATGCCCCAATGCGGGTCTGCATGGTGAGAAAGTATAGAGAACCCGACAAGCCGGACGGAGGTGTCATTAGCCATGAGCCGAATCGTAAGACAGAAGGGCGATGGGGATTGATCCGGCTGACAATGGCACTGGTTGCTGAAAGCTCGTGAGACCGCACCGCCAGCAACTTGATTGCATGATGTTTGGATAAAAGCATTCCATTCTTCCCTCGTTGTCCGTCGTTCCACACCTGGGCTCATCGTCAGGTCGTGTCCGGCACAAATCAGCTGCAGCGGAGGTATCGTGCGGGTTTTCTGAAGATCTGAAGAAAGGTGGTCATGTTGTCTACTGCCCGGTTATCGGGGCCGGGGAGTTTGGGTGGTCTGTGGTTGCCATCGGAGAGGGGAGTTGCTATGCTGAGGCCGAAGTTGAAAGTTGACCGTGACTTTTCAGAGGGGAAGCGAGTCGTCGCTGTCTACCTCCGTACTAACCTACAAAGGCACCTACCGAGGACGAGGGTATGCCGCCGGGCGGCACGTGCCCAGTGACAATTCAGAATTCGAACATGGCCATGGCCTTTCGCCACACGGAGCCAATGCCAATGAATACCAATCAAACCGACCTCTTCAACGAGCCCGGCTTCGTGCCTTTTCCTCGAATCCAACATACATATCGGCTTCCTGAAAATGCATGTGAATGAAGTGCAAATAAGCCCGGGCTTCGGCTTCAAGCACAGGACTACCCGTCTCCATCAGCAAAATACCGTCAATCCCGAGTCGTCCGTCTTTGACAGCCAGCCAACATGTCCCAAATCGACATCACGCCCGCCAAAACGGAGGATTTCATTCAGCTTAGCCGACTTAATTACCACGGCTTTAGCGGAACTCCTATCAAGTTACTGATGCTCGGAAATCGGAGCGAGGAGGAGCAAATCGCTCATACCCAACAACACCTCGGAAAGTGTAGCTAACCAAAGCTGTGGTGGACGGGCAGATTGTCGGATTTGCTCAATGGCACTACTACGTAGAACCCATGCCCGTTGAGGACGACTTACCGCCAAATTGGGGCGAGAGAGCAAACGGACCGTTGTGTGATGCTTTCTTTGTGTCCATGAAGAAGGCAAGAAAGAGACAATGGGTGGGAGAGTGCTGTGCTGGTAAGCATTTCTGTTTCGATTGCAGTTATCCTTCCGCATCCGCTAATTCCTTCCGGTCTTCCGGTCCTGGCAATTTTAGTCACGAGTCCCGAATTTCAAGGCCGAGGAGTGGGCAGGCTCCTCTGCAATGAAGGGTTGCAAATTGCTGATCGAGAAAAATTGCCTGCGTGGCTGGAAGCGTCCGCCAGAGGGCGCAGACTTTATCAAAAGCTGGGTTTCGAGGATGTTGCGAATATTGTCATAGACTTGGGCAAGTAAGGCGGCGGGGGTGTGAACACGACCGTTTGTATGGTGCGGAACCTTAGAGAAAGGCAGGTAGATACGGTACGGCACCGAGATACCTGTAGATACGTGTAGATTGTAGATGCACTCGTGGAAAAATCAGATTAGATCCATGGCAAAATACCGCAAACGTCCAGGGGCTCGCTTCTGCGCGTTCTCCAGTAGTTCTGGGACTAGCGCCGGCTATTCCATTTCTCTTCTCCCGAAGGCCACGTTAAAAAATAAACGTTGCACTTCGCAGCCTTGTTTCAAGCCTCGCCTCGTTATGTTGTTCACTTTTAACCTTCAATCGACTTCACACCATTAATCTCTGGAACCCTCATTCTAATTCCAATCACAATCCTAATTCCCGCTCGCACCTCCATCTAGCAGACTCACCGCCACTGCCACCGCAATGGTGGTCCGAGATTCGCCAATGAACGCATCAACTCCTTCGGCTCTTTCTTTCACCGAGACCCTCAGTCTCCTGTCTCTTTTCCTTGCGTCGTTCGGCATCATCGCCAACACCTTCCGTGGAGATGGCGAGCCTCTCATTGCTTCTCTTGCACTCAGCGGAATTGCATTTGCGGCGACGTATGCCATGATTCGGTGGCTTGGGCCAACATTTATGAAGGCAGGGCTGAAGGGGAAGGACATGTCAAAAGTGCACAAAAGAGAGATCCCTGAAACCATGGGTGCTGTTTGCGCTGTTGTCTATCTTCTAATCATCATTGTTTTTATACCTTTTCCCTTCTACAAGGATATTGTGGCGGCTACTTCTGGAGGAGGAAACCGAGATGTTGTCATTGAGCTTGAGCACGTACAGACAGGTCGATTTTTACACAGATTCCCGCATAGCAAGGCAAGTCTCCCACGGATTCAACATTGCTCACATCTCGGGAACGTTATAGCGCGAGTGCAAAAGATTACTGGCCACTTTATTTATGACAATTTTGGGACTTTGAGCTGATAGAAACCAGTTAGCATCATACCTCTCTGCCATCCTTTCCCTACAATCCGTATCTATCCTCGGGATCGGTGATGATCTCTTTGATATTCGGTGGCGACACAAGTTTTTCATACCCGGGATTGCCAGCATACCTATCCTCATTGTCTACTTTGTAGACTTTGGGGTAACTCAGATTGTCATCCCCATACCACTTCGGCCACATCTCGGAGGGCTTTTCGACCTAGGATTTCTCTACTACGTTTACATGGCTGCAGTGGCAATATTCTGTCCGAACAGCATTAACATTCTTGCTGGCATCAACGGCATTGAAGTATCCCAATCATTGGTGATTGCATTCCTCCTCGTTCTCAACGATTGTTTCTACCTGTTGGCACCGTATCCCCACCCAGCAACGGATTCACATCTTTTCTCCTTGTACATGCTACTTCCTTTCATTGGCGTCTCACTGGCCCTCTGGTGGCACAATTGGTATCCTTCTCGGGTCTTTGTGGGCGATACATACTGCTACTTTGCTGGGATGGTATTTGCGGTCGTTGGTATTCTCGGACATTTCTCTAAAACGCTCCTCCTCCTATTCATCCCGCAAATATTCAACTTCATATACTCAGCGCCGCAACTATTCCGCCTAATATACTGTCCACGCCATCGCCTGCCTCGCTTCAACGCCAGAACAGGCTTGATGGAGCCTTCAGTGACAGAATGGCAGTATCCGCCTAAGCCAATTGTTGCTGTATTTTTGAAGCTGCTGCACCGTTTGCACCTGTTACGGGTAACGACGAATCACGGCGGACAGATCACTGAGAGTACGAACTTTACCATCCTGAATCTATGGTTAGTGTGGTTTGGGCCCAGGAGAGAGGATAGACTGGCCATGGAGCTCTTGGTGATGCAGACATTCTGTGGACTGTTTGGACTGTTTGTGAGGCACAACTTTGCCCTCTGGATATTCGAGTCAGATAATTGGTCTGTAAAGTCATCATAATGATTTATCTACATGTGCGAATCATGGCAGAATCACGCATAGTTCAAGTTCCTTGCAAGAAAATTTCGCTACAGACGTCGAGACCACGATGCCATCATAGCTTGCGCGAAAAGCAAGCTTGCAGCTCAAAGACAGTCACTGGTTTATTTTTGATAATTTTTGATAATTTTTGAAATGCCGTTGAGGCTTTCATGCTACTGGTACAACCAAGGTATTGCTCTCGTCCGAGAGATCCACGTGCTGTCCAGCAAAGGATCAGACAAAGTGAGCCGGCCGCCTCCGTTACGCCTGTCCCAAACCCCTTTTGAATCCATGGGTAGCCACCCGCCGAAAACGCTCAAAGTCCATAAAAGAAAGAAAACCCGTGCCAATAGCAAAACGCCTTGCACAAATCTATGTATGTTACAACGTGCCATTGGATTTTCCTGATGGCATATCATGCGTCACAGCAGTATCAGCCGCCAAACTTAGCAGGTCTGCCGATTTCTCCACAACAGGGGAATCAATGATTGCAGATCCTTGCAAGGTCCCCAGCGCCTTAGCCTCCTCCACTGTCGATAAAGACGGTGTTACGGTGGGGCTGGTCCCAGATGACGCCTTGTTAGTACCAAATGTGTCCGACTTCTTCATCCGCGCAGCTTTGTAATCGCTTAAGCTCAGCTTCTTGGTCGTTTTGACGGGGCTCGGATGTTGACCAGCACCGTTGGCCATGGGCAATGCGAACACGGCTGTAGGATGCACGGTTCCAAGTGGTGATTGTGCAAGGGATCCAGATGCAGAGGATGGGGTTGCGGGGCCGGACACAGGTCCAGACATGTTCGGAGTGGAGAAAATGGGTGCTGGAGGCATCTGTACTCGCAGATCTGGCAATTTTTGACCAGAGGGAGGTTGTGAACCAACAAGTGTAGTATTTAGTTGGCCAGGCCAAGGTGGCGGAGGTGGTTTTATCGTGGTACTTACAGCCATAGCAGGAGCATCGGTCATGGCCACGTCAACGGAGGTAGGTGGGACGTCTACTGACGGTGTCGAGGATGAAATACTTGAATTGCGAGCCTTTGCATCCGTCGGGGATTCCATATGATATCGGTCTTCGTGGGTCGACGCATCCAAGTCCATCGAGGCCGTCGGCGATGCTCGCACATTCTGTTCTTCCCCGTCATTTGATACAACTGTATGCTGGCATGTCTGTGCCTCTGATTGAGCCTGTAGCTTGTGCCGGTTCTTGAGGAGCCGCTTCGACAAAGGCAACATCGAGCGTCTTTGTTTTGGCTTGGGATCGTTCCACCACGCATTCTCAACCTCTTCCGTTTGTGTTGCAGCATCAGTGTAAATGCTCTTCGGTGCCGCAGATGTTTGCCTAGATCGAACTGTCGCTGATCCGTTCCGGGATGCTTGATTGTCAGGAGAAGGCAATGCTGCAGTCGGCGATAGTGCGCTGAACGGTGATCCAGACTGCCGTCTCGATGTGCTCGCATCCACATACTGCCGTGATCGATTGCCATTCGAATTTGACGGTGTTGGCTGCGAGACCGACATGCGGGGAGCAACAGACCGTTGTCTCGGTTTCGGGGTCGACTGTGGAGTGTTCACCGGTACATTCGCCGTCGAACTATCGGATGGTCGTTTCTTCTTACGTGGCGGTTGGCCCTGGTCCATCTTTCGGAACGACTCTTCAAGCATTGCCAACTTCCTCTTCTCCCGGTCTGAAGGCTCCGTGAGAATGCCGTTCGTTTCGCCAGTTCCTTGGGAAGGCGTTAGATCCCGACTGTGAGGCTTGCTCCGCGCAGAATCTGACACGGATCTGCCATCATCATCGTCATATTGTTCTTGTTGTCCTTCACTGGCAGCTCGGCTGTTGGTCGCATGGCCCGTACTCGTGGGAGAAACATGGTTCTGCTTGGGCTTGCGACCCTTTTTTGACCTCACTCCGTTCGATTGGGTATGCGATCTTCCGTGGTAGCTTCGATGGAACCGTGCAAACGCGCAGTCATTGCCGAGATCACATGCGCAGCCGCCGTGGTCGGAGAGAACCATCTCAATCGTTGAAGTGAGTTTTTCGTATTCTTCATCGTTGATGTCCACCCCGTCAAACGGCGCGCCGTCATCATCACTCAGATGCAGCAGGTGTAAGAATCTGGATCGGTATTGACCCGGAAATCGAAAGTCCCATGGAATCGTGATTTGTTCGTTGGCAGCTAGTGGTCGTTCGCTGGTCAACCAGAAGTGGTACTCATTCCCAAGAGCGATGAACGTCTCCAAGAATGTGTTCGGCCGGCAGCTGCGTCGCACGTAGCGGCAAATGGAGCCCTCTTGTCTGGTGTCGATAAATAGCGGAAGTCGAGGGTGAAAGAAAACGAAAGGACGAGGGTGAGCAGATGCTTTCCAACAATTCTCGGCGGCATCGCAGTAATCTTTCTGGAACCCGATCAGGCCATTGAGCTCCCCAATACGACCGGGTTGAGGCAGATTGGTAGGAGTGATCAACTGTCGCCATCGAAGCGTTCTGTCATTCTGCGTATTTTCCTTGCGTTCAACTCGTAGCTCGGGCCACTTCAACTGATCCGTAGGGACTTTGAGATATTGAAAGACGTCTTCTTTGTCCACACCTACGTCTCCTTGAAGCTTACCTGGATCCTGTAGCCAAAGCGCTAATGCATTGGTGACGAGTAGGCTTGCGAAGGAATTTGACGATGAAAGTTGACTCGGGTGGTCTTGATCGTAGAGGGTCAGGAAGATTTCGGAGTAGGTGTGGATTTGGAAGCTGATTGGTAGATCCGGCGGTGTATGTGCAGGACTGGGTGGGTGTGCGTGGCTATGCGGACGGGCATTGAACGGTGGGCTTCTTTTTAATTGCGAGCTGACAGACTGGTTCGATCGATGGCCCTTCGCCTTCTTCGTGTGCGGGTGGTGTTCTTGAGGGCTGCCACTCTTATGACCGTCGTGATCGTGGTGGCCATTTACTTGAAGGTCGGATGGCTTCGACTTTTTCTTGTGGCTTTTCGAAGGTGGCCGCTTAGTTTTCTTGTCGCCTGTGTCGTTGATTGCTTTGTTCTGCCTCTGATGCCGCTGTCGTTCGGTCGCGAGGCGCCGGTCTAGAGATCGCGGTTTGCAGTCAGCGCAGGAATGATCGAACTCGTCTCTGGAAGCATCATCCACCCGGCCAGGATAGAAACACTCGATATGCTGCCACGTATCACACGTCTCGCAATAAATTGTGTTCCCATCGTCGTCCGAGAAGTCGCAGATACACTTGATGGTGTAAGGCTCTTCGTCTGCGGACTCGATGACCGGAAGCGCATCATTCGCAGAAATTGAATTGAAAGCGGCCTGGAGAGGAGTCGCGATCTGCGTTGTGATCGATAGAGGCCTTTCTGTCATAATCTAGCAAGAGCCTCTTGGTGGCTGTACGAGTGAGAGGGTGCGTTCACTGATTGTTTTGCCGGAGTCGCATGACGAAGGAAGCAGCGACTCGATCGAAAACGGTGTCGCAGAGCGAGAACAATCGAGGTCGATGAAAGCTGTCATCAGTTGTTGGAAAAGACTGTAGAACGTCTGGGTCCTCGATCGTCGCCAGCGGACCCAGAGGCAGGGCACGTCCGGGAGCAGCCAACGACTTGCCGTCACTTTCGCAGTCCGAATGTGGCAGTAGGAAGCGAAGATATGGTCCTGAATCGCCGTAGCAGATGGTCAATGAAGTCGTAGAGGCGGGTGAAGGCTTTTCAGATTGGGTGGAGGCGAAGGCGCCGTTGAGGGTGACTCGAGGGGCTGTCAATAGTTAGGGAGAGTTGTCGCGACGCGTCGTTGAGGGTCTCGAGGGATCGATTCGGCGATGGCACTGGTGTTAGAATGTAGCCTCACGTTGTCCTTCGAGGAGAGGAAGAGGATGCTGCATGAAAGTTGCAGAGGCAGAGGGGAATTGGGGAGAGAGTGCTGAGCGAGTAGCCAAGCGACAGCAGAAGTGCTGCCGCTTTTAACGAGCTACTGGCGCTAGACCCGCCCATGCCTGTGCCTGTGCAGATTGGCAGCACGACGCACCCCGAAGCCGCGAGGGAATTTGAATTTGGGGGGTGAAGACTTTAAATCTGTTGACATGCTGCAGATTCTGCCTCGATTTCGACACTTGCAAGTCAGGCAGCGGCGAAGGAGCGATGCTCCAGCGTCGTGATCGCGACGACGGCGATGATGTAAAGGGCGAGGTTGAGGAGTCGGAGTCGGGGTCGGGGTCGGGGGGGGGGGGGAGGGTCGCGAACATGACGAACGAAGTCTAAAAGCGCGAGGAAGGGTTGAATCCGGCTAGGAGCCTGGGAGGACGGCCACAGCAGCTGCTGATTGGGCGGCCAGCCAACAGCGCGCAATTAGCGTGGCCAAGGAAGTGCGAATGGTCGGCGTTGGTCGCACGCTGGGCTGCCTCGCGGACGGGCGCTGCTGCCTGGCGTCGATGCTGGCGAGGATTCGGCGTATCAGCGCTGCGAGTAAAAATAAGAAGCAAGGCAAAGCAAGGAATGCCTGGCATGGTATGGCATTTGAACCTGGCATCCCGATCGCGATAGCGATATTGAACGCAGTGGCTGTGCCTGTGCCTGAGCCTGAGAGGGGCTGGTGGAGTGAGAGAAAGAGAGTGTGAGTGAGGGAGTGAGTGAGCGAGTGAGCGAGTGACTTGGAGAGAACATTTATGGTGTAACATTTGCAGTCTGGAAACTGGAAACTCAACTGGAAAATCCCATGGCCGTTGAAAGTGAGAAGTGACGCGTGATCACTGAATACGGACGTTCTTGTCCAATGTGAGCGAACTTGCATGTACTGTCCTGTAAGGTTAAATGAGAGGAGAAGGCCCCTGCACTTTTGAGCCTCTTTTCACCTCTGCGTCTCTGAAGCAGTCACCACCCTCAATGTCCTCAATGGTCGACCACTAATTACACAGCTGACAACTCCACCATGCTCCCTCCTTCGCACCCCTATTACCCCGAGGGTGTTCTTCTGTCAGGAGAGTTCATCGGGAATACCTGGAGCGTGCCAGCACTCATCCTGACCTTTGCAACTGGGTGTGCTCTGCTACTCTTCGTGACTTTTGTGGCCGTTCGGCATGCAAATCCAGCATTGAAGCCCCCAGATCTGTGGAAAGTCCTCTGGTTTGTCCTGAGTGCGCTTCCCAAATCTGCCCGATGACCCGGCCTAACGATATCTTAGCTGGCTCTATTCACGTCTTCTTCGAGGGTTACTTTGTTTACAACCATTCTCGAATGTCAAGCATGCAAGACTTCTTTGGCCAACTATGGAAAGAGTATGCATTGAGCGATTCGAGGTATATGTCATCCGACAGTTTAGTCCTCTGTACAGAGGGCTTGACAGTGGTGAGGACTTTGATCTCACCTTATTTAACATTAATTTCACCCACTAACATAAAGGCAGCTTACATGGGGCCCGCTGTCTCTATTAACAGCTGTACTGATTATAAGGCAGTCACGGTTCCGCCATCCCATTCAAGCTCTGGTATCGACCGGCCACCTTTACGGGAACCTCATCTATTATTCAACCTGCTTGTATGAAGATTTCGCCCTCGGAAAGCGTTCCTATCGCCCGGAGCCGTACTATTTCTGGTGGTATTTCATATTGATGAATACCTTCTGGCTTGTCATTGTGAGTTCTCGCTTTCTCGAGCTATCACCTCCCTCAACAGATCTTGCGAGTTGTCTGTTCCCAATGAATACGCATCCACCTCCTTGCCTGCAATACTGACCAGAGGATCTTGGGTATAGCCCGCTAGTAAGTGTGCTCTCAGGATCGTCAGATCTCTACTGACAAGAAGAAGTCTGTTTGAGCAACAGCATTTCAGCCTCAGCCGATGCATTTGCTGTGGCTGGCAAATCTGACGATGGGCGTGAAAAGAAGAGGACGTAATCGTCGAGAATTGGATGGAAATGTTGTTGCCGGGTCACTAGATTGAGTAGTATAACCTCTTCCAGGAGGTCTCCATTGGACGCTGCCCGTGATCGTACTGGATTTCCAAGGTGCAAGTACTATCTCTCAGGAATGAGGGGTAGTAAATAGCCATGTACCCTCCGTACCAACAATCAGCTTTGCGTAGGAAAACGGTTAGGATAAATTGATGCCCCAACAAAATGCCCAGTCCAGGCCAATTCATTTCCATATCTAAATGCCCGATGCTCTTGCTGTACTTTGTATAACTTGCAACAGTTTCATCTAAGGTTGCTCCACTTGAGCATCTGACCTCATCGTTTAACGAAGCCACCAACCATCTCGGCCTAAGGCTGCCAGCATTTATCGTCTATCTCCAGTGTCCTGCGCCTCCTCCGCCTGTCCATCAACAACAACTCCACCACTCACCAAAAGTCGCCAGATAACGATGAAGTTCTCACTCAGCCTGATCACACTGCTCTTGACCTCCCTTGTTGCCTCGGAAGGCTTATCGTTCTCTTTCGGTGGACAAAAGCCCCTTGGTGACGGGGACTCTGTTCCCGGCGACAACCCGCTTTCGTACTGCAAAGCAGAGCATGGTGATGATATTCTGGTTCTTGATCACGTCAACTTGACCCCAAACCCTCCGCAAGCGTATGCATAAATACTTACGCAATATCCTGCTATTTCACTGGCTAACCTGCTTCCAGTGGAAAGACGCTCACCATCGAGGCGGTTGGAACGTTGCTAGAAGATATCGAGAAGGAGGCCAAGGTCATCTTACAAGTCAAATATGGATTAATCAGACTCGTCAACACTGAAGCAGATCTCTGCCAACAAGTCTCCAATGTTGATTTGGAGTGCCCAATCAAGAAGGGAAAGATTACGATCACAAAGGACGTCGAGCTGCCAAAGGAGATTCCTCCTGTGAGTCCCCGCTTCCTCGAGTTGTAAAATCACCTGCTGACCCAGTGACGAGGGAACCTACACCGTCTTTGCTGATGCCTACACTAAAGATAAGAGGAAGATCGTCTGCTTGGAAGCAACAGTGACATTCGGAGGCAGCTCGAAGCTTGATTTGTAGAAGGGCCTTGGGATATTGTTCAGGACAGGCGGGTCCGTATGGGGGACATCATAGTGCGATGATTCCTTTCCTTGCATTGCTGGCTGTGTTGCAGGTGTCTTTGGCAACAGATTCTCTTCCCTAAGGATATGCTTTGTAACTATGTGGTGGCTCTATCATCTGAATGCATCGGACTTCTAAATCATATCACCATAGTATGACCAATAAGGCTCGTATCAGAAGGTCCAATGCTCGGCGCAATTTTAAACTCCTGATACAACTTCTACCATGGTTCATTTGCGAAGGATTGGAGCATTATCTCCCATTTCACGGTGTGCAGGAACATAATTTGATCGCGATTTTGCGAGAGTTTTGAATCAAAGTTGAAAAAGGTGTATTGCTGCCAAACGCCATTGCCTTATCTTCTAAAAGTGTCCAGCATAACCATACCACGATCAGTGCAATAATAAAGACAGGCACTGTTCCATCTACTCGCCAAAAAGCCTTCGCACTCTCCTCAACACACTATCCTTCTCGGGGTCGTACGGATGATCCTTGCTTGGAATTTCGAGTAGAGCTGGGAAAGCAGCGGTATATGTATCGACCCGGTGGCGTATTCTCTCAGCAATCTATGCAGTGGTAAGCTCCAATGCTCGTGATGGCAGCAGGCAGACCCACATGTTGGTTAATCAACAAGATTCCAATATCCTTTCTCTCGGTTGTGAACCTTTCAAAAGCTTCTTCGATAGCTGCATTGTCCGTCTTGCTGTCAACGACGAGGAAGTTTTTCTGCGAGTCCGGGGGTTGCGTGACATGCTACCTTCCCATCAGCTCCGATGTCTGCTCAAAGACTGGGAGATTTCTTACACCAATTCCAGCTAGAAGCAGACCAGTAACTGAGTCCTGAAAGGGACATTAGCACGACGTTTGGCGTTCGAGGGGCGAACAGGGCTTACTTCATCTCCGATGACGGCAAGAAATTGCCTATCCTTGTAGGCAGAGGCTGGTGCTGCCATTCTCGGCTTGTTTCTTCAGCAGTGTAGCTGGATGGCCTTCAGAAGAGTTGTATGAGTAGGAAGAGTTGGGAGCTTCACTGGGGCGGCACCCCACTATTTTAGCGCTACTACGGTACCTTACCCCTGTGCTTGGCAATAAAGCTGCACGACCGCTCGCGAAATCCCAACCTACCCCTTGTAGACAAAGCCGCACCGAGGATCAAAAACACAACACCAAGTCGATAATGTGAAAAGAATCAACGGTCGCGCTCACGATGCCGAGACTCATACGAAGGAAGCCGCTGGTCGAGCGAATAAAAGACTACCTCAACCCGGGGGATTTCTTGCTGTGGCTGTCTGAAGAGATCGAAACGCGGGATTGGGACTTCAAACAATTTGCAACACCCTTCGCCCTTGGATTACACATTGTCTTTCTCATATCGAGGGCAAATTGTGGTACTTCTGGCAGGAGTGGAGGAGACGATGTGTTTGGAGATGATTACTCGGGGACGGGTTGGTTCAGCTATATAGTAAGACATCTTTCAACCATCTTGCTGTTCACCATGCTTATGTATTGCAGGCAACAGTGACCGTTCACCTCTTGACCTACTTTTCCATTGGAAACGCGGTGTATACTTTCACTCGAAAGCGGCATTACCGGTTGTTTGAAAGCTCCATCGATGCCCCACAGTCCACTCCTTCTGCACACCGGGTGCGTGTCGATTCTTCTCCAGTCGCCTCTTCGCCGCTGAGATTTCTTACAAGCATTCTTGGAGATACAAGTGCCGAATCTAGAGCGCATCCTGATCCTACTCGAGACGTGTGGGAGCTTGCGGTTTGGGACCCTATCCCAATTTGCTTGCGGTTGTTCTGCTTCTTTAGCCCGGGTCATGTTCTTGTCTACTGGCTTTTTCTGCCAACCTTGGCCTCGGATCCTCGACCCAGCGTTACAGTCTTTACTGCCATAATCCTGGAAATCTTACTGTCGTCGCAGCTATTTCTCCTCCAGTCAGCCTTTTCGCAGCAAGAGAAGGATTCTTCCATCATTCACAAGGAGGTCATGAACGAATATGATATCAAATACGTTCACCCTCGACTGAACCCGCTTGTTCGTGATGTAGGCACCCAATTTTCAGGTCCGGGTTCTGAGACCAGGCCGGAAGAGGGCGAGGTAGATACTTACACGCCGATGGTCATTCTCAAACGAGGATTCCGCCCCAATCCTAATCCGAATTACGCAAAACACCTTGATCCTGACAACACTGGCGCCGTACCAGGACGGTCATTTTCTCCGACGCCATCTTTCACGCCAGCAGCATACACCTCACGAGAACCAACTCCTTTCACGGGTGTAACACCACGACCTCCGCTCCGGCAGCCTCAATTTCGACAGAGTTTGTCCGGGGTCGTTTCTTCAGGTACCAGCACGAGTGATGGCGGCAGTCTCGGCATATATAGCCATGCTAATTCCCCTCTCAAAAAAGCCACCAGCATGTATGATATTCAAGGGAATGGACGACGTGAAACGCCAAGGAATTCAGTCGAGATGGCACGCCGGGAAATTCAAGAAGAGAGGGAACGAAGCAAGAGTCCAGCCAAGAGGCCGAGCGATGTAGCAAGACCAGTTCCAGCCTTTGGCAGGGCTGTTTTTTCGGAGGCCGAGAATGAACGAAGAACGAGTGCTCCAAACGCACTTGGGTTAAAGCAACGACCTGGAAATTACGAAAGCCCTTACAAGAGAGCGCCCCCGAGATTTTAAATTCATGGATCTGCAATGGTTGGGAGCAAATGACACTAAACTTGAATTCTGGGCGGTTTGCACCACAGTAGTAATTGAAGCATTCAAGCCCTTCTGCTGCACCATTGAGTTTTAATTTTTGCTTAGGTTACTCGGGAGTTGTGCCGTCCCCATGTTGCTGCGCAACTCGCCCCTTCCGTGGTTGAGCTATATGCTTTTGTTGTGCCTTCCGTGCTCGAGTCCAAGAGACATCAATGTTATTTGGCGCCACTCTCGTCTCTCTTCATAACCTCTCTTCTCAACTACACCTCAGCATATCACAGTCTCTCTTCCCAGCAATACATGGACTCACACACATCAATTGCTCGCCACAAACATGTCCACAGAAGTTCAACCACCAACTCCTCCGGACCGGAGCTCTGCGCGCGTTCACAGAGAGAAGCTTAGCAATTCTCCTCCCGTGGCATTCAACCTTCGATCCACAAGACGAGGGCATACTCGCTCTTCTTCCTTCGGTGGCTTTGTTTCTCGTCTCTTGCCTTCTCATCGTCAGGAGAGAGGTCATACCTTGCGCTCAAAGTTCAATGACGACGGTGCTCAGGATGCTGGTCTCGTATTTGACCTTACAAATACCCAATGTTGCAAGAGCTCATCAGAGCGCGACCGTATCAACGGCGAGGTTAAGAAAAGTTGGCTTCCAAGGAAAATATCTCATCCCACGAAGGATGCTCAGACGCCAGTCGCTCTTGATGATCAATCGCCGCGGGTCTCTGAGCAAGTAGGACAGGCTAGAAGATTTTCACTTGGAGGCATGGTGGGCATTCCAGGAAAAGCAGCTTCTGGACAAAGCGGAGGCGATGAAGTTCAGATAACGTCAAATGCAGGAGAGAAAAAGAAGGTTAAGACCTTGAGAAGAATTATTGGTTCGCTCAAAAGGGCAAGAGGAGAAAAGGTAAGAGAACGGAGCAATTCTGAGCCTTCTTCTCAAGCTCCACAGATTCTGGAGAGCAAGGAGCCTCGCCCTGAGGAGACGGCTTTGTTCTCGGACGAGAAGGAAATTACGAAGACACAACAGATATATGATGACAAGAAGTCGCGAAGGGAGCAAAGAAGAAGCCTCCGCGAAAGTGGGGACTTCCTGGGCGTGCAAGGTGCAAATCCAAGAACAGGGTATTGGGACATCAGTGATGCAACAAGCAGCAGTGAACCCAGTCAGATCAGCGAAACTACCAAGCTCAGACTTGATCTGCAAGCCATGGAGTTGGCTGAGCAGAAGAAGAATTATGAAGAGGCCCAAAAATCACACCGAGAAGAGTTGGTGAGAATCCAAACATTGAAGGAGTTGAAGAAAGAGAAAGGGGAGCAGAAGAAGACGGAGTTGAAGATGAGACAGAGGAGACACGGAAAGTGGAGAGTGAGTGAGAATGGCTGGAGTAGCGTCGCCGAGCCAGAGTTGAGCCCGATCCAGCAATCGGTGGCTGGCACTCCCGTCGCTGGTGAGTTCTGAGCGCTCGGCACGAAGCACCACAATTAACACAGGCTTATAGAACTTGCTCCAGGTGACCGCCTCTTTCCAATGCCTTGTGCAGCAGACCCGAACCCATATGTGAACAACACTCCTATCAAGCAAGGCGACTATTTCGGCCACCGCGCAGTCTCTTCGCCACTTTCGCTACAACGGCTCGGCCAACGCACTGATGTATCTTCCTTGACGACTCGAAGCATATCCATACCACGAAAGCCGGTTGGGTCGCCCAGTCGTCAACGCAACGAAGAATCTTCAGAGACCATCGTACATAATCATGGTCACCCATCTCCTGATTTAGTACAAAAGTCAGTCCCGGGAAAAGTGCAACAGCCTCAATCTGGCTTAGCCGTCGATCTGGCCTTGGCTACACCTGAACTGAGCAGGACCGCTGCCCGATCAACCCAGCTTCCTTTTTTAGGGAAAGAAGCCAATATATTCAAAGCAGCAGGTCTGCTCGAAAGAAAAGCTACAGCGATCTCATTCCGGTCGGTTTCGATGAAACAAGTCGTGATCCACCCCCCGCTGGCCCAAAGCCTCAGCGTTCGCCGCATCATTTCCCTGAACGAACTACCGCCGGTGTCTCTGAAAGATCCCATCGCGGCCAGGATCCCGTCGAGTTACCAAACACCGAAGGGGCTTCCCACAACCTGGGCACCACCAACCATCATCAAAACGGAGCCGGACAAACTAGCATCGTTCATCAACACATCCACCACCACCACTACTGGGTGCGCTCCTCCTCCGCTCCTCCCAGGACAAGTGGACGGAGCGAACGACATCCGAAGCGACACTCCATCGAGACAGCAGTGTTTTCATCGCCAAATTACTCAGATTCCTCTACGAACAAGCTCCCATCAGAGGCAAAGACCGAGAGGAACGCACAAGACAGCGCCCCAAACTCATCCAGCAGACATCGTTATATCATCGGAGCACCAGCTCAGTTTGACAAAAGAACGGAGCGTAAAGTTATGTCAGAGAACTTCTCCGGGGTCCGAGAAGGTAGAACGGAAGAGCACACCCATATCCATATCTACATTGCCTCAAAGCCCGGAGAAGCAGAAGGAGGCGGCTCAAAGCGCCGCGCTGCTAGCGTTTCAACAACTAAGACGCCGAGCAGCAATCAAGAAGACGGAAGGTCAGACCGGAGGACAACTCACTCCTCCGAAGATAAGAAAGCAGAAGATAGAAGAGACGAAAGAGACGAACACGAGAGGGGCTCACAAATTAGCCCAAGACGAAAACGTAGACACAGGACGTCCTTCAGAGACTAGAGTGGAGCAAGGAAAGGGAGGGTCGAAAGCGACACAGCCCAGCCCTGTTGCTGCAAGGGCAATATCGTCGAGGGTTGTGGGAAGCGACAGGCTTGCAGTTTGGCATCCAGAGCCGAGTGCGGAGAAAGGGGTGGGGGAGACGGGGAAGAAGGGTGCACACATGAAGGCGATAGTGCCGCATCAGAGACGCGGTGTTTCTTCAGGAAGAGGGCTTCCGACACCGGGTCGACCCTCACGATCAATTGGACAGGTTGTTATTGGCATGGCACAGAGCGGCTGGCTCGTAGTCGAACCAGTATTCGATCCCGAGTCCGGCATCAGGAGGAGATTTGAGCGACGACGCCTAACTTGGCAGGACGTGGGTTTGTTTGTTGCCGCGGCGATGTTCATGACGGGCACGTTTCTGGCAACAATTGTTTTTGCGCGGGTCGTGGGACTCGGATTACAGGCCATGAATGCTTTGGGGCCTGTATTTTGGCTCTTTACTGGGTTCTAAGGACGCGGGGTGGTGTTTGGCCTGGTTTGTCCCCGCTGTGTTGATGGAACAGGAAGGTCGAGTATTATTACTAAGTGGACTTCGGAACGATTGATATTTGATAAGGAGCCTCGCAGTGCTGGTCACTGGAGCGGTGTGTGGTGCATGTATGGCAGTGCAGTGCAGCGCAGTGCAGAAATGTGGATCGCCTGATGACGCTGCTGATTGAGGGGTTGCTTTGGGCTGCAGGGCAGATTATGCAGGTGGCTCGAAGCAATGGAACCTCGGAATTGGGAATAGAATCAATTCAAGAATAATCAATGTCCTTGGCCCCTGGTGCAGAAACGAGCAGCAGCAGCCGCGGCCCTCAATCCAACACCGGCTGGACAGGAGTGCGGCGCAGCAAGCATCGTATTCCACCCAGGCCAGATGGTACAAGCTGGGCTCTAGTTTTGTTCTTTTCTTCTCGGAAGTTGGAACACAGCCAGGTGGGACAAAGGTCCCCATGATCGACGTTACACAGCATTTGCAGACGTGCGGAAGACGTGCGGATGGATCACCTCTCACAGGCAAGTCTCAACTTGGTCAAGCTTCTCTCCTCGCTGCACTTCACCCCCCTCAGCTCCTTCAGCCCACTGGTCGCCATCCCGTCGAATTGCGAGTATTGCCATTACTGTATTGCCCAGTACCCATTGCCACATTGCCATGACTATGGCCTCGCCTTGTCGTGCCTGTCTGGTAATGTTGCGCCGCTGATTGGGCCGGTCTTGCCCCGCCGCGCAAACCCACGGAGCCACCCCGCGCCGATACCGGGCCCGGAGCTCTCGCCTCAGTTTATTTACTGGGACGGGCTGTACTCACTTTTCGAACTTCCAGCTCCTCTTCGGAAAGGATCTCTCTTCTGTACTATTTGGACCATACTGTCTGTCCCCTCCACTCGACGCAACTAGATTATAGCTCACCCCCAATCCCTCAATTCCAACCCTGAAAGTCCACAGTCATGCCTTCTGCTGAAGGTAGGCCGCGAACTCTCTACGATAAGGTTTTCCAAGACCATATTGTAGATGAGAGACTCGACGGCACAATCCTGCTCTACATTGGTACATATACATTTGCAAAATCCCTCTGCCCGTGCTTACCTCTGTACAGACCGACACTTGGTCCATGAAGTTACCTCACCCGTGAGCACTTCTGCTGCATTGGGCAAACGCACACTGACTGGTATTCTTAGCAAGCCTTTGAGGGATTGAAAGCTGCAGGCCGAAAGGTCAGACGACCAGACTGCACCCTCGCAACCACCGACCACGTAAGTCCTATTTGCACTTGCTCAGACATGCCGGTCTAACCTATGACACAGAACGTTCCCACTTCCTCAAGAAAGAACCTCAAGAACATCGAGACCTTTGTCGAAGAGGAGGATTCCAAACTCCAATGCATGACCCTCGAGGATAATGTCAAAGACTTCGGCATCACGTACTTCGGTCTTGGGGACAAGCGCCAGGGTATTGTCCACATCATTGGTCCCGAGCAAGGCTTCACTCTGCCAGGCACCACTGTTGTCTGTGGTGATAGCCACACCTCGACCCACGGTGCCTTTGGCTCCTTGGCTTTCGGCATTGGTACAAGTGAAGTTGAGCATGTTCTTGCCACTCAAACTTTGATCACAAAGCGGAGTAAGAACATGCGAATTCAAGTCGATGGTGAACTTGCACCAGGTGTTAGCTCCAAGGACATTATTCTTCATGCTATCGGACAAATCGGTACTGCAGGTGGGACTGGTGCGGTCATTGAATACTGCGGCTCTGCCATCGAGGCTTTGAGCATGGAGGCCCGAATGTCGATCTGTAACATGTCAATTGAGGGTGGTGCGAGAGCTGGAATGGTTGCTCCTGATGAGATTACCTTCGAGTACCTCAGAGGTCGTCCTCTCGCTCCGAAGTACCGTTCAGACGAATGGAACAGGGCAATCAGCTACTGGAAGAGCCTCAAATCGGATCCTGGCGCCAAATACGACATTGATGTATTCATTGATGCAAAGGACATCACCCCCACGGTCACCTGGGGCACGAGTCCGGAGGATGTTGTACCAATTACCGGCAACGTTCCAGACCCTGAAACATTCCCAACTGCGGAGAAGCAGGAGGCTGGTCGGAGAATGCTCGAGTACATGGGCCTTACAGCTGGTACCCCAATGGAGGATATCGTTTTGGACAAGGTCTTCATTGGCTCCTGTACCAATGCCCGTATCGAGGACCTCCGAGCTGCTGCTGCAGTTGTCAAGGGCAGGAAGGTTGCACCGAATATCAAACGAGCAATGATCGTTCCTGGTAGTGGCCTTGTTAAGGAGCGAGCAGAGGCTGAAGGTCTGGATAAGACCTTTGTTGAAGCTGGCTTCGAATGGCGTGAAGCTGGATGCAGCATGTGTCTTGGCATGAACCCTGATATCCTATCGCCCAAGGAACGTTGTGCAAGCACCAGCAACCGGAATTTCGAGGGACGGCAAGGAGCAGGTGGGCGTACCCATCTTGTATCTCCTGTCACTGCCGCAGCATGCGCAATTGTTGGTAAGCTTACGGATGTTCGAAAACTAAGTGATCGTAACGCCACACCTCGAAAGGCTTCTCCACCTCCTATGGACGTCAAGCCTCACGTAGATGAGCGAGTTGATACTGATGAAGACGAGCAGGAGATGATCGGTGATCAGCCACAAGACAACAGCCCGCACACCAACACTATGGCTCCTCACACCTCTGCTGGCCTTCCAAAATTCACGGTGTTCAAGGGCATTGCTGCGCCCATGGATCGAG
Organism: Hyaloscypha sp. PMI_1271; assembly: GCA_021399465.1. NCBI lineage: Eukaryota > Fungi > Ascomycota > Leotiomycetes > Helotiales > Hyaloscyphaceae > Hyaloscypha > Hyaloscypha sp. PMI_1271. The sequence continues at coordinate 20,772 of JAJTUS010000032.1, read as the reverse complement.
CAAATGTCGACACCGATGCTATCATCCCTAAGCAATTCTTGAAGACCATCAAGCGAACCGGTCTCGGTTCTGCACTCTTCTTTGCTCTTCGCTTCAATCCCGATGGTTCTGAGAAGCCGGATTTCGTCCTCAACCAAGAGCCTTATCGTAAATCCAAAATTCTCATTGTCACAGGTCCGAATTTCGGATGCGGTAGTTCTCGTGAACATGCCCCTTGGGCTCTCCTTGATTTCGGCATTAAATGCGTTATTGCTCCATCATATGCTGATATCTTCTTCAACAACACCTTCAAGAACGGCATGCTCCCCATTGCCATCACCAACAAAGCCGACCTTGATGCTATTGCGGCTGAGGCCTATGCTGGCAAAGAGATTGAGGTTGATCTTCCGAATCAAGTCATCAGAGATGGAAGTGGAAAGCATATTTGCCGCTTTGACGTCGAAGAATTCCGAAAACACTGCTTGGTCAACGGTCTTGATGACATTGGTCTGACTATGCAAATGGAGGAAAAGATTAACGCTTTCGAGAAGAAGATGACTCAAAATACCCCTTGGTTGGATGGATCGGGGTACTTGAAGCGTGGCAAGTCTGGAAAGTTGGCTGCGAAGGCAGTTCCAGTTCCAAAGACAAACCGCGGTGAGGAGGTCAAGGAACCTTTGGAGTGGTGAATTTACCTTCTCACCCGGTCCGGCGTGTAGCTTGTATAATCTTTGTGGCAGGGAGCGGAGCGGAGGGATGAAGTACGTTCCTGTGGGAGGCGGCTCTTTGGATCATTTGCATGCTTCCTCGGACGCGTACCTAGAGACTAGTAGTCAGCTACGACTAATTGCTGCATACGGCTTCACGGTCTTCATGATAACATGACAAAATGAAACAAATTTAGAATCTTATAGGCTGCCTCTAGCTTGTGCTTAAGTGCTTCGTATCAAGTCAAGTTGATATTAATATATGATTTTTTCATTTTAAAAAAATACTTTTTCTCTCCTTTTTTTCTCTTTTAATATACTTTATGAGTTTATAACTATATAGTATAGTTAGCTAAGCTAGTATATATCTTAGTAGTTTATATATAAAACTAATTTCTAATATAAGTATAATAAATAGTTATAAGGTAGTTATTAGTAAGTAATAAGGTAATAAGTAAAATTAGAGTTATAGTATTAAAAATTACTAGTATTAAATTTAGTATAGAACTAATCTCTATCCTTCTTTAGAGGTCTAGGGTAAGCTCCTATAAATAAGAGCCTAGAATAATATATATATAATCTAGTAATTAATAAGTATTAGCTAGCTTACTAATTAGTAGTATTCCTATAATATAATAAGATTATTAGTTCTCTTAATTATTAACTATATTACTCGAGAATTAAAGTATATTATATATACTAATATTATCTATACTAATATTATCTATACTAATATTATCTATACTAATATTATCTATACTAATATTATTTATACTAATATTATCTATACTAATATTATCTATAACTTATTATATATTATAATATATTCTCTTCTAAAGATCTTAATCCTTAAGATCTATTAATATATCTTAGTAAAAAACATATTTAACTCTATTAAAGTAAACTTCTAATATCTTAGGAAGTAGTTTTTGTTGAATAGATACACGTGTATATATAAGTGAAGTATATATAGGGTAGAATCTAATTAATTTCTTGTAGAATAGAAGGTAGGCAGAGCCCACCTTATATATATGTGTACTCGGCTAGTTGGCCTTGCACGTGGTCATGTGTATATATATGTCACATGACCATATTTAATACTCCCACTCGAAGGTAACACTAGACGAAACTAGTACCTCTAAATAGATAATCGCTAAAATATAGAATATGAGAGCTTAAGCGATATCCTTTCCCTTTATAGCTCGTTTCATTGCCTTCTTTTCCTCCTTCTCTAGACGCTTTCTTTCTCTCTTAGCCACTAGCTTCTAATCCCTCTCCCTCATATGTTCCTCGATATTGAACTGATTTCGTGATGTATTAGGAGAGGGGCTCCGTGGCACGATTAAGTGCCTAGTAGAGGAATCGAATACTTGAGGTATTAGTATATTAAGAATAGAGGTAGAGGGGCTTGGTATAGGTGTAATCTTAGGGAGCGTTCGAAGCTATAAGGAGTAGATAGAGCTAGTAGTAGGGGTAGGAGCTAGGTTAATGGTAGAGGATGAGCCTTCTATAGGATTAGTGAGATTAGTAGGAATAGGAACTATTGTAACCTCCTCCTCTACGACCGGTTCGTTAGATATGGGTACTAGAAAGCGACTTGGTAGGAGTATTTCTAATAGTTCTATTCGAGGTATTATAAGATCCATATTCTCTATATCTATACCCAATTAACTTAGTTACTATGTAATTATATCGTGATTAGAGACTAGTTCGTGTTCGCTATCCGCTATATCGCTAGTAGTATCTCCCACTGGATTTATAAGGGAGGCTATATTAAGATGACTCCTCTTACGAGTTAGTAACTAGAGTAAAGGTAAGGCTAGTTGAGATCTTGGTACTAGAGATAATATATGAGATTATAATCTTGAGCGGGTTGCTAGTAGGGAGCTAGGAGAGGTATTCCGAGAGGTATTTGTTATAGATCTATATCTAGCTTTAGACTAGATAATCGGGGACGCTATAGTAAGAATCTATTACGAAGAGAGTAGGAACCGGCGCTAGTTCTCATTCTTTAAGGTATCTTAAAGCCATTAAGAGTAGAGTTATAAGCATTTGCCGTCCGGATTCCTAGCTGGATTATAGATAAGGTATAGCTATTCCGGTGATAGTATCTTCTAGGTGTCTAGGTACCCTTGAATAAGCTTCCTCTATAGGGAGAGAAGCTTGGTTTTGTGGACCTTGGATCCCGGTATTCTAGTGTAATTAGGATCGAAAATAAGGAGTTAGAAGGTGTTTCCGGGTAGTTTTAATAGCTATACTATCTATATATACTATAGGAAATTAGAGTATTATTCTCGGGGAACCCGGACCTATAATTTAGTCTTAGTAACAAAGAACCCAAAATGATCTAAAGGGGTTCCTTTATAGTATGCGGTACTAGTCTTCTTCCAGAATCCAGAGAAGGTCTTGAACTTAAATAGGTCGTTATCCTTAGTATTATACTTCTTAGTATCTACTACGTGAGAAAAAGGTTCCATATATATAAGGAAGTTTAAGAGGGATATCTTATTAGAGGAGAATACTAATTTCTAGACTTCGAGGCTAATTCGAATTAAGGTTAAGTACTTATTAATTTCGTTATATCTAGAGTTATCTTGAAGCTCGTTAGGAGAGGGTAGGAGGGGCTAGGAGGGGTTAATAGCATCCATAATTAGCTTTCGTAGGTCCTAGCTTTAAATGATTTCCCAGAGAATAAACTAGAGTCCGCGACGTGGGTTTTCTTGCCATATTTATTGGTATATAGTACGAGTAGTATATATGACTAAGGAGCTTATCCTCCCTATAATTGGGCAAGCTTCATAAATTCGTTTTCGAGTCTAAAAGGTGCTCTTGATTTTATTAGGTTTAAAGCTAGCTTTGAGAAGTTCGGCGTGGTTAGCGGTAGATATCTTGAGAAGGTATTTAGTTAAGATAGTAGAAGTTCTAATTATTAGGGAGGTAATATATATATAGGTATATAGGGTCCTTAGTATAGAGCTAATACCGGTCCAAGCGTTCACTTAGGTGGCTAGGGATATGCGTCGGGAAATTTGTAGCTAGGGCTATACTTAGCCGAGATTTTGGTAGTATACTAGCTAAGATTCGGGATATCTCTATATCACTATAGTTAAAACTCCTTAGAATTTTTATAAGGTACCTTAGAAGGTAAAAGTATTAGTTTAGAGTATTAAAAACTACCCCTAAAGAAAGAAAGGTGAGAATATAGTAGTTATGGCTGGTTTTCACGTGAAAATCACGTGATGACGGTGTCCCTCTCATATCCCCCTCCCCCCCCCCTTTTTTCTTTAGGGTATATTTTCGACTCTAATCATATTCTAGAAGTACTTAAACTTGTCCCTTATAAGTAGTTTTATAAGCCTATCTACTAGTTAGAGTTTAGTAGGGATATATTCCAGTTTTACTTATTTTACTATAATAGCTTCCTATACCTATTTCTCTTAGATATCAATATACTTTATTTAAGCATGAAATTAATTATTCTTTGTAAGAGTAATCGCTCCTTAGTTATCGTAGTATATAACTATGGCTACCTGCTCCTCCTAAAGAGCTTAAGCTAGGAATCGTTTAAGCTAGATAGCCTCTTTTACCACTTATATTTGAGCTATAGTCTCGGATTTATAGGAAGAGAGGGTAATAGTATTCTATCTCTTTAAGGACTAGCTAATAATACTACTACCTATATTAAACACGAATCTATCGGTTAATCGTCGAGTATCCTTATCCCTCGCCTAATCCGTATCCAAGTAGCCTATTAGTGCTTAAAGATCCCCGCGATAGGTGAGCTAATATATAAGTATGCCCCGTAGATACTATAGAATCCTCTTTACTACTATAATATGTTCGGCTATTAGGTTTGCGGTGAATTAGCTAACTATAGATACTATAAAGGTAATATTAGGGCGGGAACCGAGTATAGTATATATAAGTGAGCCGATTAGTTTCTAATATTCCTTAATTTCGAATAGAGATACTAGATAGTCTTTTGGTACGGGGATAAGATTACTCCTATTTATATCTATTAGGGTTACTGCTAGTTTATAGTCCTCTATTCCAAAATCCCGAAGTATCTTTATAATATAGGAATATTGTCTAAGGCGAAGCATGTGGTTTAGACGGTCCTATATAATCGTTATACCAAGGTAGAAGCTAATAGCCTCGAGGTCACTCATCTAGAATTATTTACTAAGAGCTTACTTAAGTGCGTTAATCTTATTTTAATCTCTTCCGGTAATTAATAAGTTATCTATATAGACGGTAATAATAACGCCCTTCTTATAGAAGACGCTAGCATTAGTATCTAGTAGCTAGAAATTGAGCTACTAGAGGAATTCTAATAATATATTATACTATACTTGAGGGGCTTATTTTAGGCTATAAAGTGTGCGGTCGAGCTTATATACCTTAGTTAATTCATCCTCTAGACTAGTGGGTTATTCCATATAGACCATTTCCTCTACCTTTCCGTATAAGAACACGGTCTTCACGTCTATTTAATCGATCTCCTAGTTAAGGGTAGCTATAATTACAAAAATAAGCTTATAGCTTATTAGTTTAATAACTATAGTAAAGGTCTCATTAAAGTCAATTCCCTCCCTCTACTAGTCTCTATAGATTACCTATTGAGCCTTATATCGGATAATCTAGCTATTTAGTCCCCATTTATATTTATATACCTATTTGCTAGGTAGGACCCGCTAATCCGTTAGATAGTTAACTAGTGTCTAAGTCTTATTCTCTTATAGTAACGAGAACTCTTCCTTTATTATACTCATCTATTTATCGGAGTCTGGATCCGCTATAACTTCCTTAAAGTATCGAGGTTCGAATAGTTCTAGTAAGTTTACTTCTAAGAGAGAGATTTTTGCTATAAGACCTAGGAGTTAATTAAGTTTAGGGTTATTCCGTGTCCTTAGGCTAGTGTCTTATTTAGCTAAGAGTACTATAAGTGAGATAGGATCTAGGGAATCAGGATCTAGGTAATCGAGATCCGGGTATCTATCTATTAGTCCTTCTATTATAGCGGACGATACCGTGGTAGATAATACTAGTATGAATTCTCGGTTCATGAGAGGCGTCAAGGGCTTAGAGGAGATAATAGCGTATTCCTCTAGCTGGCCTATTATTAGTAGAATCTCAACGGTTAGTTAAGTCTATCCTTTTAACGGCTATATAGCGGTAGGCTATAGGGGTCTTATCTTATATAGTAAGGGCTAAGGAGGACTTAGTAAAGTATCTATATTACTATTATTGAAAAATTTAGTAGCGCGTATATATTTTTTAAGAGGTTTAGGTAGGTTAGGTATTCCCGGACGCTTTATATTAGGCATATACTTTAATAGCTATAGGTATGAGATTATATTAGGATAAGTATTAGGGCTAAATTCGAGAGGCTCCTCCTAGACGGATATAGGGCGTCTTTCCATAATATAGACATTAAAGGCTTTAAGTATATACTCATTATCTATAAGGATCCGGTAGATACTATTACCCTTATAGCTAATAAGTCATCCTTTAATTACTTATTCTTCCCTTAGCTTCTTCTTACTTAGTTTACTAACCATATACTAGGCTTAAGATCTAATAATATAGAGGTAATTAATGAAAGGCTTATAGAGGTTCCTTGCTTAGAAGGGGGTTATATTAAGTACTCTATAAGGTCAACGTATATAGAGGTAAACCGCTATTTGAAGTAGTTCGGGCCACTATTTAGTCGAAAATTTGGAGCTCTTTAAGAGTATTTTAATAATAGTCTATAGTATCCGACTAATTCTCTCTACGGCTCTATTCATCTCAGGGTTATATAGTATAGAGGACTTAAAGTATACTCCGGTTTCCGTAAGGTAGAGCTAAAAAGCTTTAGAAATAAATTCCCCGCCATTATCTATCTATAGGCATATGATATGTCTGTAATAGGACTATTAAAAGAGCTTAAACTTGGCTAGAGATTCAGATCTATACTTTATTATATAGTATTTAACTTCTTTAGTCTTATTATAGTGAAAGTGGATAAAGTAAGCTTCACTAAGTTTTGCTGTATATAAGGGTCTAATAGTATCTATATGAATTAGTTTATCTAGGTATTTTCCTGGTATAATATACCCTTTATAAGGAAGTCTCGTTATATGTCCTTTAAGATAAGCCTCGCAGGTATATAGTGCTAGAGGTTATTAAAGGTCTAGACCCTCTACTATTTCCTTAAGCTTAACTAGATTCTCTTTACTAAGATATCCGAGCCATTCGTGTCATATAGCGTGAGCTTCCTTTATAGCGAATATAGCTAGTGCTCGGTACTAGGATATTAGTTATATAGATTTGAGTGGGTAGAAGGCCTCCTTAAAGTATGCTATATAAGCCCGCCGCTTCTAGTATAGGTCATAGGTCTTTCGATTATATTTAGGTTATTAGATCCGTTCTTTAAGTATTAGAAGGCTCACATTAAGGCAAAAGAGGTCATGCGAGATTAAGGCTATAAAGGTGACTAGTTTGCCCCCTTTAATTTCGAGAGTAGCTCTATATTTATTAAGCTATACTTTCATACCCTTACGGATAAGATTAAGGTATAAGAGAAGGTTTATTCTAAGGTCCGGGTAGAAGATAGCGTTAGGTATTTATAACTATGCGAAATCCCCCCTAGAAGTCCGGACTAGTAGAACTACCGTCCCTTTCCTATATAGTACTAGGCTATATCCACTAATGCCTATAACTTTATTAATTTCCCTGTTATCTAGTAGTTTAATTAACTCGAAGAATTCTTACTTATAGAACATGTGACGGGTATAGCCGCTATCTAGGATAAATGCGGCTATAAGAGAGCTAGGTATAAGAGACTATAGTACTTAATAGGTTTTACCAGAGAGCGTTAGAGATTTAGTAGTTAATATACTAAGGAATATAAATAGTGGGTTATAACAGAGGGATATTTAAATATATGGCTATATAAGCGGAAGTAGTACGTGAAGGAGTGCTTTATAGTTATCCTATATAGTAAAGATAAGTAAGAGTATAAGGGGTATAACACTAGATATAAGTAGAGTTATATATTAGAGGAGATTCGTGGTTTAAGTATAGGCTCAAGCTCGTAGGTTTTCGTATCGTAGTCGAGAGCATATATTAGTCGCTAGCTTTGGTTATGGAATAGTTTTATTCTATTAGATATAATTAACCTACGGAGAGAGTTATTATAGCTTCTATAGTTACTAATTATTAAGCTAGAAAGTAGGCTCGAATTGCGATATAGTACACTTACGGATAGCTAGGTATCCGTAAGTATTTATCGAGGGCTCCTCCTATTTAGTAATAGGTTAATTTCTAGAAGGGGATAATGACTTTGATTTCTATTCTACCTATTTCTTATCTCGATTTTCTCGTTTCTTCTTAAGGCGTTTCTCGAGAGTAGCTTTCAAGTAAGGATACTTAATTACGTATTCTGCTTTGGTATAATATAGTTTCCCATAGTATTTATATTTAATATCTATCTTATCTCAATTTATATGTGAAAGGAGGGCGGTTTAACCGGATAATTATTATATAAGGGCTTCCTCCTTCTATATAGCTTATATGAGTTTAGAGAGAATCGTATTTGCCTTAGTTATATTAATGAAGTCGTTTCGGGAGATCTAGTGCGATTTAAAGGTGTTATATATGGACGGGAGGTTATTTAGATATAGCCCTACTATCCAGGATATAGGTAGTCGAGTACTCTCTAAGAGGAGGGATAACTCACTATTAAGTCTAACGAATGAGTTATTATATTCTGTGATATTAGTGCAATTGTCTAGGCAGAGATTAAGGAGGTCGCTCTAAAGACAATTAAAGGTTATGACGTCCTATGGGCGGAATCGTTCTTTAAGGGAGGTAAAGAGTAGCTTAAGATTAGGTTCTTATATAGCTTCCATAATATTATACCCTTTGGTTTTAGAGTAAAGCAGGGCTATTGGACTAAGCTTACTACTTATAATACTCCTTCCTTGGACTTGGAGCTCTTCCTACTTATTGAATTGGACTTAGTAAGCCTCCTATATTTCGGCGGGGGGCCCCATAATTCTGACGGGTCTAGGGAGAGTCCTATCTAAGAGCTTTCAGTAGAGGTAGTTTTTGTTAATAAGAGCGTTATTAATTCTTTAATACTAGTTAATCCAGTTAGACTTATTAAGGTCTAGTATGGCGGCGAGAGTAGAGGAGGTAAATGGCCGAGTCTCTAAAGCTATTATCGAATATTATATGGTTATTCGGGTAGTATATAATAGATTCTCTGGTATAGGCGCTATTAATATTCTTCGTCTTTAGTATTATATCCGTCGACGACCGCTTACTTGATTTTTTTCCCACCGTTCTATAGACCAAGTCTTTGCTCATAGACTAAAGAGAGGTATTAGTGAGGGTAATCTAAGACTCGATTCTTCTAATATAGATATTTGTGTATAGGTATATATAGAGACGGTATCGGGGTTCGATTTAGTATAGTCAGGATTAGAGTCTCGATCGGATTCGGTGTCAAAGGATTTAATAGGTATATTAAGGAGTATGTGAGTATAATATGGAAATAGATCTGGTCTAAAGAGAAGCGTTCCTTAAGGATGGATAATCTCACGAGTCTTAGTCTTCCTTAATGAGATAAATGAGCTATCTATAGGGAATACTCGCTTTAAGACTATCCATAGCTCTTGGGTACTTAGCTCCTTAGCCGTGATCTATTCCATAATTAGTAAATTGAGGTAGTTAGTAGAGGGGAAGATTGGAGATTTGGGGTATTAGAGTTCTCATTGGTTAGGGTCTGTCTTGGATCCACTAGTGCCCTTTTTTGGGTCCGTGCGGTTCAAAGGCGTCTTGATCCATTGGAAGAACCTCTGAAAACAGAGGCTAGAAGACAATAGTAGTACGTAGAAGCGGTTAATCTGTTAGATTCGGAGACGAATAAGGGTTAGTATCGCTTCTTCGTACGAGGTGTGGATCTTTAGAAGGGTATATCCGGAGATTAGTATCCGCTATTTTCTTGGTAAGGGGGGTTGGGACAGAACGTCTTAGTAGCTTCAATAATGGGATTATATCCTTAGTTCGATTCTATATAGAGGGCTATAGAGCCAAGTAAGTTTTCCCCTTTTTGTTAGGATTATCCGTTCGTGAAAATAGTAGTAGGTGACTTAGCTCTGTGGAAGTCGCCGGGCTCAGAACCTGTTGAACGGATACACGTGCATATATAAGTGAAGTATATATAGGGTAGAATCTGATTGATTTCTTGTAGAATGGAAGGTGGGCAGAGCCCACCTTATATACATGTGTACTCGGCTAGTTGGCCTTGCACGTGGTCATGTGCACGTGTATGTCACATGACCATATTCAACAGTTTTATTATATAAGCTTAATTTAGAGGGTATCTAATTAAGTAAGAGTTATAGCTATAATTATAGTTTAGAGATAAGGGCTAAGTAGTAATTGTGATTTCGTTTATAGGGACAGAAACTAAAAGAAACCCTAAAATAAGTAGCTTTTCTCTCTTCCCTAAGTCCTTATAACTTCTATAATTCCTTACTAAAAGAAGCGAAAAACTCTTACCCTTAACTTTCTATTTTTTCTAATTACTAAAGACTAAGAATAGAGTAACTTTTTTTTCGGATTTTTCACCCCCCTTACTTTCATATAAGGACTTCATTAACCTTTAGACTTCACTCGATACACCTTAGCCCTTTAGCCCTAGGCTCTAGAACCTACTATAAGTAGAACTAGAGTAGGCTAAATGGCCCCCCTAGACCCCCCGGGCTCTAGCCCCCCCACTACGGACCTCTAGGACCTCGGAGAGCTTCTAGAGGGCCCTATGGATTAGCTACAGCTACCTGATACCTCCCTACTAGCTCGACTTAGCTAGAGGGCTCGCTTTAGCTTCGATTTAACCGCAAACCCTATCTCCTCAGACGAACTCGCAGCCCCTTTTCCCTCGACTAATTCGGCTAGTACGGCTCGTGTGAGCCGTACCTAGAACGGGCTAAAGCGTGGCCCTAGCTCGAGTAATATCGATAGCGATATCGATAAGGAATACCAAAACCTCGGAAATCAACGTTAATTCCAGAACTAAGCCTCGAATGAGGCTAAACTACTAATCCGCGAAGCCCGTAGCTTACTACTTAAAGCTATTAATATATCGCCTTTATACGACTAGTAATCCAGACTACTAGATTTAGTAGAAATCTTCAGGGAATACATAGAATATAGCTAGATCCGCTATACTAGTACTTTACTAGCCTCTCAAGTAACGAACCTCGAAAATACTACTAAACGGATCGAAAATTAAGTAAGACACTAGTAAGCTACTTAAGCTAAATAAGCTACTTAAGCTAAAACCACCTCAGAGAAGCCTACTTGGGCTAAAATCGCTACGGAAGACTTATAATTATACTCGGAAAAGGACTAGACTTTAGTATTACATATAAAGTCCAAAAATCAGGGAGGAAAAGGCACTAGTATACTTACTAGTAGCGGTAGTGTTCATGACACTAAGAAACTACCTAGTGGTTCTAGTGCTTATGACACTAGTATAAAAAAAGTTAATAGCCTTCTCTAGGAAAAGTACCTTCCTACTAGCTCATATAGAGCAAGCTAGCTCATTCTCTACTATTTCAACTCGCAATTTACTTAATTCTGCTTTCTTTTTTTTTTTTTTTTTTTTTTTTTTCCTTTTAACGTGCTTTATTAGTTTACAACTATGTAGCACGGCCAGCTAAGCTAGCGTGAGTCTCAGTAGCTAATATACAGTACCAATTTCCAATATAAGTGCAATAAATGGTGAGGGACGTACCCAGTAAAACAAAAACTTAAGGAAATAAAGAAATGAGTATAAATCGCGAATTCCTCCACTAATCGCTATTCCCCTTTTACTATTCCCCCTCTCCTATTTCCATCTCCTCCACCTCCGCTTCCTCCTATAGCTCCCAGTCACTTTCCTCACTTTCAGCTTCACTTTCTTCCTTACTCTCTACTTCTTCCACTACTCTAGCTTCCTCCACTTCCTCCACGTTTCTCTCAATATGCTATTTCCTTGTACATATACTAGTTTCTTTTAAGAATACTAGTGTGTTCGGTATACCAACCTCTGTGTGTAATAGGATTCGTAGGTTAAAAGCACTAGCGTCTAAGCTTCCTTGGAATAGACTAAATAGTCTAATTCGTTCCTCCTTATATAGCTCGCAATATAAGAGGAGGTGCTTTGCATTCTCAGTTTTACTATATTTGCATTTGTTATTAGACGCTATTTTTAGCCTGTGTAAATAGGACTTTAAATATCCGTGGCCTAGCTTTAATTAGAAGAAGGCACTAGCTAGTAGCCTTAGTATTCCTAAAGGTAGGTATATCTTTTTTGATATTTTCCACGGATATATATTACTATACGATTCTAGCTAGGATACTAGTCTAGTATAAGACTCTAGGAGTAATCTATACTCCTGTTTCTTTACTTTATTAATCTGGACCCCTAGGAAAGCAAAGGAGGTTTTTACTAATTTAGGTTCTAATATAGGAGAAGTAGTACCTATTTTGGCTAGTACGTCTGCTTCTTCGTTCCCTATTATATCCTTATACCCTGGAACCTAGATTAGTTCTATATTAGCTCCTTTAGCTTTAAGGGCCTTAGTAGCTAATATAGCTCTAATCTATTAACTTTGTCCTAGCTTATTAGAAGGAGTTTTTAGTCTCAGTAAACCAGCTTAGTTATCTGTATAGATATTAAAAAGCTCCCCTCTCTTTGCTTTACTACTAGTGTATTTAATAGCCCTAGTGACGCCTTCTAGTTCTCCGTTATAGACTATAGCACTAGCTCCTATATTCTGGCTTTCTCTATACTTAGCTACGACCGGAATATAGGGAGTTTCGTGACTATAAACAACGAGCCCTAGGCCTATTCCGTCTCCTTTTTGAGTTTAAGATCCATCTATATATATAGACTATATGGAGCTATTATTATATAAAGTCTTTAAATAGAGATTATGTAATATAGCAGTCTCTTCCTTAGGCTATCTTAATATAGTGATTTTATAAGGTACTTCTCTATCCTAAGGAGGAAAGTAAAAGTGTCTTATAGTCTCTAAGTCCTTAGGGTCTATAAGGCCCTTAATAGAATTAACTATAATTTCGACTTATGATATTTTAGCCTCGCGATCTCGAACTAGATCTGTATTTAGACTATAAATAGAGTCTATATTAGAGTCTATAGATTCTAATTACTTAGATCTTTGGAAGGACTTCTCAAACTCTAGCCTAACTGGGTGTTTTAGGCTATATTTAAGGATATAAAAGGCATATTGACGACGACTATGGTTTAGCCTTATAATAGGGGGGACTAAAGCTAATTCGACCTCTATAGGGATAATAGGAGCTGATTTAAATACTCCTAGAGTTTTCCTTAGGGCTAGGTTCTGAATAGCTTATAAAGGCCTAATTTGAGCTTTATTTTCTGTCTTCCACTATAATAAGGAACCATAGTCTATTACACTAGTAACACAGGCTAAATATAGCTATCTAATTACAAATAGAGATAAACCACGTGATATATTCGTGAGTCTTTGTACCCTATAGAAGGCTTGTTTTGCTTTAGAAGCCCTAATAGCTATATGTTCCTTAAAACTGAGCTTTTCGTTGTAATAGATCCCTAGCTATTTAACTACTTTACTTAGAGAGACTAAGGCTCCATTAGGTAGCTTTAAGCTAGGCTTATTCTTAGAACTATTAAAGTGAATAAGCTCAGTTTTATCTATATTAAAGCTAATAGCATTCTTCGATCCTAGCTCGAATATATCCTTTACTTCTCTTTCTAAAGTCTTTATATTTTGTTTAAGACTTTTAGAAGCAGTAGTGAGGGTTATATCGTCTAAATAAGAGCCAAATCTGATATTTGCTGACTTATATTATTAAGGCTACTAATAAGGTAGCTTGTAAATTTTTCCTAGTCTGCTTTTCTAGTATTAAATCTAATTGGAGTAGAACTAGAGCTATAAGTTAATTTACTAATAGTGAATAGAACCCCGGAGTAATTAGAACCTAAGTCTGGTAATATAGTACTTACTAGTCTTTTATCTTAGTTACTATTCCACTTGTAGTAAAACTTAAGTCTAATACAGAGGGAGTAGATATATTAGATCTATAGAAGGTACCTTCCCCTGGTTTATTTAATAGCCTTAGAGAGTAAGTCTCTATATAGCTTATTAAATGAGTAGTATGAGTGCTAGGGGGTCTCAGAGGATCCTACTAAGGGTGATATATATTAAAATCACCTAGTAGTAAAGAGCTATCCTCGAGAGTAGTAGGTAGAATGTCCTCTCTTAGTATAGTTAATATACTATTATTATCCTCTGGGTGAATTGTATTATAGAAATTAATTAGCTATATTTTTAGTATACCTAGACTTAATTCTATAATTAGGTAATTAGGATCACTTGGTGAGTTTGAGGCTAGACTAGCTTGCAGCTCGCGAGCTATATAAAATAAGGTTCTAGGCCTTAAGGTACCATAGTTCGGGAGTATTTAATAAAAACTAGGGTATATAATAGAACGATATTCCCGATTATTATCCCCTGTTATTACCCAAGGCTCTTGAACCACTAGGACTTTAATATCTAGTTCTATAGCTAATTCCAAGACGTTTTTAGTAGTAGCGCTATTACGATTCATATTAACTTATAGTACTTTGACGTAGCTACTTATTAATAGGAGTAATAGGAATCGTGATAGCTATAGTAGCTTTAATAGCTAAGTATACCTCACATTGCTTCGAGCTAGCTGAGTAGGTAGTACTTAAGTAATTAGAGCATTTGGTGGTCACGTGAGGGCATTTTTTCCCCTTCTTTTTACAGATAGAGTAATAATGATTCTCAGTCACATGACCCTCACCACATAGTAAGTACTTAGGGTCCTTTTTATAAATAGAATCTAAGTGTCTATACCCTGCGTACTTAGTGCACTATGTAGTACTAGAGATAGTATAATATTTTACTACCTTAGTAGAGATTCCGGCTATAAGGAGTCTATTTTTAATAGCTCTATTAGCCTGAGCCTCGGTAGGGAATACTACTACTACTAAACCAGCTCGCTGGAGTCCTGAGTCTCTCTTTTCCTTAGAAGTAGCCTAATAAGGTTAGCTAATAGGCTCTAGTCCTTTATTAAAGGTCTTGATCTCTTCTAGGACTAAGTCTATTCCCTTATCTATATCGAACTCCCGAATAGGTAGTCCGTAGATAATAACTTTATACTATGGTTCTCCTTTTTATATATTTGTAACTAAGGGAAGTACCCCCTTTATAGTAGCCTCGTTTTAAACCAGAAAATCAGAATTAAACTCAGGGGTAGTATTAACTATAATATTACCCTTTAAGGAAAGAGAGACTATAGAGATTACTAATCCCTTAATCCCCTTAGTATAGAAAGCAGAATTAAGCAAATTACGAGTTGAAATAGCAGAGAACGAGCTAGCCTGCTCTATATGAGCTAGTAGGAAGGTACTTTTCCTAGAGAGGGCCTTTGATTTTATACTAGTATCACGGGCACTAGAACCACTAGGTGGTTTCTTAGTGTCATGAGCACTACCGCTACTAGTAAGTATACTAGTGCCTTTTCCTCCCTGATTTTTGGACTTAGTATATGATACTAAAGTCTATTCCTTTTCCGAATGTGATTATGGGTCTTCCGTAGCGATTTTAGCCCAAGTAGGCTTCTCCGAGGTAGTTCTAGCTTAAATGGCTAGCTTAGCTTAAGTTCTTGACTAATTTTCGATCCGTTTAGTAGTATTTTCGAGGTTAGCTACCTGAGAAGCTAGTAAAGTACTAGTGTGGCGGATCCGGCCAAATTCTGTATATTCCCTGAAGATTTCTACTAAGTCTAGTAGTCTAGATTACTAGTCATGTGACTAGGTAATACTAATAGCTTTAAGTAGTAAGCTACGGGCTTCGCGGATTAGTAATTTAGCCTCGTTTAAGGCCTGGTTCTAAAATTGATGTTGGTTTTCGAGGATTTGGTATTCCTTATCAATATCGCTATTGATATCGCTCGAGCTAGGGCCACGCTTTAGCCTATTCTGGGTGCGGCTCGCACGAGCCGCACTAGCCGAATTAGTCGAGGGAAAAGGGGCTGCGAGTTCGTCTAAGGAGATAGGGTTTACGGTTAAATCGAAGCTAAAGCGAGCCCTCTAGCTAAGTCGAGCTAGTGGGGAGGTAGCAGATAGCTATAGCTAATCCGTAAGGCCCTCTAGAAGCTCTCCGAGGTCCTGGGAGTCCGTAGTGGGGGGGCTAGAGCCTGGGGGGTCTAGGGGGGCCATTTAGCCTACTCTAGCTCTACTTATAGTAGGTTCTAGAGGCTGGGGCTAAAGGGCTAAGGTATATCGAGTGAAGTCTGAAGGTAGATGAAGTCCTTAGGTGAAAGTAAGGGGGGTGAAAAATCCGAAAAAAAAGTTGTTGTATATTAAGGTTTATTAATATATAATACTACTTCCTTGTATTAGGTATTATTTATAGTTTAATATCTTTATAAATAGAGATTAGTTTAACGTCTTTATAGACTATTAATAGTATACTATTAATAGCGCTAGCGCTCGGATTCGAATATATTAAGTAGCTATATAACTTCTTATTATAATAATAACTCTAGCTCTTATATTATATCCTAATAATCTAGTTATTTAATTTTATAGAATACTACTTGTTTCTTAATACCCGGAACCTTTCTTATTTCCTTATCTATAATCTTCTTAATAATATAGTATTCTTTTCCTTTAATAGTAATATATCTAGGCTCTAGATAAAGACACTTATATAGATTAGGTAGAGCTAGTTCGAGGAATTCGACTAATATAACTAGGTGTATTCTTATAAGCTATTTAGGAAACTCGATTTTAAATAAGAGATCTCTCTTATAATATTTGAGGATTTAGAAGAGGCTTATTATATTAAACGAGAGCTTAGTTTAATTTTATAAGTAGTAGCCCTTTTTATAGTTCTTACTAATCCTAAGGTATATAAGGTCTCCGAATTTTAGTAATATATAACTAGTATTATAGTAGACCTTTATTCTAGCTTAAGTAATAACTATAGTATCTACTACTTTATTATAGACATCCTTCTAGTTCTATATAAAATCGTCTATATCTATAGCTATTTCGCTGAAAGTAGTCTTAGCTTCCTTATTATAGAGAATTGAGAATAGTATAATACTAGTTAAGGTATTAATAGTACTATTTATCGAGAGCTATACCTATAGTATAATTTCTTTCTAGCTAGATTAATTATATCGACTACTAAGGGTATATTATATAGTGTAGATAAAGGTCTAGATTATATACTTAGCTTATCTATTTATAGAGGAATAATATATAGCTATAAAAGCTAGATTCGTGCGAGATAACTAGAAAAGCCTAGTCTAGAATACTAATATAAACTTAGAGTCTTAGTTAGAGATAATAGTGTCTAGTAATCCCTAATCACAGAAAATATATTCGAAATACTTATTTACCTAGATCTCTACTAAATTAGACTTCTTTCCGATAAGGTAATAGATAAATTTTAAGTATTTATCTATAATTAGTAAAGCCTTATTATTTCTGTTTATGGATATAGAGAGGCTATCTATAAAATCGAGGTATAATACTAATAATAGTATCTTTAGATACTTAATAAGTTATAGGTATCCCTATAATTAAATCCGGGAGGGCTTTACTTAGGAATATACTAAATAATATAAGGCGTATTTAAGAATCTCTTTCTTTATCTTTAGAAAAAACAAATATTATCTAAGAACTTAGAATACTCGTTTTACTCTAATATATATAATAAAGTTATATATTATCTTAAGTAAGGACTTAAGGGATCTTTGTAGTATATATAAGTATTCCTTATTATTATCTCAGAAAAAGAGGAACTTGGACTTAGTATCTTAATAGAAATTATATAATATTGTAACTAGACTATTCTTATTACGGACTATATTATTATAGGTTCTATATATCTATAAGTATATCTTTTAGAAACTAATATCCTTAGGTAAGGCTTCTATTACTTACTTTAGAAATCGGGGTTAAATATATAGTATAGAGACTATATACTTTAGTAGTTCTAGAGTAAGTCCTTAGAAACCTTAAGGAATAGCTCCTAATTACTTAGTTAGCGGGCCTTAAGGAGCTAGAGTTAACTACTATCCCTTATTATTATTAGAAGGTAGAGCTTAAACTAGAGCTATAGGTTATATAGTCTACTTATCGAATTATATAAGGTCTTTAGATTTAGCTAAATATAGCTTAGTATTATTTCTAGTTACTACTCGTATCTATACTAAGAATACTTCTATAAGAAATATATACTTCTAGAGTTATATTAGTTCCTCTATAAGATATAGGACATAATCTATTACTAGCTTCCTAGGAATATAAGATAAGCTATTCGCGTTTATATAAGTCTTTCCGGGATAGTACTTAATTTCTATTTAGTCTTAATACTTAGAGAGGAATAGTTACTAGTTAACTAGTCTTATAGAGTATTTATTAACTAGGCCTATATCCTTAAAGGTATCTATAATAGCTTTATAGTTAATATAGACTATAATTTTTCTATTATTAAGGAAATAAGGAATCTTCTAGAGTATCTATATAAGGGTTATAGTCTCTAACTTAGTAAGCTAGTAGTTATATTCTATTAGAGTTAAGTCCTTAAATAAATAAAGAATCGAGTATTCTAGTTTATCTATTCTAATTTAATATATAATACTACTAAAACCTCATTATTTACTATTATTTATATATATAATCTAGTCCTTATTAAAATTAGGGTAGCCTAGTTAAGGAGCTATATAAAGATATTCTTAAAGAATTATAAAAGCATTCTTTGTATTATTAAGTACCTTAGTATTTATTTAGTTCTTTACTATATTAGCTAGCTTTATCTTAGCTTAGTAGTTATACCCGGGATCTTATATATTAGTACCCTTAAATCCTAAGGTCTTTAAAGCTTATATTAGTTATAAGATACTAGTATAATAATCGATAAATTTTCTATAGTAACTAAAGAACCTTAGGATATTCTCTAATTAAGCGAGGGTCTCTAGGAACCTAAGCTATTTAACTACTTTAACCTTCTCTTCTAGTATACTTAGCCCGAGATAGTTAACCTAATAGCCTAAAGCCTTTAGCTCTAGTTATACGAAGTAGTACTTTAATAGGTTTAGAGTAACCCCGGAGTTTAATAAGATCCTAAGAATAGAAGAGAGATAATTAATATGAGTTTCGATATCCTTTAAGAAGATAATTATATTATTAATATAGATTAGGACGAACTTCTATAGGTAACTACCGAATAGATTCTCTATTTAGTACTAGAAGAAAGTAAGGGAGGTAAATAAACTTATTATACTAATTATTAATTACATATGTCCTCTATAAGGGGTTATAAAAGTTATCTTTTATTAATCTAAGGTACGGATTAGTTATTAGAAGAAACTCTTAGTTATATTAAGACACGTGAATATAGATCTTTTACTTATAGCTTCTAGGATATCGTCTTACTTTAGTAAAGGGTATATATCTTAGTATAGCTTTATATTTACTCTATATAGATCTACTATAAATCGGGGCTTCTTATCTTAGTATATAATAAATCCTAGTAATATATAAAGTAAAGGCTTCCCTAATAGTACTAGTTCAATGACGCTAGCTTTTCGTAATAGATTAAGGATTATATCTATAGTATCTTAGTTATACTTAGAGAAACTATATAGTATTTACTTAAGGTCTATAATATCTATATCTTTATAGAAAGGAATAAGTATTTCAATTCTATTATTAAAATAACCTAGCTCTTTATAGAAAAGACGAGTGTTCCCCTTAATAATATATAGGACTCATTAACGATTATCTTCTCCCTAAGTATCAGAGATATTAGCTTGAGATAAGTCGATACCTAGGTCTAGTAAAGGCTAAATTAGGTATAAGTAGCTATTAGGGTACTTCCCTTCTATATATTACTATATTAGTAGTAGGCCTTAGAAGACTTTAGTTAACCCGAGGTATACTTTAGTATCCTTATCTATATTTTATAGAGCGGTTTCTAGGCGGTCTAATAAGCTAATAACTTTACTAGCTAAGAGTCTAATTAAGGTCTTCTCGAAGTTTATATATAGTAATAACTTTGTAGTTTTATCTATAATACTATTAATAAGTGTATTAAAGGTATCTAAAGCGAGGTTATATTATAGTTAAGAGTTTATAAGGTATTTATAACCTAGAGAAGATAAGATTTAGTATTATATTACGATATTTCGATTATAGCCTAGAGGTATAATAATTATCTTAGTTATATAGATCTAGGCTTAGTAATACTAATTAATTCGTATAGTATATTGTTTTTTAGTCTTTATATTAAGTAAATATAAGATCTAGACCTTCTTTCTATTATATATAAGGTAGTCGAAATCTAGATTAGTCTTTAACTAAATAAGGTCTATTTTACTCGACTTAAGGAAGGATATTCCAAGGAAGATATTATACTAGAGCTTATTAATAATATAAGCTTTAGTTATAAATTCAATTATTTCTTTATCTATTATTAGAAATCATATAGGAATATAAATAAATAATATTATAACTAGGCTATTACTAATACTTAATAAATTAATAATATCTTTACTTATTTATTATAAGATATTAGGATAGTGAGTATCTATAATATATTAGTTTATAAGGTAAATACTAGTACTTATATTCGGATAATAGGATACTAGATTCCTTTCTAGATTATAAGTAATTATTCGTATATTTATATAGAACTTATAAGCTTCGTTATTAACGAAATATACTTCTCTAGTTATTACTACTTTCTTTGGGTTCTTTTAATCACGTGGTTAAGGTATAGGATCTAGTGGATTATTCTTTACTAGTAGAGGCTTTAGTTCTTATAGTAATACTACTTATAGCTTTAGTAATAAAGGAGTAAATCTTAGTCCCTATAAAGTAGGACTAAAGCTATCTAATAGCCTAGTAATTAAGATATTACTACTGTGACGATATTCCACCTAGTCACCTGACTATATCCCATGTCCCATAGCCTACATGTCCTATATCCTACGCTAC